>CM060112.1:10100000-10492500 GCA_030522415.1 Channallabes apus | reverse complement strand
TATATACCAAAAAAAATAATTATATATAACTGAAAATATATATATATTTTTTTATTTACTAATATATATATATTAAAATCGCAAAAGCATAAAATGGTAATAAGGACAACATGAGAACTTCGTCTTTATTTATTTATTTATTTATTTACCTGTTAAAGTACAATCATTCCAGAAAATATTGCACATTCAAAAAAAAAAACGATTTTCGAAATTAAATACATTTCCATAAATAAATCCATAAATAATTATAGAAATAAATTATCACAATTTAATTAGCTTCCTTATCAGAATGTAAGTGTTAAAAAATATATAAAATATTTATTGTCATTTAAAGAGCTTATTTGCATATCCAAATTGTGGATGGTTTACTCCCAACATGTTGGTGTGTGTGATGGAGGTGCTACACAAATCCTTTCCATGACTTTGTCTTTCATGCCATTAACGGGAAACAATAACGGTGAGATCTTCTCCCACTCTAGGCTGCCAGAGTTTATGATCTGAAGCCATCAACTTTGTCTTCATCCCCAGTAACAGGCATGCTGTCCTATATCAGGATCAGCACCGGGCCATCTCAAAAAGTCTAGGCTCCAAGCCATCAGAGGTTCACAGCACTTCTTCTGTCACCTTTCAGCTTCTTTACACATTTTTGGAAAAGCTTCTCATGCTTTTTTCATGCCAGCTTTGGCGTGCTTTTTGGTTAGCTGCACCACCAGGTCACGGTAAGCACTGGAATGGAGGAATCGTGGGTAGCAGTCCTTTTCCATGAGGATGTAGATTCGGTACTGAGCTTGATCAAAGCAGGTTGATGTAGGGAGCTTGATATTGGCCTGGGTGATGTCTCGAGTCTCGTGGTCAATGTTGACCTGGAAGAAAGCATGAAGTGAGTCTGTGTGTGTTTAAATACAATTTTGCTATAAAAATATAATGATATACAGAAACATATTATAACCATAGCATTCATCACCTCTCTTGGAGCTTCACTTCCAATGAATTCGTTGTAAATCCTCTCGGCTTTGGCCTGGAGTTTGCCTTCGGATTTTGTGTTTTTATAATCCTTGCAGGCGAGGTAGAAAGCGATGTTCTCCTCACTAAATTCAGACACCAGAAAAGCTCTAAAGGCATAGAGTCCATCTGTTAGAGAGAGAGAGAGAGAGAGAGAGAGAGAGAGAGAGAGCAGATTACTTATAACATGCTGCATAATCTTGCATGATCCTGCATAGATTACACACTACACTGACATGACTATTGCATCGCCATCAGCATCACACCCATACCCCATTTAAAATGCTGCCCCATTATTAATCTGCAAGTTAAGTTCTTACTGTAAGTTTTGCAAACTGTCTTTATTTTTGTTTTTGCATGTTACTTACGTTTGCTAGAGAGCAGATTTTCAAAAGACTCCTTCCATGTCAAACATTCCTTCAAGGTCAGCCTGAAGAATTAGGAAAAAAATAAATACTGCGTCAATGCATGCATACTGTACACATCCGTACCATCATAATGCATGCAAAGCACCATTTAGGATAAGTGGGTCACACAAACGACATGATCGACTACCTTGGTTTTCTCAGCTTGCAAGCGTAGCACAGAAGCTTCCAGTCTTGCTTCAGCAAAAAGCTGCTCATGCGTGCTTTTAACCCTTTAGCCCTGCAGAGTAAAATTCAATTCTGTGATTACACAAATACATATAATATACTATAATGATGTGTGTTATACAACGGTAATTCAAAGATGTTTGCTATTGCAAGGTGAAAACGCTGTACCTTTCCAAGCAGTTATTCGGGAGTGCTGCTAATCCTCTGCACATTGTGTGTCCAAGGATGGTAGAAATATCCAGATAAATGTAGTGGGAGCTTATCAGCAGTCTGGCTATAGACGAGCAGCTAAGAGTTTATATAGAGCAGGAAGAGAATCGTCATCCTTGCTCTGAGCCACTCATAGTGCAGCTCACCCTGCCCCACTTTCTCTCTCTGACTCTGTGTGTGTGTGTGTGTGTGTGTGTGTGTAGTAAACTTGGGAAATGGAAAGTCCGTACCATTTCAATGTTGTGCAATATTTATTGGTTGAAAGAAGAAGAAAAGTGTTTGCTTTTGGAATGTCTGGTGGAAAATGGTGTTACCCAGACAGAGAGAGAGAGAGAGAGAGATGGTGGGTGGCATCATCCAGTGTGAAACTTTTTCTACCATTTAACAACTTGTATTTTTTTCCTGGGAAATGGACACTTTACTAGTGTGGTGTTTCTTCTGTAGTGGTTAACGAGGGTTCGAGTCTCATCTTCTTGTCTGTGTGCGGAAGTTGCATGTTCTAGCAGTGCTTGCTGGGTTTCCTCCAGGTACTCTGGTTTCCACCCACAGTCCAAAGACATGCATGTGTGTGTGTGTGTGTGTTTGTGTATGAGAATGCATATGTGTGATCGTGCCCTGCAACGGATTGGCACCCTGACCAGGTTTTCTACCTCACCTTATGTCCCCTGGGATAGGCATCATGGCTTCTGAGACTTTGTACAGTATAAGTTGTATGGAGAGAGAGAGAGAGAGAGAGAGAGGGTGGTGTGATGGTGTTGGTGAATTTGAAAACTATACCCAAAAATAAGGACAGCATCAGAAATCACCAAAGACAAACCAAAGTTACTTTAAGGTGAATTAAAACTCACACTAGGGGACACTCAATTCAAATTCAAATTCAAATTAAAATTTTATTAGTCACATACACAATCATACACAGTATAATATGCAGTGAAATGCTTTATACGACCGCCAGTGACGTTAAAAAAAAAGAAAATAAAATCTTGTACGTAAAATAAATAATCAATAAAAAGGAAATACTAAAGAAATAATTTTAACTAGTAAAATTTGTAAAATTAACTGTGCATAAGGGCATAATAAAATATTGCAAAAATATAGAAATATGGTATTAAAGTGTCAATATGGTATTAAAGTGTTAACTCGCAATTGGGGGCTCAATTGCGAGTTATCGATGCCTCCAAGAGAAAGGTTAAAAATAGACAAGAGGCAAACCTTATACAACAGCATAGACCAAAACCAGAGGTGGAAAGTAACGAATTACATTTACTCGCGTTACTGTAATTGAGTAGCTTTTTTGTGTATTTCTAGGGCTGTATGACCCTAGACTGGGACGTAAAACCATATTTAAGTCACCACTTTGATTTTCAAGCACAAGAAAGACAACAGCTTTATTATGCAAAGGTGTTCCTTCAGTTAAAAACAACTAGTTTGAGATTTATATCTGCTCATCTTTTTTGAACTACGCTAGAATGCCTCATCCCCCTCATCCCCCCCCCCCCCCCCCCGCTGTTAAAAAAATAAAAATAAAAAAGTAACTCGGTAACTTTTACTCTGAGTAAATTTTTTTGGTAACTTTACTTGTACTTAAGTAAAATTTCACTGAAGTAACAGTACTTGTACTTGAGTACAAAATTTTATTACTTTTTCCACCTCTGACCAAAACGTTATTCCTTTGTACTGAAAGATTTCCATTGATAATTATTTTCTATTAATAAAAGAATAAGAGGTCACTTTAATGTCATCTGCCGGTGACACGTAGGGATCACCGTCTATCATGTCAAGTTTTGTAAAAAAAAAATAAAATAAATAAAAAAACAGGGGGGGGGGGGTCAATTCTACTACAACTACAGTCTACTTCTACAATCTACAACTCCTCCTAAACCATTTATTGGAATTTGGCCAGAAATAAAAGATGTGCTCTATTCGATTCAAAAGGTCAGAACGCACTGTAGATTTAGATATTGTAAATTTTGAGTCACAACAACTGTAAGATCTCGATACCAGAATTACCCTTTTAAATACACTGCCTGGACAAAAAAAAAAGGTTGCATACTCTATGATTTTATTGAATCACCTTTATTAGGTTTGATTACAGCACACAAGGTGTTGTCCAGTTCACGGGCGGCGGTTCCTCATGGTCCTAGAACAACTTTCACAGTCTTAGTCCTTAAACCCCTGCAATCAGAGAAGAAAAACTCCACAGATATGAAAACCTGGTCATTCAGTACATTCAGGCCGTCAGCTGACTTCATTTTATTTCCACATAACACTGCCACCAGAGGATTGTACAGTAGCCACTCTGCATGGTGGCTTCATCACTTCATGTGCTTCCCTTATAACCCTGATGCACACATCACTCTGGAGTAAATCAAATATCATCAAAGATGACTTTGGTAAGCAATATCAGCAATAAACTCTTTGAAAAAGTTTACCAGTTAGCATAATTGTGTTACATCATTTGTGTAGCAGAAAGTGTAAAGTATTCAGTTCATCATATTACCTATTTTATGCTTTAAAAAGGATAGGTCCATCTATACTGCACAATCCTGAGCCCTATACTGTATATATCTATAAAGTAAAACAAATAATGACTCAAATGCTTTGAGCTTTAAGTACAGCAGTGTAGCACGTTTAGTGAGGAAGTGACGCATGGAAGACTCGCATCTATTTTATTAGTTTATAGTTACAGTTACTGTTGTGGAAATTCCATGAAAGAAGTTCCTGTTTGCAATTATTTTATAACAGTTATAAACAGTACTCGTGTCATCATCCTCTCACCTTTCTCAATCTTAAAGCTAAAACAAACAAAAAAAATTCTAGACCCATTCTCCAATAAATAAATGAATTAATAGGTAAATAAATATAATTATTATTATTATTATTATTATTAGCCATTATATATTAGCCGTTTAGGAAAATATTCATGAGAGAATTTAATAAAAACTCCTTATATACTGTATTGAATGAAAAGTCTGAATATACTGAATGAAACTCGATATATATTAAATGGATTCTGAATATATTGAAGGAAAAGTCTGAATATATTGATTGAAACATGACGTCATCGAAACACAGCGCCATCTTTAGGAAGAATGAGCGAGTCTGCGAGAAACTTGGTTGCTGCGATTCTGAGAAATGAAGAGATGGTCAACACTTTAGTGAGTGTGTGTACGGCCCAAAGTGGTGCCCGTAAGCTGCACTCTATATCAGATTTCCACATTCGAATACATTTAAACCCACCACGAGTTGTTATTCCTTTTTCCTCCCTAATGTGTCACAGCTGGGTTTGGTTTTCCCAGTTGACTTGCGTTGTATTTAAGCCCAGCATTTCGTCGTGAACTAGGTTGTTACGGTCAGTTTCTTTGTGGCTTTTGCTCTAATTAATGTCGGCCGCTGTGAATGTTCTTAGCTACGAGCCCGCATTATGCCTAATTGTGTTGTTTGCACATCAACTGGACTCTTAACTGCTTCGGCTTGATTCCCTTTGTTTTTGGTTTGAATACGAATCAGTGAGAGTAACCGTCATCACACTCGCTACCAAACATCACTTTATACAACACTAGTGTAAGTACTTGGACGCGGATAAGAGGAGGAAATGGACTTTAGGCCACTCTTCATTTCTCAGAATCGCAGCAACCAAGTTTCTCGCGGACTCGCTCATTCTTCCTAATGATGGCGCTGTGTTTCGATGACGTCATGTTTCAATCAATATATTCAGACTTTTCACTCAATATATTCAGAATCGGTGTGAGTGTGTGTATGTGTGTGTGCCCTGCGATGGATTGGCACCCAGACTTTTCATTCAGTATATATGGAGTTTTCATTAAATTCTCTCATGAATATTTTCCTAAACGGCTTGCCATAATATATATATATATATATATATATACAGAGGTGGAAAGAGTAATAAAATTTTGTACTCAAGTACAAGTACTGTTACTTCAGTGAAATTTTACTTAAGTACAAGTAAAGTTACTCTTATAAAAATCTACTCAAATAAAAGTAAAAAGTAGCTCATTAAAAAATTTACTCAGAGTAAAAGTTACCGAGTTACTTTTTTATTTTAATTTTTTTAACAGTGGGGGTGATTCTTTTGTTGAATTGTTTTGCCCTTGGGTGTTTCCATGGTCACTCTTATATTAACAGATTATTGTTTGTTTTTAAATGTTTGCTGTGGGTGTCGATTGTATATTGATCTGGCTCTGCTTTTTTTTTTGTTAAATATATAAAAAAAAAACACACACACACAGCGGGGTGGGATGAGGCATTCTAGCATAGTTCAAAAAAGATGAGCAGATATAAATCTCAAACTAGTTGTTTTTAACTGAAGGAACACCTTTGCATAATAAAGTGGTCACTTAAATATGGTGTTACGTCCCAGTCTAGGGCCAGACAGCAAAAGAATGGTTCAGGGTTCTATTTTAAACTGTATGGAAATGGTGGTATATGGCAGAAAGAACTAGATCCAATCATTAACTGATGAAATAATGAGGTTTGTATACACACACACACACACACCAGGAGGAGGATCAGATTCAGGGTGGACCCAGGCCAAAATAACAAACAAAATGGTATTTATATTTAGTAGCTAGATTATCTGCAAAAAGAAACAACAACAAAAAAACCCCAGAAACAAAAATACAGGTACCTTCCCGGACTCCCTAAACCAAAAACAGTGAAATTATCTACAAATATATACAAAGACCAACCAAACCAAAGGGACAAAGCAATAATCAAAGTCAATTGGAGGCAAAAAGTCAAAACCAGAATACACAACCAAATATCAAAACGCCAAAATCACAACCTCTTTCATCTTTCCCGCGTCTCTCTCCGGGTTCTACTGTACATGGTCGCGCTAGTCGATGACGTCACTCAGGGCGGAAGCGACCGTGTGGAAGGTCAGGTGATGCCGATGTCAGAAAACCTGGAGTGGAGTCTGGAGCGGCGCGCGACCAGGACATGATACACACACGCGGCGCAACGGAGCATTTATACAAAGCATAACATTTTCATTATTTTAGCATTTTTATTCATTTATTTTTTACTCAGTAGCGAATATGATTTAAAATGTAGCGAATTACAATACTTCAAACAAAACGTACTTAAGTAAAAGTAAAATTACAGATTTTTAAAACTACTTTAAAAAGTAGAAATACACAAAAAAGCTACTCAATTACAGTAAAGCGAGTAAATGTAATTCGTTACTTTCCACCTCTGTATATATATAATTATTATTACAATAATATATAAACATGATCATATTAATTAATTTCCCAGCACAGAAAGCAATAAGTGTATGCATCAGATGTGTCTGAGGTGATCATGTGGTGCGTGTAATTGTCGCCCCTCGGTCTGGAAATGCTTCATCATTTGTGAAGTGGGAAAATAAACTTGTTATTTCGTCTTTCAAGGTACCATTTCCTGTCTTGAGGTAACATGCCCTCAAGCTGGACAATCACTCTAATACAGTGAAGACGTGTTGACGAAAGACGAGGTGGAGATATGTTTTTCTACTTCCCCTCAGAACAAGATTGGAGTGGACCACCTACAGTTTGTCCAAAGCTCCTGGAAATGGAGACGGTGTCGCTGGGGGTTGCAGTATAGAAGGAGAAATATTATTTAGGCCATGTAAGGATAAAGCCTATATAAATAAATATTTTCTCACTTCTGTTTAAAAGTTTTAGGCCAAGTTGAACAGCCACGGTGACAGATACACCAAAAGTATTCGCTCACCTGCCTTCACATGCATATGAAATTGAGGAACAATTTCAGTCCATAATTTAAATTAAATCAATTTTTATAGCTTTATAGCTTACATAATTATTTACGAATAAAAATGGAATGGGTGTGAAACCCTCAGCTTCAGTGCAATCCTAGCGCAACCTCAGCAGTAATACACCTGTCTTTAAAAGCTCCCCGAGCTTATTAGTGTATACAAGATGAATGGAGCTTAATATTGTGCAAGCTTAAAAAAATCTATAACAGATATGAAACTGGGACAGATGTATTCTGCCAGCGCTACACTGTCTGAAACCACTTTACATTAAGCATGCGTCAAGCATTCAGTAACTATGAATATGATCTCCTAAGAATAACTAAGTTTTAAGACAAAACACTGTCTGTTCTAAGGAATGCCTGTAATAAACTTTAATACATTAAATGGTCTTACTCTACTGTATATTGTGCAACAAACCAAACATAAAGGAACATGACTGATTTAAGAGTGAACCTCCATTTAAAACCATCTACTGTACACTTTACAAAATATATGTCAGGACATCTAAATTTGTGGGACAGACTCATGAACAAGACACAAGTGGGGGCCAAAGATCAGCAATTTAGAACAGAGCATAGTAAAAAAAAAATCACAAATAAAGCAGAGAAGAAAAAGTCAAAAAGACAATAACAGAACAAACCCAACTCTCAAAAAAATCACATTGGAAAATGGCAACACTCTGTAAAGATGATATGATGCGTCTGGTTTCTGGGGATGGTTTCACTCTGCCATAAAAACAGTTCTGGCCTCGACTGGTGTTGACAGCTGTTTCTCTGAGGACTTGACTTGGCTGCAGTTGCTCGATAGTTCAGGGCTGGAATCTACCTGAGTCTCCAATAACTACCTGGACTCCATTTTTAACATCAGTTAACATCTACAGTACTGTTATAGCTGAACTGCCTGCCACCTAACACACTGTATAAATGCAGATCATTTCCTGCTATCTGTTTCACCCAGATGAGGACGGGTTCCCTGTTGAGTCTGGTTCCTCTCAAGGTTTCTTCCTATTACCATCTCAGGGAGTTTTTCCTTGCCACTGTCGCCCTCGGGCTTGCTCACCAGGGACTATCTGAACATTTTGATTCATACACATTCACATTCCATACAAACTTAAATAGTTCTTTTGATTGTGTAAAAATACTTTGCGACAATGAAAATAGTTAAAAGTGCTATACAAATAAAATTGAATTGAATTGAATATGATGAGTGATGACCAAACTGTGTCCAGATGTCTTGTTGTCATGCACAGGTGGATTTCAGTATTGCATTTTGGAGCCTTTTGATTACTAGATCTTTTGTGGGTGCCTCTGAAAACTTGTTCTTCCATGTCTGGATTTAAATATGAGCGACATGAGCAGCCATCTATGGTGCCATCTTGTCATGGGCAGCACAAAAGAAATACAGGATGAGGATATGCGGCTAGTGGACACCGCTTCATGACTCACCACTGGAAACCTGGAAGACCTCTAACCTTGTACAGTAAGATAAAATAGTAAAATCAAATGCACCACACAATGCTCCTGAATAAATCATTCATAAGACTGTAAATATACACTGTTCTGTAGGCACATTTCACCCACTCGCTTAGTCACTCAGTCACTGTCTACATTGCTTTATCCTGTATTCAGGGTCACGGGAGGCCTGGAGACTACAGTATATCCCAGGAGACTTAGAACACAAGGCTGGATACACGATGGACTGTATGCCAATCCTTCATAGCGCATACACACATACACACAGTCCTATGCACATTCACACACTATGGGCAATTTGGGAACACCAATTAGCCTAATCTGCATGTCTATGGACTGTGGAAGGTAACCGGAGCACACAGAGGAAACCCACCAAGCAATGCGAAATCATGCAAACGCCATGCACAGAGACCTGAGACGGGAATCGAACTCGGACCCTGGAGGAACAAAGCGACAGTGCTAACCACCTGTGTGCTAGCAAACTTCATTCTTCTGTTTTGTGTAGAATAAAATATAACCAGTCTGGACACTCCCAAGGTGGAATAATTTACGCAGCTCTGTCATCCCTTTATGAGTATGATATTATGTACATAATAAAACAGGCTAGTATAACATTTATCTGTGTTGCTATGTTGCTAGCCTACATTTTTTTGTTTTGTTATAAAGGTTATAATTTTTTATTTGTGTTGTTGCAAATGTCTGATTAAAATGGAAGAGCAGATTGGTCATTTTTATGTCATTATGTGATTGAAATAAACACAAATGTAAATTATTATAAATATTTAAAAAAAATAATGCTAGATATGCATTTAGAAAGTCAACAAAAACCTTTCCTCTAAAAACTTTTCATAACACCTTTATTATTATTATTATTATTATTATAATTTTTTAAAGTACATCACCACAGAATTTTGGATGCAGGTGAGGTTTAGATTTGTTTCCCCAAAGAACATTTTGATTTAAGAACCACTGCTTTGTGAACACTTTTTGTGTACATTATATTAATTATACACTAATTGATATTATTCTTACTTAAAATTGCTATACAGTACACGGTAGAATACACCTTATACTGTATGTGTAATACCATAACCTGTTGATGCAGAAATGGGTACAACATGTTTGTCAGCTTATTTTTCAGCACTGACTCTTGTTTCCTAGCAATGTAGAAAAAAGACAGCTGAGTGCTAAGCCCCAGCTCAAGGTATATTTAATCAGTATTGTCAGTCTGGAGTTCATGGAGATCTTTCTTCTAATATGAAATGATACAAAAATAACAAAAACAAAAACAACAAGCACTATTACAGATTGTTTCTGAGTTTTCGATAATTTTATCTTCAATTTCTTTTTCTGAAATAAACCTGGCAAAAGTTTCCAATCTTCACTGGCCTACTAAATCTGAATCTAACAGCTATTTGGTTACCACTTACTGTATTACTGTGATGAAAAGCTCATCCATCTGTTTTGCTTCCTATCCTGCAGCAGTGTTTTTTCAAAGCACAAAAATAATACCTTCATTGTTTGTTTGTTTTTTGCTTATGAAATATGAACTTTGCTTTTAATGAAAAACTAAAGGCAACACCAAAGCCTTGTTTTCCATTCTTAGTAGTATCCTGAAACCCCCTGACACACTTTCACACCACTTTTTTCACTGTTCAGTTTAATGCATTTATGACGTTTTTTAATACCAACACTGTTAACATTCATCAGCATTTGAAGCCTGTCTTCTCCCCCCTTAGTCACATGTACAGTAATGGAAAATTGGGAATTCATTAACACTTTTACTTTTACTGTAACTTAATAGCAAAAAAGCAAAAAGACAAAGGTTCTATTTACAAACCGGATTCCAAAAAAGTTGGGACACTAAACAAATTGTGAATAAAAACCGAATGCAATGATGTGGAGATGGCAAATGTCAATATTTTATTCAGAATAGAACATAGATGACAGATCAAAAGTTTAATCCGAGAAAATGTATCATTTTAAAGGAAAAACATGTTGATTCCAAATTTCACGGTGTCAACAAATCCCAAAAAAGTTGGGACAAGTAGCAATAAGAGGCTGCAAAAAGTAAATTTGAGCATAACGGAGAGCTGGAAGACCAATTAACAGTAATTAGGTTAATTGGCAACATGATTGGGTATAAAAAGAGCTTCTCAGAGTGGCAGTGTCTCTCAGAAGCCAAGATGGGTAGAGGATCACCAATTCCCACAATGTTGCGCAGAAAGATAGTGGAGCAATATCAGAAAGGTGTTACCCAGCGAAAAATTGCAAAGACTTTGCAGTTATCATCATCAACTGTGCGTAATATCATCCGAAGATTCAGAGAATCTGGAACAATCTCTGTGCGTAAGGGTCAAGGGCGTAAAACCATACTGGATGCCCGTGATCTCCGGGCCCTTAAACGACACTGCACCACAAACAGGAATGCTACTGTAAAGGAAATCACAGAATGGGCTCAGGAATACTTCCAGAAACCATTGTCAGTGAACACAATCCACCGTGCCATCCGCCGTTGCCAGCTGAAACTCTACAGTGCAAAGACAAAGCCATTTCTAAGCAAGATCCACAAGCACAGGCATTTTCATTGGGCCAGGGATCATTTAAAATGGAGTGTGGCAAAATGGAAGACTGTTCTGTGGTCAGAAGAGTCACGATTCGAAGTTCTTGTTGGAAATGTGGGACGCCATGTCATCCGGACCAAAGAGGACAAGGACAACCCAAGTTGTTATCAACGCTCAGTTCAGAAGCCTGCATCTCTGATGGTATGGGGTTGCATGAGTGCGTGTGGCATGGGCAGCTTGCATGTCTGGAAAGGCACCATCAATGCAGAAAAATATATTCAGGTTCTAGAACAACATATGCTTCCATCCAGACGTCATCTCTTTCAGGGAAGACCCTGCATTTTTCAACAAGATAATGCCAGACCACATTCTGCATCAATCACAACATCATGGCTGTGTAGGAGAAGGATCCGGGTACTGAAATGGCCAGTCTGCAGTCCAGATCTTTCCCCTATAGAGAACATTTGGCGCATCATAAAGAGGAAGGTGCGACAAAGAAGGCGCAAGACGATTGAACAGTTAGAGGCCTGTATTAGACAAGAATGGGAGAGCATTCCTATTTCTAAACTTGAGAAACTGGTCTCCTCGGTCCCCAGACGCCTGTTGAGTGTTGTAAGAAGAAGGGGAGATGCCACACAGTGGTGAAAATGGCCTTGTCCCAACTTTTTTGGGATTTGTTGACACCATGACATTTTGATTCACCATATTTTCCCCTTAAAATGATACATTTTCTCAGTTTAAACTTTTGTTCGGTGATTTATGTTCTATTCTGAATAAAATATTGACATTTGTCATCTCCACATCATTGCATTCAGTTTTTATTCACAATTTGTTTAGTGTCCCAACTTTTTTGGAATCCAGTTTGTATTAGTTCAAAATAGATACTCTTTCCAAGTTTTTCCCTTTTTATTAATGATTTCTCAGTTTCAAGTGTGTGAAAAGTGGGAGAAAACCATCAAAGGGGTTAGTAGTGTGCGATGGGCTCATGTCGTGTCATATTCTCTACGCTACAACTAGTGACACTGCTGAGCCTCCCCTGCCTATGAACAATCTGCCAATACTTGACTAGGACTGAACACTGACTACTATCTCAGCTTCCTCCCTGTTATCGTTACCATCAGTATGCTTAGTGTCTTTGTCCTGTGCAGACTAAAGGAGGTTTTTCTCCTAGGACTGCAATTACATTAATCATTTAAAAGTACTAAAACTGCACCATCAGTGCCATGTCCTGATGAAAACATGGAAGAGCGGCATGCATGCAGGGCAAAGGAACAATCCCCAGGGACTTCAAAAAGGTGAGTGGAAGTGCTGCAAACTGCGCAGGAGCTGCTGTCTACACTGGGCCTATGCTGCCACTTTGCCCACTGCCCACCGCTCACCAGCCTGTGCCCGCATGCCAGCGGGGCACTACCCACCAGATCTGCACGTGCACAACATTCCTTCCCTTTCTCTCCGTTCTCCCTCCTTTAACTCTTTCCTTCCCTATTTTTCCTTAAGTAAATTACTTTTCCCCGTAAGACCTCAACTCATGTCCGTGCTTTATGGCGCTGCCTGTGCAACATGGGTCAAACTCTTTACAGTTTCTTAGTCAGCTAGTTTTTTGTGTCTTTTACATTTTTAAACAATGCGTTTGAAGGAACCTCAACTAGTGGTATACTATTTAGGATATTGTTTAGGATCCAATCCCAGGAGACTTTGGGCACGAGGAGGGGACACCTTTACACCGTGGATAGGGTGCTAGTTCATCGCGGCGCAAACACACACACACACACACACACACACACACACACACACACACACACACACACACACACACACACACACACGGCAGTTTTTAGGAATGAAAATTGACCTAATCTGATTGTCTTTGTATTGTTGGGGGACCCCGGAATACCTGGAGGAAACCCACTAAGCACATGGAAGATATGGAACTTTCACATGCACAGACCTGAGGTGGGAATCAAATCCCAGCCTCTGAAGGTGCAGGTCCACAATGCTAACCACTATGCCACCGCCGCCACTACGACTAATCTTCACAACAACTTTTTGGATGTGTATCATGGCCTGAACAAAGGATGCATTTGAGGACCATATTTATTTTCAGTTATTGCTGCCCAAGAAAAGGTTCATGTGTTTTTACCATGATATGGGGTACTGTTTGTGGAGTTTTGAGAAAAATAATGAATTTAATCTATTTTGGAATAGGGCTATAACATAACAAAATGTGGAAAAAGTGAAGCTCTGTAAATACAGTACTTTCCGGATGTACTGTAGTTTATGGTTATATTAGTATGGTCATATATAGTTCATAGTCATGAACTTCCCATGTCGTCCCAACTTACAAGACCAGCATCTTTATGGACATGAGGTGGACTAGAGCACCGTGGTTCAGCTGGGAGAATGATAGGATGCCTGTGACAACCAAAATCCATATGGAGGTTCACATGGGGCCCTACAAGTGCCACTCTGTCTCTGTGAAGGTCAACATGGCAACCCCTAAAGTCCTCCTGCCAGTCGAGATCACCATGGTGATCACTGCAGTCGTGTTCCCTTTGGAGGCCAGTTCTGCAACCCACTAAGCAGACCACCAGGCAGAATGTCCTTTTACAGCATTTGTTTTAACCCTCTTTCCACCAGAGCTTGATGAGGTAACCTTCCTCATAATAAACAGAAATATTATCTGCACTGTTAGCTGGTAGAGAGTCCAAAACTGGCAAATGTTTACAGTTACCTGACCTACATTCAGCACCATCTGTTGAAAGGAAACCTGATTGTTCCATATTTATACTTTTTCATGGATGCATATCCTCACTAGTATGTGACATACATAATTGATCTTATAGTTTATCCTTCCTTTATTCTGCTCATGCTATATTTTCATGGTTGCAGAGATGGGGACAATATTTTAACTACATGGAAATTACACTATTTGCTTACAACTCTACAGTTTCATGCCATTTATCAGGTAACAAATCATAACGAGAGTGGATAAGTGTGGAAGGGCATTTTTCACCAGAAGATGGGTAGTGAATCAATCTACAGACTTGTTAATATTTGTTCTTAAATGTGTTGTGCTGTTATACTGTATTTGTATTTTATGTAAGACATCATCTCAAAAGTGGAACAAACAAGGGGGAAAAAATTGACAAAATAAAGCTCTGTCTAATTTTAATCCTCATGATTTTACCAATACAAATTCATCTGCTGGGAAGGAGTACATGGGTGCACAGGTTATACAGGTTATACAGTACTGTATATACGGTACCCTTTACAAGTGAAAACAAGCTTCATAGTTCTACAATGCATATTCAGTCAAACTCAATATGTGTAACAGTAATGGTCTGCTCTAATATATCTAATGGTTTTAACCACACAAGCGAAGAATCATAGAGATTTCTCTTTAAACCGACTTCCTCTGAGAGTATATCTGTGTCCTGTTTAAAAACTCTTGGTAGATTTTTGATCGAAGAAACCTAGGGTAGGAGTCTTTCTCCATGAGGCTGTAGACCTTGGCTTGGATCTCATTAAGACTAGAGGATGTTGGTTCCAGAAGTTTCTGTCTGGTCTCTTCCTTGGTCCTGAAGTCTATATTAACCTGTAAAGAAGGTAAAGTGTCACAATGGCATCATGTACAGTATTTGTGGATACCAAATTCCATCCAACTGAGAGATATTATTGGATGAACAAGTCAAGTCAAGTCAAGTCAAGTTCAAATAGGCTTTAATGTCACTTCAACCATCTACAGTTAGTACACAGTGAAACGAAACAACGTTCCTCCGGGACCAAGGTGCTACATACAACATACATTTACAACATAAATTTACAACATAAATTTACAGAAAAGCTAAGAAGCTAACTAAGAAGCCTAATTACCTGGCTAGCTGAGACAAGACAGATTGACATGACAACATAAATTAACAAAAAAATAACTAACTAACAGTGTCAATCCTTCCAGGACAGTTACAGAAACTTGTGTAATTTACAGTGTGTCAAGTCCTATAAGGAAGAAGTTGTTGGATCGTCATTCATAGACGTACTATCTTCTTTAAAATGTACGCACCATTCAAATATTTTTATTCATCACTGCACTGGAAGTCTTCTATAAATGTTAATTGGTTTTACACCTCCCTGCCTTCTGGACAGCAGTCAGGTCGGCAGTCTTACCCATGATTGCGGTTTTGAGTAATGAACCAGGCTGGGAGTTTTTAAAAGCCTCAGGAATCTTTTGCAGGTGTTTAGAGTTAATTAGTTGATTCAGATGATTAGGTTAATAGCTCGTTTAGAGAACCTTTTCATGATATGCTAATTTTTTGAGATAGGGATTTTGAGTTTTCATGAGCTGTATGCCACAATCATCAATATTAAAACAATAAAAGGCTGGAACTACTTCAGTTGTGTGTAATGAATCTAAAATATATGAAAGTCTAATGTTTATCAGTACATTACAGAAAATAATGAACTTTATCACAATATGCTAATTTTTTGAGAAGGACCGGTATATAGTCACTGCTCATAGCTAGATAGTTAGTTAGAGCATTGACAGAAGATACTTGAGGCTTCATATCTCCTGGAAAGCATGATGAATTGAATGTTTTTAGAGCATCCAAAAAGCATTTTGCTAGGCTAAAATTTTAGAATTATAACTTAACTTAAACAGGTCTTGTTATTAAACAGTGATGTGGAGTGTTGTTGGTGTTATTATAACCAAACTCACCTCTTTTGGTGATTGAACGTCAATAAATTCCTTGTATATCTTGTTGGCTTTTGACGCCATCTTTGCAGGTGATTTGATCTTTTTGTAGTCTTCACAAGCCAACCAGAAGTCAATGTTCTCGTCACTGAACTCTGTTTTAAGGAATGCTCTGAATGCCGCCAAACCATCTTTAACGCAAACAAAGAATTTTTTACATTTCATTATATACACACAATAAATAACTTTCTGCTGTATTGTACATACAAGCATAAAGACATACAGTTTATACCAGTGGTTCACAACTGATTAGATTAAAATGACTTTAAAATAAGGTTATGGGTTCATATGTACAGTAGGTGCAGTAGGTATACAAATAGGATATACAGTGGTGTGAAAAACTATTTGCCCCCTTCTTGATTTCTTATTCTTTTGCATGTTTGCCACACTTAAATGTTTCTGCTCATCAAAAACCGTTAACTATTAGTCAAAGATAACATAATTGAACACAAAATGCAGTTTTTAAATGAAGGTTTACGTTATTAAGGGAGAAAAAAAAACTCCAAATCTACATGGCCCTGTGTGAAAAAGTGATTGCCCCCCTTGTTAAAAAATTACTTAACTGTGGTTTATCACACCTGAGTTCAATTTCTGTAGTCACCCTCAGGCCTGATTACTGCCACACCTGTTTCAATCAAGAAATCACTTAACTAGGAGCTACCTGACACAGAGAAGTAGACCAAAAGCACCTCAAAAGCTAGACATCATGCCAAGATCCAAAGAAATTCAGGAACAAATGAGAACAAAAGTAATTGAGATCTATCAGTCTGGTAAAGGTTATAAAGTCATTTCTAAAGCTTTGGGACTCCAGCGAACCACAGTGAGAGCCATTATCCACAAATGGCAAAAACATGGAACAGTGGTGAGTGGCCGGGAGTGACCAGGAGTGGCCGGCCGGCCAAAATTACCCCAAGAGCGCAGAGACGACTCATCCGAGAGGCCACAAAAGACCCCAGGACAACATCTAAAGAACTGCAGGCCTCACTTGCCTCAATTAAGGTCAGTGTTCACGACACCACCATAAGAAAGAGACTGGGCAAAAACGGCCTGCATTGCAGATTTCCAAGGCGCAAACCACTTTTAAGCAATAAGAACATTAAGGCTCGTCTCAAATTTGCTAAAAAACATCTCAATGATTGCCAAGACTTTTGGGAAAATACCTTGTGGACCGACGAGACAAAAGTTGAACTTTTTGGAAGGTGCGTGTCCCGTTACATCTGGCGTAAAAGTAACACAGCATTTCAGAAAAAGAACATGATACCAACAGTAAAATATGGTGGTGGTAGTGTGATGGTCTGGGGTTGTTTTGCTGCTTCAGGACCTGGAAGGCTTGCTGTGATAGATGGAACCATGAATTCTACTGTCTACCAAAAAATCCTGAAGGAGAATGTCCGGCCATCTGTTCGTCAACTCAAGCTGAAGCGATCTTGGGTGTTGCAGCAGGACAATGACCTAAAACTCACCAGCAAATCCACCTCTGCATGGCTGAAGAAAAACAAAATGAAGACTTTGGAGTGGCCTAGTCAAAGTCCTGACCTGAATCCTATTGAGATGTTGTGGCTTAAACTTAAAAAGGTGGTTCATGCTAGAAAACCCTCAAATAAAGCTGAATTACAACAATTCTGCAAAGATGAGTGGGCCAAAATTCCTCCAGAGCGCTGTAAAAGACTCGTTGCAAGTTATCGCAAACGCTTGATTGCAGTTATTGCTGCTAAGGGTGGCCCAACCAGTTATTAGGTTCAGGGGGCAATTACTTTTTCACACAGGGCCATGTAGGTTTGGATTTTTTTTCTCCCTAAATAATAAAACCCGTCATTTAAAAACTGCATTTTGTGTTTACTTGTGTTATCTTTGACTAATAGTTAAATGTGTTTGATGATCAGAAACATTTTGTGTGACAAACATGCAAAAGAATAAGAAGTCAGCAGGGGGGCAAATAGTTTTTCACACCACTGTATATGTTAATATACAGTATATTTGTGCAAACATTGTGCACTAAGACATGTCAAGAAGATAATATGCTAAACATGATATATACAGTAGGTACACTACCAGTTAAAAGTTTGGACACACAATTTAATTTAAAAGACGTTCCCGATTTTTTTTTCTACAATTATAAACAATCCTGTAAGCATCCAAAATGTGCAATAATCGCCTTTGAACAGTTGGTTTTGAGATGTATATCTGCTACTTTTGCTCTGCAAATCCTTCATAACGGCTCTAATCTGAGGTGCTGTTTGTTAATTGGTGATTTCTGAGGCTGGTGACTCTGAATGAACATCTCCTCTGCAGCAGAGGTACGGTTTTAGTCTTGCTTTCCTGGGAAGGTCTTCATGAGAGACAGTTTCATCATGGTGCTTGATGGGTTTTGCAAATGAACTTGACACAATACTGTTCTTGCAAGAACTGTTCCAGATTAGCTGACCTTCATGTCTTAAAATAACAATTATCTGGTTTTGTTGTTGTCATTACTCTATTACACAATTCCATGTGTCTCATTTCATAGGTCTGAAATCTCCAGTATTGTTCTGGAATGTAGAAAATAAATAACAAAAACAACAAAACAGTGAATTAGATTAAAAAAAATTAGAATTGAATTAAATTGTAGTCCATTCTCTGCTCACAGTACACCTAGTTTAACAAACTGACTAATTAACAGCCTTATTATTATTATTATTAATTCATTCATTCATTCATCTTCTATACCGCTTAATCCTGTGTTCAGGGTCGCGGGGGACCTGGAGCCTATCCCAGGAGACTTCGGGCACTAGGCGGGGTACACCCTGGACAGGGTGCCAATCCATCGCAGGGCACACACACATACACACACTCACACACCCAATCACACACTACAGGCAATTTTTTTTAGGAACGCCAATTAGCCTAACTTTGATTAGCATATCTTTGGACTGTGGGAGGAAACCGGAGTACCCGGAGGAAACCCACCAAGCACGGGGAGAACATGCAAACTCCATGCACACAGAGACGAGAATCGAGCCTGGCCGGGGAATCGAACCCAGACCCTGGAGGTGCAAGGCGACAGTGCTAACCACTACACCACCGCGCCGCCTATTATTATTATTATTGTTATTATTGTTATTATTATTTTAGCTAGTGTGATAGAGCAGGGGAACACTAAAATATTCATGGTAGTTGTCCCAGAGGAATAAGGTTCAGGACCACTGGTCTCTGCCATGTCAGGTTAATATAGCATTCTACAGTATTTACGTTATAAAATATCAATACCTTAAATAATGTTCATAAGGTCTTCTACAACTCCTTAAGGCATTTTACTTTGTAGAGTAAAATAGAATAGAATGACTTTCTATTACGTTGCCTTCAGACCTGTGGGTTAGAATATATTCACAGGGTCATACTTGTTGTTCTCTTTTATCTCAGCGGCATGTCAGGAGGTCATGTTGCGCAACTTGCATTTCTGGGATTTTGTTATTTCCTTTGCATCCTTCTTTATTTGGAAGGGTGTTTATTTACTGACAGTATCCCAGCATGAAGTTTGTTGATTAGAACATATTATCTAGGGGAGAAGTACACCAAACAATCATCAAATATAGATTTTTTTTGTGCTTTTTTGGCTCAGCGTGTGTCTGGCAAACACTTATGTAAATGTTTCACAAAGGAAACAAGGTTTAACAAAATGTAATAATACATTAGTTCAGCACTGTTGCTTTGTATCTCCAGGGTTTGGGGTTTCAATCTTGCTTCTGGATTGTGTGTGAAGTGCACATAGTCTCACTTCATGGTTTGTCTTGGGTGCCCATCATCAGTGCACCAGTTTACTGGAGGTGGTAATTTTATGGCTGATCCCTTAACAGCCTCTGAGTTATAAATAAGTGTATTAATGGCCATTAATAATGACAACAGTTGAGAATTAAACTCCTAATTTACTCATTCTGTTAATTAATATTATGAACGATTAATAAAGACTGTTCTCATTATTTAAAAAAAATATATATATACCGGTATTTAAGATAAAAAAAAAATGCTTCCTGTAAACTAATTGTTAATTACCATTTGTGTTGTCTGTTGGAAATGTAAACATTATCAAATGCAATTCAGGTAATGAAGCACAGAAATACAAATACAGTCAGCATACCAGGGGCACATGCCTGCTTTCTATCCTTTGCTCTAGGCCTATAAATGTGAGAAGCAGCTAGTGCAGAAAGAACAAAACCATATACAAATGGCCTTGCTGGTAAATTCAATTATAGTGTTGTTCAGGAAATTCAATAAAAGAACAATCAAGAGGTGAGGACAACAGCATTGTGTCCCTGGGCTACAAAAAGAACATATAATTCTGTTTTCTCTGCCAGTGTGACACAGTGACAGGCGCATCTTCATAGTATCCAAAAACAGGAAATCAAAAATATGACTTCTGTACCTGTCTCTGCATCAAAAATTATATATTTATAGAAAACTTTAGCTGTATGTATTCATGTACGGACAAAAATTAAAGATACACTTAAATTCACTTATTTGCCACTTAAATCTTTGTGATTGCTGATCCATGCATTATATATATATATATATATATATATATATATATATATATATATATATATATATATATCACTGTTTAACAGATCACTGTTTTAACTTTGACTAGTTTTGGAAGAATAAAGTTTTTTTTTGTGTTTAATTTGAGGTATTGTTGGGCCAATAGAAAGTCACTTGAACAAACTACATATGGGCTACGATGGGAAAGAACTTAGTATATTGAATAGATGAAGAGTTGGGAGAAGTCAACCCTAGAGAAATATTATTGGTTAAACCCTAGAACCAATACTACTTGAGCTGACTTAAATATTTTAATTACTTAAGATTTTGAACTGGGTGTCAACTAAACAGCCTTGTGAAATCATCAAATTACTAAACTTTTTGTTTTACATTGAGGTGGCGTGTTATTGTTAAATACATTCCAATAAAGATTGATTTGCCCTTGTATTGCCACTTTTCAGTTCTTCAGAGACTAAGCTGTCATTTGGGATGATCTTTTTTTCTGCTTACAGCATTGCACAGTTCATTTTATGAGTTCACACAACTTACACTTATTTGACAGAAGAATATCAAACGAATCTGCCCATTTGGTCACTTCATCTGTGGAGAGCCTGAAAATATTAAATCACATGATTAATTACAATTCTATATATAATGCATGAAAATGCTATTTTGTATTTCTTTATACAAATTGAATTGCTTTAATTTAATTTAATTTTTTAAAAAGTCATTACTCACTTTAGGTATCGTGTGGATCTTTCTGGTCCATGTGGTAAAAATTCTGAAAAGTCACTGCATGAGTCAGATTTGTTGGATAGGCAACCGAGTCTCGTTTTCATGGCTGTGTCTCTGAAACAAAAAGGACATTTTTGTCAGGGTAGAGGAAATGGGAACCACACTAGTGAGTGGAGAAGATGGCTTTAAATGAGTTTGTAGAATGGCAGTCTAAAATCATATATAAGAAGTGACAGAAACATTACTTTTTTTGATGAAAAATCCAAGATGCTTTAATATAATGCTCCTTATTTGATAAGCGATTAAGGTTGAGGCATCATCCTCGTATAAACTGCACATGTTTGGCTACTTCTGAGAAATTGGTCTAGTCAGAGGGAAGCGAATGCATGTAATAGTCCACTAAACAGCAAAAATAGGCCTTAGAAGGGTTTCTAAAAAAAAGATCTGTTTTATTCTTTTTATAAAATACCATATTCTCAGGAGGAATTGAAATCCTATTAACATTTATTCTGAGTGATCCGGCTTGCCAGCAACTAGATGGTCTAATATTCTCTTTGATGTGTGCACTGCAGTTAGACGCATTAGCTGGCTGCCAAGGCTAAAGCTTTGGTTTTGTAACATGCAAATGGCCCGTGGGCTGCCCCAGCTTTTTATTTTTTATCGCTGCTTTTCCTCATTTCTCTCTCAAAATCTTTAAAAACGGACACTTAAACACAATGTCCAGGTAAATTCAAAATAACCTGCAATTATAATAACTGACAAAATTTTAATGATAGACTTGTTCATGGCCAGCTTTGTTTATAGCCCAAATAAGGTGACAAAGGATGCATAATGCAGGATTTGCACACTCACTGAAGGGATCCTTCACAGTTAACTCATTCTCTAAGAAGTACAGCACATTCTTCAGTGAATGCTGGGTGTGAATCTTGCTGCTGTATGGCTTTTCTTGTGAGATTGCTTCCTGCTGTGCTTCTACTGCCCACAATTAATATGTCTTGCCATCTGAGCTCCTTCCTTTACTCAGACTATTTTTTGCATTTAAGTCTGTCTGCTTTTGCTGTGGGGAAACTCAAGGCTGGGCATTTACTAGGGGTGTTCAAGTCAGAACAAGACTTTGATGGACAGAATAACAGTTCTGCCTTTAACAGAAAAAACTGCTTTCATCTTCATTAAAAAAAAAAAGGTTTTGTCTGGTTTTGTCAGAACATTGTAGAACCGTCTGTCTGTTCCACCAGATGAGATCATATCATCAGGCAAAATCTGGCTGAACAGAATTTCATTAACCTTTGACAGTAGTTTCTTATTTGCCTGAAGTTAAACCTGCACTATAAATGAAATCAAACTGTTCAGTAGAAGTCATATGCTAAATTAAATCCTAGAGGTGGGCATGGCTACTGTATATGCATTACTCAACAGAGCCAATCAACACAATAGTTGATACCATTATAGACAGGGTATGTGAAAGACACAAAAATGCTCATAATATATCTACAAGCTGCCCAAGTCCTCAAGAAACAGAAACAAAAGCATGACACAGCATGACTTACTTAAAAAAAAAAAAAGCCAAGTAGACTATGAATACTGAACCTTCAAAGATGATTGGACAGATAAATGTATCTTTATTCTTCCTGCCAGAAGTTTAAAATCAGTTTGTCTCATACAGTATGTTCCCGAAACCATGCTTCTAATAAAAAAGCAATAATGTGAAACACCACTATGAGATAAAACACAGGTCCTTTGAGCAAGCAGTCCAAGGTGAAGGCATGATAAATACTCGACCTGTGAGCCTAGTGTTATGCGCTAAAATCTAAATATTAAGAAAAATGGAGGAATTTGAAACTTTTGCAGAACTTAGATATCTGCCTGAAGTTTAACCTGCACTATAATTGAAATCAAGAATAAAAGCAATGTTACTGTATAAACAGGTAATAATCTACTTTAAAATAAGATACTAATAAGATACCTTCTCAATATAAACATGCACCAAGGAATATTACTTAGAAAAGCTAAACTGGATATTTTACTTAGGTTTTAATTAATATTTTTACTGCTGAGATAATGGCACTGAGGTGGTATAAATGAATTTTTACTCATTTTAGACAGAAATAAATCTTTATTTGATCTTCTTTTTCAATTTCATATCTGTGATTCACTCTTTCATTACTAAAATTAGCATAAACATGGATTAAGATAATTAACCTTACAAAATTAGATTTCTTTGTAATAATAAGTTAGGCAGAGAGTTCTGCCGTACAGAAAGACAGGCAGACATTTACTGTAGGTGGGCTCCAGCCTGAAATAACATAACTAAATTAATGCTAATCAGCTTATTTTTAACTTTAACATTTTATCTATTTCTACAAACTCTTTTCCCATCAACAATGGGTACATACACTAGCTCCTCAATATAACCCTCCGCTACACTAATGCACTTCTCCCAGCATTTCACTAGTGCTTGGATTCCATTAAGGAAGAGTGCTTTCTCAGAATGCTGGAGCCATGATCAGATTGCATGCTTTATGTCTGAAAAGCTGGCCTCCCAGGAACACTTTTAATGGCCCAAATATGTGGAAATGGCTTGGAGTGTGTTCAGGACTATATGGGGGATGTGGCGATAATTTCCAGTTGAGTTCCTGTAATTTGCAAGTGGTGTTAGTTAATGATTGAGTGTACAGTTCTCAGAAATAGATTCTAACTATTCTGCAAACTGGCGACAGGGATTAACCATTCCACTCACTGAATGTTCACCATGCCACCAGTGGGCACCAAGATACCTCAACATGAATCATCATTCATGGACACAACCTTCTTCTAAACCATTTACTGCAGAGTCTTATAAACATTCAGTGCTTGTGAATGTTTTCTGTAAATGGCAATCAGTTTATACTTTCATTTTAGAAATTGTATTACTTATTTTTATTATTTATTACTTTAAGTCCCGGTTTGACTTTTGACACATCGCTAATATTTTCTCTGGACAATATAAGTTACTACCCCTAATTGATACTGTACATTGATCAGTCCTAACATCATGACCCCATGGTAGTTCCTCGAAGGAATGGACTCCACTAGACCTCTGGTGTGCTGCAGTATGAGGCACCAAGCACATAGTAAACTCAGTAGCAGTTCTACAGTATGAGTTGTTAGGTGAGGCCTCCATGGATCAAAGTTATATTCTTTGCAGGATACATTATTTTACCAAAAGAGACAGCTGTCATCAGTGAATACTGTTTCCACGAATGGATATTTTTTGGTCAGCAACAATCTTTAGGTATGTACTGTAGGTGAAAAGTGTATATCAAAATCTACATTAATGTCAGGACCCAAAGTTTATCAGCAGAACATTACCCAAAGCTTCATTATGCCTCCACCAGATTGGTTTCATCCCATAGTGCATCCTTCTCCAAGTAAGCTATGCACCCACCCATCAAGATGATATGCAAGAAAACATGATTTTTCAGACCAGGCCTCCCTCTTCCATTGCTCATCGGTCAAGTTCTGATGCTCAAGTTACCATTGTAGGCACTTTGGCAATGGACTCAGGTCAGCATGGGCACCCAGACCAGTCGGCAGCTTTGCACCCCTTATACACAACAGATAGAAATGCATTGTGTGCTCTGACACCTTTCTATCAGAACCAACAATAACATTTTCAGCAATTTGAGCTACACTAAATCTTCTACTTGGTAAAACTACATGGCCCAGCCTTTTCTCCCAATGTGTCCCCAGTGGAAAAAAAAAAACACTTTAGTGTATTACAAATATATTGAAATCCTCTATAATACACTGCAAATATACTAACAAAAAGTTGTACCATCAGTTAATATATAAAAAGTATACTAACATCATGCTTTTACCAAATTTTGGAATTAAACTTTAAATATAGTTAAAAAATTATTGTATTATAATACTTTAAGTGAAAGGTTGGTCTAATTTCCAAAGTATACTTATTTAAACTTGTTTTTCAATATATTTTTGGTATATTTTTTAAAAATATGCTCAAAATAATCATTGTACAAATGTACAGAAAGTATATATTAGAATACAAATTTTAAATATATGGTAGTCTCAGTATATTATCAGTTAAATGTAAATGTACTTATATATAGTGTACTACTCTCTCGTGCGTGCGCATGGTTTTAGACTCATGCGCGCGCGATCTCAAACTCGTTCCTGCACGCTGAAAATTACTTTTGCCGTACAAGATAATTTATGTTTTTACTCCTCACTCTTCTGTCCGCTCACTGTCATAAAGCGACACACAAACTGCAGCAGGGTTGTAAACTTTGCGACTATTCCAGCCAACCGGAGACTAGACAGCTCCCCACCAGCCAATCAGAGCTAGAGGCGGGCAGATTCGGACTGTCCGTTCTCTGATTGGCTCCCCAGTTCTCCACTTCTAGTTTGAATTAACGGCTGAAGGTGCATCATCGCGTGCGTTAGTTTATATCGTTATTATTTTATTTTCATCGGCATAAGGTAAATTTAACGGTTTTAAATTAAGTACATACTTTAATCTATAGTTTATATTGTCTAATGTGTTGTTGTTAATGTGTTATGTGCTTTGCTTGTGGTATAATGGCTCTGTAGCTCTCGGCCTGTTTTCAGTCTCTGTGTAACAGAATCAACACACCAGGTTTAAACTAATACTGTACCTGTAGATTCTAATACTAATGTCTGTCTGTGTTCACACACCAGGTTTAAACTAATACTGTACCTGTAGATTCTAATACTAATGTCTGTCTGTGTTCACACACCAGGTTTAAACTAATACTGTACCTGTAGATTCTAATACTAATGTCTGTCTGTGTTCACACACCAGTTTATATTTTAGTTTGTGTGTTTGTGAGACAAACTGATGTTTTGTTGAGCACAAATAAACTATAGAAGAATATTCAATTATTGTCACATGTACTTTTTACAGCACAGCGAAATTTCTTCTTCGCATATCCCAATTAGGAAACTGGGGTCAGAGTGCAGGGTCAGCCAGATTACAGCGCCCCTGGAGCAGATAGGGCCTTGCTCAAGGGCTCAACAGTGGCAACTTGGCGATGCTGGGGTTCGAACCCCCGACCTTCCGATCAGTAACCCACAGCCTTAACCGACTGAGCCACCACTGCCCTACACTATAGAAGTGCTTTTTTGTAACCTTGTGCAAATTAAATCTGTTGAACTCATGAATAAAATCTGCCTCATAATTACTGATGTAATGTGTTTCAAAAACATGTTATAGTGTAGAAAATACATTTAGCATTTGTAAATTATCCTAAACATTTAATGTACTGGTAACACATTTGCAATACAGTATTGTGGCGTGGGCGGGGCGGCGGCTTGCGACCGTCGTGCCTTGCGGCAGGTGTTCTTTTTGTGTTCACCCTGTTTGGGACGTCTGTTTAGGTTAGTGGCTTCGGCCAAGTGTGAGTATGTGTACATGTGTGTTATCTCTATGTGTGTATGTGCTGCATTCTGCTACCGCTCTCCAGTTCCAGCTAATTGCTGAATAGGTGTGTCATTACATTGTGTAGCCACCAAACTCACTCGTCCTCCAAGTTCCCTGCTAGCGTCGAAAAACGCTACAGTATTATAGAAGCTTGTGTGTACTGTATAATACAATAAAGTATATTTGTATTAAGCACAAAGTGTACTTTTTTAGTATTTGTAATTGTCCAGAAGTATAACAGCATGCTACTGCTGCAATAAGAATATACTCATAGTACATTAATCATGTATTTGTAATACAGTAAAAATAGCTGTAATGTACTTATAATACATTAAACATATACTTAAATTGTAATAATTACTGTCAGGTATGTACGTTAGTACACACACAGCCATATACTTTAAGTGTACTAAAGTATACTTAAAGTTGTTCCTCTTTAGCACACAAATGTATACTTAATACATTTAAAATTGTGCTTTTGTAACTTAAATACACTTAGTACAAAATTAGTTGTTCCAAAATAGCAAACTTCAAGTATACTAGTCATTAGTCTGGCTGCAAGTACATTTAAGTATGCTTTGGCACGCTAGGATTTAATATACTTAGCATACTTTTTTTTTTACTTGGGGTGCCAAAGAGCCTTGGGTGACCATAATCTTCGCAGCTCAGCGAACTCAATTCAGCTCTTATCAAATATTAAGTTGCTCAAATTCTTAAACTTGCAAATTGTTTCTGCTTCCAACTCATCAACTTCACTCACAATATTTTTACCTAATATATGCAGGTTCCACTGTAACAAGATAACACACATTATTTACTTTACCTGTCATTTGTACAGGTAATATCATAATGTTATGGCTGTTTGGTCAAGTATACTATATGTAATTTTTCAAATGCATTTTTATTAATAAACATGCAAACACCTGTACTGTGTGGTTCAATATTCCAAGAATACAAAATCTGCGATTTGTCTATATTTAAAACAAAATTAACAGAATGTTTTACAATTAAGAAAAAGATAATGTGCAACATCTGGACTATTCAATGTTTAAGATAAACTTGTGATATTAACCATTTTACATCCTTTGTAAAAAAAAAAAAAAAAAAGGTCAGATTTCCAATGAGAAACTTCTTCTTCCTCTCTGGTTGAGGCATGTGTTCAGATGATTTGATCAAATATGGCTCATTAGGTTTTACACTCTCTGCATCAGAAATATAGTGGCGGTTGGTTGGTTTTTTAATTTTGAAATGGTCAAACAGGGTCAAACCATTGGCATTGACAAACTCAGAGCATACACATACAGTATAGTGCTCAAAGAATGTTCAGTTATGTTGTGGCTTAATGCTCTAACATGCAGTCGGGTTTTTTTCATGCTATTTCTCAGTTACGTGGCTGGGGTTGTGTCAGATGGAAGACTGCAGGAAGCATCATGTGCTATTACTAAACTATTTACAGTGCTATCAATCCAACTGAGATTTCCTGCCTGACCTCATTTTTTACTCTGTACACAGGAAGCAGGAATCAGTCTGGTCCAAAGCCAAATCGCCTTAGTGACACTATTATAGATGGATGGATGGATGGATATAGATATAGACATGAAGAAATGAAGAAATTCTTAATATTTAATTCAATTTAAAGATTAAAAGAAATGGGAACAAATATTTTACTGCGACAGACTGCAAAGTGTATAAAGATAACATTTTAAATGGGTTGTTTATGTAACAACCTGAGCAGCAACCTCATTTCCCCTCTCGTCTTTTCCAACCACTCAGCATTCAGCATCAGCAGTTTACTAATCACTAGCCTGATCATCTGTCATCTTCTGCACCTGTTTCTCACTGGTTTATGCTTTAAGTCAGAAGTTTTTATGCTTGAATGATTTATAAAGTGAAGCTTAACAAACAAAAATATTGAAAATGGCTTAGTATGCACCTTATGGTTTTTGTTAGTGACACATGCATTTTTCCATGAGACGTTCCTTTCCTCGGCTGATGCAGGCTGCAGTTCTCTGTGGACTTGTGACTGCTGTCGCTTGATAGTTCAGGACTGGAATTTCCTACAGTCTACCTGAGCCTCCAATAACGAACTGGAATCCATTTTAACTTAAACACATCTCCTGTTATACCGAACTTACAGTCACACACAGTATGTGCATCAGGGACAATCTTATCATTTTGAGTCATACACATTAACATTTCATAAATACTTCAATAATTATTTTGAGGCGGCGCGGTGGTGTAGTGGTTAGCACTGTCGCCTTGCACCTCCAGGGTCTGGGTTCGATTCCCCGGCCAGGCTCGATTCCCGTCTCTGTGTGCATGGAGTTTGCATGTTCTCCCCGTGCTTGGTGGGTTTCCTCCGGGTACTCCGGTTTCCTCCCACAGTCCAAAGATATGCAGGTTAGGCTAATTGGCGTTCCTAAATTGCCCGTAGTGTGTGATTGGGTGTATGAGTGTGTGTGTATGTGTGTGTGCCCTGCGATGGATTGGCACCCTGTCCAGGGTGTACCCCGCCTAGTGCCAGAAGTTTCCTGGGATAGGCTCCAGGCCCCCGTGACCCTGAACACAGGATTAAGCGGTACAGAGAATGAATGAATGAATGGCTTGAATTGAACTAAATATAAAAAAATAATAATAAAATGCAACTCTAGATACAGTCCATCCTTGCTTCACTTCCTACTGTCAGGTTATACAGTATGCCCAGTGTTTAGTTTCCTACAATTTAATCCAGCTGTGTTGGTTCATGTAGTCAGGTGAGAACATGGCAGACCAGGTGCTGATTAATCCATCCTGTCGTAAATCATATCAGGGTTCAGTTTGAACTTAAGGATTTGTAAAATGTGTACATGCAGATTATTTCCACTAGGACAAAGTCTTCTCTTACGTATATCACCCTTTTCCATTATCCAGATACAGGAAGCCTAAGAGCGAAGGGCTGCCTTCACAGCTTGTGTCACACTTTGGTATGACAGGATTAGTGCACCACTGGGTCACCGACCTCACATTGTGCTTCTTCTGTCTATTTCCGGAGCTGCCCTTTTCTCTTGAAACCCTCCTCTGCATCATGACAGCTAAAGCTACATCAAATAAAATTTTTGTTCGACTATTTGTTACAAACCAAGGTCACCTGTGCTATATTTAGACATAATTGAACTGAGTCCTATTTATTTTGCTTTGGTCTTGTTTTGTACAGTATTTGTTAAAAATCACATGCTATATCAGAAAGTGCTTTTCTCTGTTAGGCCTTTGTATGTGATACATGCCTTCTAGAGGCATGCATTTTTAAACGCTTGGAATGTGTAAAAATAAATGTCTGGAAACCCTCTTTTGGCTTTTGTACTCCAACACATTGAAAAGTATCTTTTTCATTTCCATCTTCTATACAGCTTTACCTGTACAGGGCCATGGGGGCCGGGAGCCAATCCCAGGTTACACCCTAGACAGAGTACCAATCCATCACAGGGCACAGCCACGCAGTACAGGAAGTTAGCCTAAACTGATTACTCCGGGATGTTGTAGGAAACCGGAGTCCCTAGAGGAAACCTGGCAAGCACAGGGAGAACAGACAAACTCCACGCATACAGACCCAAGGCGCGAGTCGAACCTTTGAACCCTGGTGGTGTAATGTAATTTGTAATTTTGTAATTTTGCAAAGTGCTATAACTCCACCTCTCACAGTCTTACCAAAATGGCTAAGTCAGCCTGCAATTGTATTTGTGGTAACTTAAGTATGCATTTTGGTAGAACTAGCAAAATCATGTTTTGGTTGTGTTTTTGTAGTCAGTCACTGGCAGTGAATTGGAAATAGGAAATTACGTATTGTTGCACATAAAACCATCCAACCATCCAACATAGTTTACTTTGGATGGTCCAAAAATAAATAAATAAATAAATAAATAAATAATAATAATAATAATAATAATAATAATAATAATAATAAATCATCCAGTGCACTTTATGGAAGTTCTGTGGATGGAAAACCTTTCTAATGAGAGAAGTCATATAATTTCAATGAGGTGAAAAGCATTTCAGAATGGACAACACATTGAACTTTGAGATGCATGGGTTGCAGAAGCAAAAGATCACACCAGGTAACACACCTGTCCGCCAAGATCAGAACGCTGAATCTTCAAATAGGCACAGGTTCATCAAACTGAACAGTTTAAAATCCAAAAATTGTAGGTTTGTCTGATTAATCTTGATTTTTGCTGAGGCACTTGTAGCAGTCACACTGTAAAGTGAGATAAGTAAAGAGGACAGTTCTTTTAATATGATATGGTAATTAAAAAGAGTTGGCTTCATCAAGATTGGATCCTTCATCCACCCATCTATCCATCCATCCATTTAGAAAACTCTGTAGTCTAACTAGGGATCGTGGAGGCCAGTGGTGATTACATTATACTTATTCTCATTTTACAACTGTGGTGGGACCCCCGGTCAGCATTAACGTATGAATTCACACAACAAAAGGAAATTGGAAATGGCAATTAGCCTAATCTGCATGTCTTTGCAGGAGGAAACCGGAGTACCGGGAGGCATCCCATATTTGTTTTTTTAAGGGTCCAAAATTCTCTCCCCTGAAAGGTGCTTGGAATTCTAAACTATTTTAGAAACGTAAGGGACCAGGCATGGTCAGGCAATGGATTGTGCAAATGGATTTTAATCTGCAAAAATGCTCCAAATTATGGGAAATGGTTTGATGTTTTGATTTTGTATTTTTGCAAATGTGTGTGTGTGTTATTCATTTAATGTTATCTCAATGTCATTTTAACTTTCCAAAACAACTTTGTCCTTACTTTCATATTAATGTCATCGCAACACCATTACATGGTTCTGATCAATACAAAATGTACAATGAAAAATGGTATTATATTTAGAATAGAACTGTGTGACAATTTTGTATTTTTATATATACACACTGTTACATTTTTATATACTGGAGAGCAGAAAAGTAGAGCAGCGGTAAATCAAAATATATGAAATTATCTTAATTATAAGAAATCTATCCAAAATAATACTTGTTTCCACCACAACAATTGGGATGCATGACTGCATGCACAACATTCCTCACTTCTGAAGAGTGGAATACTTATGATGTGTACAATTGGAAATAAAAAGTGCCCTCCTGCCATGCTTAAAAAAAAAAAAGCTGTAGGTGGCATGAGTGGGTGCATCAAAGTCATACCTGATCTTTGCCACTTCCTTTTACTGGCATTTACTGTTCCCATTAATCCCTGTGCTCTTCGTGCAACTGGGCATTTGATGTACAATTTACAAAGCCAAACTTACAAATGATTGCAATTAAATAGACTAGTCACCTGGCAATAAATTATGTACACATCATTAATATTAATGCATGCCAGATTTGTATAACACCATACAGTAAGGTAATGTACAGTCTATGCATTTTTTAATATTAGTGCAATTACAGGAAAATATCATGAAACTCTGATTATATTTATAAAGTTTATCAGATTAGCATTTAATGTTAACAGTCTTATAAAGAAAGAAAAAAATACAATGAAAAGCAACCACTAAAAGTGATGAATATGGAGTACTCACCTTAATCCGTGTGTTGTTGTTCAGGATTTGGTGTTTTTCAAATTTCAAATGGATTTATTCTGTTTGGTTTCTGTAGTTGTGGATGCAGTGATGCTTTGGTGTGCTGTGTGATGAAGTCCACATGTAGCAGCTAGCACTTGGCGTATTCATCTGTGTGAGAATGTGGGGAAGTGAAAGCAGCGAGAGGAGGGAGAGTTGACAGAGGAGTGGGGAAAATAACAGAGTGAGAAGCTCTGCAAACATGCAAGGCTCTCCAAAAATTCAAATAGGGGTTCAATGTTAAAAATGTATAATTTTTACACTATATTCCAGGGGTACTGGTCCACATACCAAATTTCTATTCAGTCCGAGGTCCGGAAATATGACAGTCTAATGTCAATTACAAAAAAAGTCAAAACCAAAACAATACCCAAAAATGACATGGTAGTCGTTTTAGTGTGAAAGGTGACATCTTCCATTTGCCACCAGTTGTTTGAACTTGGGCATAAAAGGTGTGAGGACCAGGTGGAGGCACTGATGTAAATGTTCATTGGTGATGGAGCTGCGATATGTTTTTTATCATGCTCATAGTTGAAACGACAGATTCATAGCAGTACGTTGAGGAAAACATTGTGAAAATTTGAAGGGCCATTTTCTGCAGGACAGGAACACCTGATGCAGTAACCATCTTTGTCCAGAAGGTGAGAAGGTGACCACGTTTGATTGCTAGATTAAGCACATTGGTTTTCTGCTTCCCACAGGGAGCACAAATGCATATTTTTCTGTCCACTCACTCTTAAATTTGCTGTTTTCAAAATCAACTTATGCCTGCTCAAAGCTGGCCATTGATATATTATAATAAACCGAATGAGCAGCTCACCTCTTATATCTTCCAGTCTGAGTCGTTCATTCTTTTGAATCTACTGCACCGCATTAGCGTCTATGGGAGTCATGTGACAAAACAACTCGGGACTTGGCGATTCGTTGAGAACCGTTCAATTCAGTTTCCTGTACATAGCCTACGGAGGTTTTGCGATGAGACGACTCGTTCTTCTGAGTCACATTAAAGATTCGTTCAAAAAGAACGAATCCTTCATAAATGACCCATCACTAAAAGACTCAAAGATATATTGCGCGGAAACAAAGTTGCGCACTTCATTGAGAACTCATTACGATTATGATTAAATTAGAATGTTTGTTTTGGCGTCTATCCAGATTTAACTGTATTTAGGTCCGGATGCGGACCGGAGTCCGCCTATTGAGTATAGCCTATTGGCTATACTGTATATACTCATCGGCCATCTGTACACCTGTTCAATTATTATTGTTAATGCAAATATCAAATTAACTGATCAAACAAAGGGACCTCAATGCATTTAGGCATATTCCCAAAAACGCTGATTCACTGGGAATTTCATGCATAACCATCTCTAGTGTTTACAGAGGTGTGTCAGAGGTCAGAGGGGAATGGTTCGAGCTGAAAGGAAGACAACAGTAAGTGAAATAAAATCTCATTACAACTGAGGTACCCACAGAGCATCTCTGAACACACAACACATAGAACCAGGAAGCAGATGGGCTACAGCAGCAGAAGAGCTCATTGTGTGCTACGTCTGTTGGCTAAGAACAGAAAACTGAGCGAACATTTGCATTAACTAACCAAAACTGGACAATAGAAGGTTGGAAAAACATTGCCTGGTTGGATGAGTCGATTTCTGCTGCGAAATTCGGATGGTAGAGTTGATGTAACCAACATTAAAGCATAATCCACCCTGCCAGATCACGCTGATGGAGAGGGTAATATTGTGGGGATATTTTCTTGACATACTTTAGGCCGCTTTGTACAAACTGGGCATTGTTTAAATGCTACAGCCCAGTATTGTTACATCCCTTTATGACCATGGGATAGTGCACCATGTCACAAAGCTAAAATAATCTCAAGCTGGTTCCTTAAACATGCCAATGAGTTCATTGTACTCAAATAGTCACCAGATCCAAATCCAACAGAACACCTTTGGCATGTAGTGGAATGTGAGATTTGAATCATGGTTGTGCAAATTTGTAGTGGAACCTTGGATTATGAACATAATTTGTTCCGGAAGCAGGCACATAATTCAAAACACTCGTAAACCAAATCTAATTTCAACATAAGAAATAACGGAAACTCAAATTATTCATTCCACAGCCCCAAAAAATAAAAACATAAAAATAATTAATACAAAATATAAAGTAAAATTAACCTGCACTTTACCTTTTACAAAAAGTAAAAATAAATCCAGACAGATAAGTGGTTCCAAGAGGTGTGTGTGTGTGTGTGTGTGTGTGTGTGTGTGTGTGTGTGTGTGTGTGTGTGTGTGTGTGTGTGTGAAGGCAAGAGGAAGAGGGGTGTGTGTGTGAAGGGGCATGGTGTCCATTGACACATAACGACAAGCTGATACAAAGAGGAAGAAAATGGATCTTTAACCTCTCTAATGAGACAAAACTATTTTGTTTTATATGCACGCACATACGTGTGTTATAATAAACAGTACACACGTGCTGCACACACACTCATATAAACACAAAATAAAATATGTTTTACACGCACACACACGGTCACACTGTTATAGTAAACAGTACACGCGTGCACAGATGTTGATTATTCAAGTAAGAGATGTGCACTAAGACCCAGCAGGGGTGACGATTACCCACAATTCCGCAGCGCAAGAAAGAGAAAAACCATTGGCTCAGTTGTGATCACGTGACGCTCGGCATTAAAACAAGAAGCGCATGTGTGATACATGATACTCGTAAACCAAGACTTTTTTCAAGGCTCGTTTTGTAAGTCAAAATTTATTAAAAATCTTTGCTCATCTTGCGGAACGCTCACAATCCCGAATTCCACTGTATATCTATATAAGAAAATCACTTTGATAATCATCAAAAAATGGTATCAGTGTTAATAAATGATGTACATATTTAAATAAGTAATATATTTTAGTTCTCATGACCATTTAAGGCAATTTTCTGCATTGTTTTGCAAGTTTATAGGTGTACAAGTAATAGTATGCAATGAGTTCATGCAACATTTGCTGAAGCACTATTTTCATGCAGCATCCTAGTTTTTCTTCTTGATGGCCTTAAACATACCCTGAGTCGACACCGAGGACACACTGGTCTCATTTGAAAGCTCTTATGTGGACAAGATTGGCACGACTAGAGATCCCTCTGTTCTACCCATCACAGCCAAGGTGGCAGACTTTTTGTTGTGTGGATTATAGGCTAGAGTTTGTGCATGTGTGCATGTGTAATATCCGTCAACGAATATCCTCTATAATCTACAATAATGCTGAATTAAACAGTAACATTTGTTATACCACAATGCACATGATCATTGGTGATTACTTTTCAATAGCAGCAGATATTCAAACAGTAGTTAAAGCTAAGTTAAATCTAAGACATGCACTCAATTCACTCAAGATATGGTATATACTGTATGTTTTTATACAAATGTTGGTTCCAAACGAGCAATCTGGATGAGAGACATTCCATGAGTGGTGATTTACAGTAACTATATAGTGGATATGTACCACTCTGTGTCCCAGGTGTTCTACAGTACAGACGGTTGCAGCAGGGGTGAAAGTAGGTCTGTAAAGAGCTGCGGAAAAAACCCCCACAGAGGCACTTTTAGCAAGAAGACACATCTGATGATTTTATGTTATCTTAAACTCCAATTTAATAATTTTTATACTTGCTTCTAAGTCATTCCAAATAGCATATGAACCATCCACATTCTTTATTTATTTTATTATCAGTTTTAAATCGTACGTCAACACCTGATTAATCCCACTATTTGGTGTGTACATGACAAGGGATTATACATCATACTGTATACCTTTCCACAACCTTTCCACTACTAGGTATCTGGAACAAATGCAAAGGAGCTGTCAGATACACAAGTAGTACTTTATATTTGATAATTACAGTATATGCATATAAGTAAAGAGAAAATTTGTGTTTTTTTCAACCTTGAATAAACATAACAGAAACTTGTAGTTTGATTTGGCTTACACAATTAAACGTAATTGTAAATGGATAAAATGCATTTGCAGGATATTGTTTAATGAATAATAATGATTTGGTATAATTCGAATTATCAACTTGTCATGTTCTCTTATTAGGAAGTAATCTGTTTGTGGATGATAAATTTGCTTTTTTTTTTTAATGCAAATGCACAGAAATAACTATTAGTGTTACTTTTCCTAAATTCTCCAAATGCACTCTCAGCTAATCAGGCCCAATGCAAGCCTCTGGAGTGATAATCTCCTAGCAACAGGGCCATTTCTCCTTTTTGCCTCTGAAATGTGTACATCAAATCAGCCACAGTGTGGGAGGAACCATATTTTAGACATGGATATTTTTTTGTTCTTGTCGAACGTTACAGAGTGATAAAAAACTGCACTGTAAAAAATAAATATTACATTTTACGGTAAAAAAAACGGCAGCTGTGGTTGCCAGAATTCTACCATAAAAAATACGGTAGCACCGTTATTGCACTGCGAAAAAAAATAATAAACCGTAAATTTTACGGTAAAAAATGGCAGCTGTGGTTGTCAGAAGTTTACCTTTAAATTTTTTACAGATTTACACCACCGGACCCTGGTGGTGGAAGGCGACAGTGCTAACCACTACACTACCATGCTTGCTAGGGTTACAATTGCTGTCGTTGTTGTTGGACTATTTGTTTTATTATGAATAACCACAGTGAATTCATTCGGCAATTCTGTGAAAGCATCATTTTATCACACTAGCTGGGAGCTAATAGAGATAGAAGTTACATTGCTAAGCATTCGGATTTTACTGTTAAGAAACTATTAAGAGTACTTTTATACTAATTGATGAATACAAACCTAAATCAAATCATCAAAACCCATCAAAAGTTATTCAAGACTCGGACATCAGCATTGCCCCATGTATTTTTTAATAAAGACAGCAAAACAATATTTAAATTCTCAAAATCAAATATACAAATGTCAGGGTGGACATTTTTTGGGGGCAGACAATCTAAGTATGGAATACCATTCACAAATTTGAAGTCCTTGGTTAATGTAAATTAGACGGCTATAAACCGTAGAAAAAACTATTAATATCCGTAAAATATACAGTATAATGAGTGCAGTCCTGTACAAACAATAACGTTGCTCCTGTATTTTTATGGTAAATTTCTGGCAACCACAGCTGCCAGTTTTTTTACCATAAAATTTTAATGTTTATTTTTGACAGAGCAGATATTTTTCAGATTTTTAAACTCTATTACAGTATAGTAAAATATAAACTGATGCTCCATGATATTAGTAACAAATACCTTCTCTGAGAGTTTCCTTTTTATAAATACAGTATATCATAAATTTTACTGCAATAAACCATATTTTCATATGTTTTTAACTGTTAAATTTAAGGTCTTATTCTGTAAAACTAATCACAGTTTTCCACTGTAAATTCAACGGTTATCCCAACGGTTATGTTTTGTGAAATACGGTTTTATTCTGTAGCATTTATACGGTATTTTACTGTTGGAATTACGAACATTTTTTACAGTGTGCTTCAGCTTCAACTTAAAATTGTCTTAGTGCTTAGATTATTACAATAATTATGACACTGAAGATTTGGGACAACATATACTAATGACAGCATACTGACCACCTCCTTATTCAATAAGAGATTTGGAATAAGAGCTTTTGAGATTAAATTATAAAAAATTAATAACACGTCTTTACATCCACAAGTCTTTACACAAAGCAGGGTACACCCTGAAAGGGGTGCCATTCTATAATTGGGCACACACATACACACAATCATTTACACCCTAGCGGCATTTTGGGTACGGCGGCAATTAGCCCAATCTGCATGCCTTTGAACTGTGGGAGGAAACCGTAGGACACAGAGGAAACCCACCAAGCACAGGGGAGAACATTCAAACTCCATGCACACAGACCCAAGGTGGAAATCAAGCTCTGGACCCTGGAGATGCAAAGTGACAGTGCTAACCACTTAGCCAATGTGTTGCATAATACTGTAAATGTGCAAAAATTAGTAGCCTCTTTTTTAAATTCTTAGTCTTTTTATAAAACATAATACAAATCATCTGATCACAGTGGGTCTTAGTATTAGGATAATACAATCTCAAATAAACATAAACTTATAACATCTTTTAAATGTGCAAAAAAAAAAAAAAAAGTGTGCAATGCTAAGTACTAACCTTCCACAGGATTTAAGTGAATAAGTTCTTATCCCATATGCACCACCTCATGCTGTGTGACTGTGTAAGGCTCTAGCTCACATGTCAGAGCCACTTTCGCCTCCCTGCATAGGAAGACATGGTCCTATTTGCATGTATATGTTTCTTCCTAATGGAGATACACTGCTGATAGAGAGCTATAGAAAAGAAAAAGAGTAATTAAAAAAGTGCATGGCACTCACTTCACTGTTCCAGCCTATTTAAGGTTGTACAATTACCATATAAACAGTGGCTCCTCCAGTGTAACTACTGGGTTGTGTTTTTGCTGTGTCATATATAAAGAATCCAAATAATGAAGGATAAAGTAAACTGGGTCAAGTAACATTTCTGTCCACTTTGTGTGTGGTGCCAAAGCATCAAATCCAGGCTCTCTCCATAGAGTACATTGGTTTTGTAGCCATATACCATGGAGCATCATGAGAATATGACTTAGATCAAATTTTATCCTGCCTCTGCTACTATACTGTATATCAACATAAATGTATTATACCAGATCTTTACTATTTGTGTTGCTTTTTTTTTTGTACTATCCTCACTTCCTTCTGACATCACACGTCACTCAGCCATATCAATCTTCATCCCTTTTTTACTTTTATTTGGTTTTGTTTACTTGCTGCTTGGTTCACTGCTCAGAGCTGTTTCTCCATCGTACAGTTTCCGCAGCAACGTCAACAATTGGCCATATTACCTGCCCAAAACGTGACCAATTCAAATGATAAACAGGGGTACTGATACCGTCAGCGGTAATGCATTGAAGAACATTTGAGAAAGCACCTGGCCAACACTGTCATTAAATTAATCAATGCTCTCAAGTGGCAAAAAAGGGGAAAAAAAAAAAAAGAAAACATTATAATTTTTTTGTCATCTTCATCACAATCTTTGCTGTTAACCAGATTTTTTATGAAACCAGGTGCAACACTACCACCTGTTATAACTATGAAACTCATTTATCTGTGCGGCCTCTTATATATTTTGTGATTAATGAACAGCTGGAGCAAATGGTGTAGACAGATGCACTTCTCATTATTTAATGGTGTTATAAAATCCTTTAACACTAGGTATAAACCCGAGGGCTGTAGACAAATCCCATGGTGCCGAGTCACGCTAAAAATAACAGCAAAGTGCAGGGATAGACACAAAGTGTCGCCATGTTTTTTTAGTCGACAGGCTGTCAGTCGAGAGGCACTCAGACAGATGAAGGTCTGCTGGCTTATCAGAACAGACTAAACAACTTCCCACTCTAGTCATTATCAGAGGTATTTTGTTTCTAATCCGGTTTTTACACAGTGCATCTATAAATTATGCATATGATACATACTGCATATGGCACAATACAAAGAAGTAAAGTAACACCTTATCTAGTTATTTTACAAGTTATATAAATTAGATCATTTAAACCTCTAGAAAAGGGCGACACGGTGGTGTAGTGGTTTGCACTGTTGCCTTGCACCGCCAGGGTCTGGGTTCGATTCCCGGGGCAGGCTCGATTCCCGTCTCTGTGTGCATGGAGTTTGCATGTTCTCCCCGTGCTTGGTGGGTTTCCTCCGGGTACTCCGGTTTCCTCCCACAGTCCAAAGACATGCAGGTTAGGTTAATTGACATTCCAAATTGTCCGTAGTGTGTGTATGTGTGTGTGCCCTGCGATGGATTGGCACCCTGTCCAGGGTGTACCCCGCCTTGTGCCCTAAGTTTCCTGGGATAGGCTCCAGGTCCCCCGCGACCCTGAATATAAGGATAAAGCGGTATAGAAAATGAATGAATGAATGAAACCTCTAGAAAAGTAAAAAAAAAAAAAAAAAACAGTTTGGAATATCTCCTGATGTTTGTTAGGACTGTTGATTTCTTGTCCTCTCTAGTGTATTATACTCTACAAATTCTTTCCGTACTTGATGTTTAAAAGCATACTGTATGATAATTGATGTCTTCAAGCTTCTTATGGAATGGTGGTGGCATATTCATGGTTATGAAATAGGCACTCTACTTCCTCAATGTTTGCTGATGAGCCCTCTCCAGTTCCAAAGGGTTCAATATGGCTTTTTTCCCCAATGTCTATTTAACAGAACAAGTACAATTCAATGAATAAAATTATCACTTCCAAATTACATTCTGTTCCTGGACTTCCACATACACAAGACCAATACCGTACATACTGTATTATTGCAAAGTCTTGCCAGTCTTTTGGCTCACCAAACTCATGTATCCTTTGCCGAATTGTCTGATGACCTGGCAACCCTGTGTACAATGATTTGATTTGTACTTAATGCAAATGTAATTAACTTAATTTACCCCTGGATTTACATTAAGTTACACTTACAGCCATAACACAGTATTGGTGCTGATTTTATTAATTTTTTATGTTATACATGTAACACAGAAAATGTGTTTGCCTAAGAATCTATTTCTAACGTTTATGCAACATGAAAGTGACCAATCTTGCTTCCCTAAAAAATTTCAAGTTGCGAATTTTTGTTTAGCTGTTTTGGAGAGATGATTTTATATGTGACCCAAAAAATGGCAATTTTTTGCGTTATAGTGTATTTTCTTGCATGAAGCTAATAAATGCAAATTATTCATATTTCTTCATAAGTATTGAGACTTTTGTGTAAGATCCAAGAAGCATACACTGTAACATGTAAAAATTGTTGCTTAAATGAATTTTTTGGTAAAAGCTTAAAAAGCAAAAAAATTATCTGTAGTGTCCGTAACCATGTCAAATTCATGTTGCAATATCTTAACAATTTTGCATTTTAGAAAAACTCGTTTTCATGTTTATGGCTTTTCATGATTCAAGATTATTGAAAGATAGAAAGAAGTTATGGGCACTTTGTTTAATTAAAGCTTTCACATACTGAGTTGTGTATTGGATAAGTTTTTATACAGTGGTGTGAAAAACTATTTGCCCCCTTCCTGATTTCTTATTCTTTTGCATGTTTGTCACACTTAAATGTTTCTGCTCATCAAAAACCGTTAACTATTAGTCAAAGATAACATAATTGAACACACAATGCAGTTTTTAAATGAAGGTTTACGTTATTAAGGGAGAAAAAAAATCCAAACCTACATGGCCCTGTGTGAAAAAGTGATTGCCCCCCTTGTTAAAAAATAACTTAACTGTGGTTTATCACACCTGAGTTAAATTTCTGTAGTCACCCCCAGGCCTGATTACTGCCACACCTGTTTCAATCAAGAAATCACTTAAATAGGAGCTACCTGACACAGAGAAGTAGACCAAAAGCACCTCAAAAGCTAGACATCATGCCAAGATCCAAAGAAATTCAGGAACAAATGAGAACAAAAGTAATTGAGATCTATCAGTCTGGTAAAGGTTATAAAGCCATTTCTAAAGCTTTGGGACTCCAGCGAACCACAGTGAGAGCCATTATCCACAAATGGCAAAAACATGGAACAGTGGTGAACCTTCCCAGGAGTTGCCGGCCGACCAAAATTACCCCAAGAGCGCAGAGACGACTCATCCGAGAGGCCACAAAAGACCCCAGGACAACATCTAAAGAACTGCAGGCCTCACTTACCTCAATTAAGGTCAGTGTTCACGACTCCACCATAAGAAAGACACTGGGCAAAAACGGCCTGCATGGCAGATTTCCAAGGCGCAAACCACTTTTAAGCAAAAAGAACATTAAGGCTCGTCTCAATTTTGCTAAAAAACATCTCAATGATTGCCAAGACTTTTGGGAAAATACCTTGTGGACTGACAAGACAAAAGTTGAACTTTTTGGAAGGTGCGTGTCCCGTTACATCTGGCGTAAAAGTAACACTTCAGAAGCATTTCAGAAAAAGAACATCATACCAACAGTAAAATATGGTGGTGGTAGTGTGATGGTCTGGGGTTGTTTTGCTGCTTCAGGACCTGGAAGGCTTGCTGTGATAGATGGAACCATGAATTCTACTGTCTACCAAAAAATCCTGAAGGAGAATGTCCGGCCATCTGTTCGTCAACTCAAGCTGAAGCGATCTTGGGTGCTGCAGCAGGACAATGACCCAAAACACACCAGCAAATCCACCTCTGAATGGCTGAAGAAAAACAAAATGAAGACTTTGGAGTGGCCTAGTCAAAGTCCTGACCTGAATCCTATTGAGATGTTGTGGCATGACCTTAAAAAGGCGGTTCATGCTAGAAAACCCTCAAATAAAGCTGAATTACAACAATTCTGCAAAGATGAGTGGGCCAAAATTCCTCCAGAGCGCTGTAAAAGACTCGTTGCAAGTTATCGCAAACGCTTGATTGCACTTATTGCTGCTAAGGGTGGCCCAAGCAGTTATTAGGTTCAGGGGGCAATTACTTTTTCACACAGGGCCATGTAGGTTTGGATTTTTTTTCTCAATAAAAATAATAAAACCCCTCATTTAAAAACTGCATTTTGTGTTTACTTGTGTTATCTTTGACTAATAGTTAAATGTGTTTGATGATCAGAAACATTTTGTGTGACAAACATGCAAAAGAATAAGAAACCGGGAGGGGGGCAAATAGTTTTTCACACCACATATGTCATGTAGGTTATATACATGTTACACAACATTTCTGTCAAATTCGTTGTCATTGATATTGCATCATTGTTATTATGCAAATTATAAACCATGATCACACTTCTGTGCTTCATTTATTTGAAAATGGATTAATTTAATTCTATTTTATGTAGATTTCTACACTACAAGTCAAAAGTTTGCACACCCCTTTCCTGATTTTTATTTCTTTCCACATTGTAAAACAATGCTTAAGGCATACAAAATATGCAATAATCTGTGTAATAAAATGTGTAAAAATAATAAACACGAAATCTGTGTTTTATTGTCATTAGAATCACTGCCTTTTTAGTACGCTGATGGCATGTTCATGTAGTGTACATGTGCCTCGCACCACTTCCTGTCAACTTGTGTGAGCCAAATGCAAAATAAAGTACACATCTACACATGGATCTCATACTGTGCGACAGCAGCAGTGGCATAAGGCTCTAACTCACATGTCAGAGCAACTTTCCCTCTATTTGCATGCACGTGACTATTTTTTCTCTATTTAGCATCAAGCAGTCAAGCTCTGTGCTTCATCTGTATTCGTATTTCAAGTTTTATCTTATTTTTAACATTCTTTGATTTTTTTTCTCTTTTTAAGCATTTTATTCTAATTTATACAGTATATAATTCATTTTTATTTTGTATTCAACTACTTTCTTTTGCTTGTCTTTCTCTTTATATTATCATATGTAAATGTTTGATTTTGTCTTTTTACTTTTTATGAAAGGTGTTCTAGAAATAAAATTGTTTATAGTACAGTGGAAACTTGGATTACGAGCATAATTAATTTCCAAAAGTGGGCTCGTATTCCAAAACAATCGTAAATCAAAACAAATTTATCCATAAGAAATAATGGAAACTCAAATTAATCGTTCCACAGCCCCAAAAAATAAATATATAAAAACAATTAATACAAAAAAGCATTTTTACTTTATAAAGTAAAAATAAATCCAGACAGATAAGTGTTTCTGTTTATGTGCAGGCGCTGTGTGTGTGTGTGTGTTTGTGTATGTGTGTGAAGCTAAAGTAAGACGAGACTCTTACTTTCAGCCTCTCCCATCTCCCCCTTCTCATCTTACACAGTAAACCTTTCTCCTCCCTTATTTGAATTTCACACACACACACACACACACACACACACACACACACACACACACACACACACACACACACACACACACACACACACACACACACACACACACACACACTAAAGGCGAGAGAGAGAGAGCTGTTCAAGCCTATCCAATCTTATCTTAACAGGGACTCCAGGGACTTTTGTGACATTCGAGACAATAAAACCGAGCCTAAGCCTATTATGTAAGAACTTGTTCTTCACTCACGACTCTCACCCTTCTATTAACCCACAGCTCTTTCACATCCTCCCACCCTCTCCTTTAATTTGGGGATACACCATAAGAACACCTATAATTAATCTGAGCACAGGGGCAATACAATAACACTGCATGTGAGGTTGATTTTAGCCTGAGGATACTGTACCAGTGCTTCTGTACACAAAAACGATAAAGTTACAAATGAATGTGTGGGTCTTTGTGAATATCCCCTTGTGAACAAAGTAATGGAAAAAAAAGATAAACATGCAATTATGGCTTGCTTCGTTTTGTTGTTCCTAGACAAGTGGTACTTATTTGAACTGTTTATGGGGTTTTAGTCATTTTCACCTACTACCCAATGTATTTTTTTATTATTTTTTTTACAACGTACAAGGTCTAGTTTTTTGTTTTAATGTAGGTTTTCAAATAAAATGTGACTTTATGCCAAATGCAATAAATGCAAATGCTGTTTCACTTTAAGATTTGGCAAGCAACTGCTCCCTGCTTCTTATGTCACATACTATTTCATCTTGTTGTTGAAACTCCAAATGAGATTACTGCTTAAGCGTACATGAAGAACATGAAGTAATCTTGGCTTAAATGGGTAGGAATTCAGTTTGAATGTATAGTTGAAATTCTAAGAGTAAAAAGTGAAGATTTAACATCTAAAAATTTGCTTAAAATCAGAGTTGCCTGAGTTTATGGTTTCCTGAGACTTTGTTTTTTTATTTGATCCTAGGGGGAAAAAAGAATTCATGGTTTGGGCCAAAATGTACAATTCTTGTAAAACTCACTGTATCCCGGATATATCCCATGATCCTACATGCTATACATAGGGAAATGCGGGGGAAAAGCATTGCACCAGCTGTAACAGACAATCAAAAGTTGAAACTGACATCCGACAGTAATTGAAAAAAAAATTCTTCATAAACCACAAAAAAACTTCCTTTAGTCCTACGTCATGCAGTCAGAGGGTGAACCCAGTAGTTGTTTTTTTTAAAAAAAAAAAGAAGATTAATGTCTAATATAGCAAAAAAAGGAGTCACCTGAAATAAAACGACAAGGGCTTTAATATCCAGTTCCCGACACACTGCCCCCACAGGTTAACACACAAACTACAATTTGGGCTGCAGGCTGGCGTTAGACAGAGACAAACGAACGACAGTGTAGAAGTCAATCGAGCGGCACTACAAAACACAACATAAACGTCTAGGATGTTCAGAGCACGTTTGTTTATCCAAAAATTTAACGCCCGTGTGAACAAGGCCTAAAAAATATTTGATGGACAAACTTTAAAGCCGTCCAGCCAAGATAGCATTAAACACTGATACTGGAGACTCATTCTTTAACAAAATCGAGACATAATTAATTTGAAATTATTTGCTATGAAATTAGTTTTATAACAAATTATCTAATTATATTCAGTCATAATTAAAACTAATTGACTAACCATAAACCAAAAATTGCGTATCACTATGGAATAAACGCATGGAATAAACATGGAGGGATAACAATGAATGACAGGGTGCTGTAATGCAGCTTTACCAAAAATAGGGTGAGGGGCCTTTCCCACAATTTGGAATGAATTTGAACCTGAACTGATATGACATTAAGATAATAAGAAATTATTACCTGTCATTAAAAAAGTTTCAAGCATGCACAAAATTTTAAAATGTAGACTAAAAAAAACATTGTCACACTACTTAAGCTGTTTTTGGATGGATTTTAGTAGTTCAAATGTAGTAGTAATTTTTAATGTTACAGTAAGTTCAAATGTGGCGGCGCGGTAGTGCAGTGGTTAGCACTGTCGCCTTGCACCCCCAGGGTCCGGGTTCGATTCCTGGCCAGGCTCGATTCCCGTCTCTGTGTGCATGGAGTTTGCATGTTCTCCCCGTGCTTGGTGGGTTTCCTCCGGGTACTCCGGTTTCCTCCCACAGTCCAAAGACTAATTAATAAAGACTAATTAGGGTAATTGGCGTTCCCAAATTGACCATAGTGTGTGTGAATGAGTGTGTGAATGAGTGTGTGTGTGTGTGTGTGTGTGTGTGTGTGTGTGTGTGTTCTGCGATGGATTGGCATGCTGTCCAGGGTGTACCCTGCCTCGTGCCCTGAGTCTCCTGGGATAGGCTCCAGGTACTCGCGACCCTAAATACAGGATAAAGCGGTATAGAAGATGAATGAATGAATGAAGTTCAAATGTACATAAGCAGCAGATTCAACTATTAATGAATTAATGAAAAAGGTGACACAAGCAAGCAAACAAACAAAAAGGCATAGTCCTGACCAATTGCAGGGGGTTCAGGATAAATATTAGTAGTTTTTTCAACAATTTATTGTCTTGAAAATTCATAGGAAATACATACGAGTACCTGTCATACTGTAGGTATTCAATAGGTAAATCTTTTGGGGGAAAAAAATCGTATGCAGGTTGGTTCAGTATAGCATGAGTTTGGGATGATTCATTGTAAAAACAGTAACATTTTATGGCTAGCCTAGTCATTGTATGAAGGTGATGTCACAATGCCAAGCGACAATAAACTGAGACATGGATTGGCCACCACAGATTATATATATATATTAAAATAATAAATAAATATATTTATTTATATACACTACTGTTCAAAAGTTTTAGAACACTTTCTAACTCCATGATGGTTCCTGATTTTTATTTCTTTCTACATTGTAAAGGAATGCTGAAGGCGTCCAAAAAATGCATGAATCTCCTTTGAACAGTTGATATTGAGATGTTTCTGCTACTTCTGCTCTGTAAAGACTTCATAACGCCTCGAAAACAAAACAATTAATTTGCAAGTGTTCTAAAACTTTTGAACGGTAGTGTATATAAAAATAAAACAAAATGTAAAAAAAAAAAAAAAAAAACATGACCATAAAAAAAAACATAAATGTATGTCGAGCGTCTGGTATACAAATCTGTTTTTTTTACCATTGAAAAATAACAGCATTATCACATTGATATAAAATTGGAAGCACTTGCAGAGCTCCTGTTCTACAAATGAATTTGTAAATCTGCTCTGCACTCTTGTGGGTACATGAGGAAACTGCATAAGACACAACTGCAGCTGTACTCGTTCCACTGATATATGTTTGTGAGCAGTATGTCTCTCCCTGTGCTTACTTAATGATATCTTCTGCAGAGACACCAATTAGCTATGAAATGGCAAATGTACAATTGTGCCTTTTGGCTACACCAAAAGGTCATTCAGTGGTCAGGAATTGGTGACATATTTAATTTGAATTATTGCAGTGGATTACAGTATCTATGGCCAGGGGACATTATACAGTAAGTAAACCTTTTTTTTCTACAGCTTTCATTTAAAATAAAAAGGAAAAATAAAAATAATAATATAAAAAACCTTAAACAAGCAAAAAGATTTTATTTTGCTAAGTGAGGTTACAGCTCTTAGCTTTTGCACAGTAGATAATTATTTTAATGTGGAGCACATTGTGTGTGGTGTGTGGTGCACTTCTGCATTCTGCAGCTGAATGCACTTGGCTGTTTCCTTTTGTGTAGTTGACCTGAAAGATGCCTGCTGCATAAATATCACAAAGTGTTTCACTGTTTTCAAAATAGCCTGGGCTAAAACATTTTTTCAATCCCTATGACATAACACATTCTCCATACAGTACATTACCCCTGGAGACAACCATTTAGTGCAGCAAGGGGTAACCATGGTTCATCCAAATTGGTGGGACAGAAACAGCATGCATCAACCACTCCAAATCTAAAATGGTTTTAATTTGCATTATTGCCATCTTTCTAGGACCAACGAGCAGAATGACTAGCAGACATTGTCACCAACTTTCTGACCACTGCTGTTTTACCAACGTGTTGCAAGGCCACCACATCTATATCTACGCATTTGGCAGACACTCTTATCCAGAGCGACTTACATTTTAATCTCATTACACATCCGAGCAGTTGAGGGTTAAGGGCCTTGCTCAGGTGCTCAACAGTGGCAACTTGGTGGCTGTGAAGAACCTGGGATCTTCCGAACCGTAGTCCGATGCCTTAACCACTGAGCTACCCCTGGCCCCCACCACCATCATACTTATACCCAAGAAGTTTCCAGTTTCCACATACACATTGCACTCATACCCACCTTTATAAAATGCTTTGAGAAGCTCCTCATGAAGTACATTAAGACCCCCTAAAAAAAAACATACCGCTGTCAACTGCTTATTAGATGATTTCATTGCTACCAAACTCCTCCTGACCCTTACCCATCTGCACAAAAAGAACGTGGATGTCTGGAAACTGTTATACTTTATTTCAGCATTCGGAACAATTATTTTTTAGAGCCTGATTGGACAGCTGAGCCTGTTAGCTGAGCCGGAACACCTTCCTCTACAACTTGATCCTAGATTTCCAGACCGGTGAGACTAAATTGGGAACAGCATCTTCAGCAACACCACAACAAGCATTTAGGTTCCCAGGGCCGTATGCTCAGTCCACTGCTGTTCACTCTGCTGACTCATGACTGTGCAGTAATGCACAGCTCAAACTACTCCCTGAAGAGACAACGATGGTGGATCTTATCAAGAAGAACAATGAGTCAGCACACAGAGAGGAGGTCCAACGACTTATGGACTGGTGCTGAGCCAACAACTTGTCTATGAACGTGGGCTAAACGAAAGAGATGGTTGTTCACTTCAGATGAGCACATGGTATCATGACAGCTCCTCTTTGGAGATTGTTAAAAAGCACCAAAATTCCTTAGTGTTCACCTGGCAGAGATGCTTAACTGGCCGGTCCCCTCATAGCAAGGAAAGCCCAACAGCAACTGGAGTTTCTGCATACACTGAGAAAAGCATATTTTATATCATATTCTATAGAAGAATTGGCTCACATCCTATTCAATGCCTGGTTGGGAAATCCACTTTGTTGGGTTGCAAGCCACCAGCATTGAGGATGACCACACCTACCCTTCACAGAAACTCTTCACTCTCTTGACTCTGAAGCAAGGTACAGTACTGAAGTATCCAAGGTCTCAAAGCCAGACTGGTGGGACACAATCTCTTTCACCAAGCAATAAGACTAGTCAATGTCCAGGGATTGGTTGTATATCACTTTAAAACATACACACACACACACACACACACACACACACACACACACACACACACACACACACACACACAAACACACATGCAAGCATACTTAGATAAATAATCGAACAAAACACTTTTCCATCCCTGCTTTTTTATTTTTATTTTTTAAGAAAATTGCATTATTGCTACAAACAAACATTATATTTATATTTACTGCATTTATTACTATATATTGTAATGTATTTCTTAATTCAAATAAGAGCTGCCTACTGGTTGACTTTCCCTTCGTGGTGGTAACTTGGTAGTACTGTCTTGTCTTGGTAGTACCAGCATGGCACTGGGGGACATCAGACAGTTCCTCTCCAGGTTGGCTTCCTAGACACTAGATTGCATTTATTACATAAAGTACTGATTAATCAACATAAATACGTAAATAAGAACCTGTAGATACAAGGCAGAACCAATGGTGCCAAAACCTATTGTGGGTCATGTGAACCACCAGGGGGCGCTCTTGTCAACCTTTTGAGCATCCAATCTGCTTACTAGATACTGTACATAGTTTGATTAGATGATAGAATCTGAATATGTGTACATTTGTTTTCATTATATTCATGTTACAGCATAGGCTTTTATTCTTCAATAAGTCTACATGTCAGTAAATAATATATAAAATACATCTTTATTGTTACTGTACAAGAACGATGAGTTTAACTCAAACAACTGAAAAAGATGCAACATAATCAAATACTCTTTAGTTGTTCACTATGTCTTTAATAGCTTCGGTTATGAATAATTATGAAATTGCTCAAATGACATATTTTAAAGTTTTTAAAAGTATAGCATTCACTTCTGAACCCCTGATGCACTGAAAGATTCTCATGCTATCTTAGCAATTTAATGATCTGAGAAACAAAAAGAAACACTCTGTGTGGGAGCCCCGTGTCTGATTTCATGAAGTTTGCTTGTCCTCACTGTGCTTGGTGGGCTTCCTGCGGGTACTCTGGTTTCCTCTTACAGTCCAAAAGCATGTGGTGTACAGTAAGCTGATTGGAGTTTCCAGATTGCCCGTAGTATATGATTGGGTATACTGTATGTGTGTTGCAACAACATTCATGATGTGTCCCAAGTTCCCTGGGATAAGAATAATTTGGCTCAATCTGGACATATTCATTTCTGTTTCAAGAGGGTAATCATTAGCATGTTGGCTAGCTAGCTTGTTGCTAATAATGCTTCCCATTGGCCCCTAGCCAGCTTGATGCACATGTACTTACATTACTTCTGTCTTCTGTTATTGCTGTATTGCATGTCCAGTCTACAATGCTGCATGAATCTAACCTGGACCTTTCGAGAAGGTCAGGACCTGCATGGTGGCTTAGTGGTTAGCCTTGCACCTCCACGGTCTGGGTTCCTGGCCAGGTTCGATTCTTGCCTCTGTGTGCATGCAGGTTGTATGTTCTCCAAAGGCTTGGTGGTTTTCCTTTGAGTATTCCGGTTTCCTCCCACTGTCCAAAGACATGCAGAATAGTCTAACTGGCATTCTCAAATGGCTCATACTGTCGTGTGAATGTTGACTTGAGGTCACACCAAGGAAAAGATGGAAATAAATACAATGGTAATCACCACTGGACTACAGAGCGTCCTGCATAGGTGGTGAACTTCTTACGATTAATTATACAATTCAACCTGCCATTTCTGCTCAAACCTCTGAGGTATGTATATTTCTTGCTTGTTGTAATGTTCATTTAACGCACACCAGAATTGTTTACACTGACCAGTGGTTTCATTGTACAGTAACCTTGCTTGTGCTATTTACAAGCATTATAAACAATTCAAGTATGTAGATAATTACAGCTTTGAGTTGTAGTGAATCTCTGTTTTATCTGCAGGCATGCCTTTATCTTACCATTACGTAACTGGAAAGAGGAAGTATCATGACAAGTTATTCGCAGCTGGACCCCAGGAACAGATTGTTTTCACACCTGGTGTGCTATGTAACAAGTTCACTTGAAACAAATGCCAGATCCCTCAGTTTGGGTGGACCAGAGATTGTTTTTTTGGGTCGAAAATAAGTTTTCACACTTCAGCAAGCATGCCAACCCCTCAGTGCAAACAGACTTAGGTCCAAAATAAAGGTGCAAGTGGAAATACTTCTGGGAAAAAATGTATTTGGAATGGTTCTTTGGATTTTTAAAATAGCAATGAACTGCACAGTGTATATGTGTAAAAAAAAAAAAAGTTTAGTAACTTTACATCTAACGTAGTAGATTTGTATTTACTTAACCATAAGGGTTTATTTGCGTAGTCGGTGTCAGGATGGTCAAGTGGTCTAAGGCACCAGATTTGAGGTTCAGACCTTTCCCTTGTGTAAAAGATGATTCTGGTCTCCGATTGGAGGTGTGAATTTGAGTCCCACTTCTCACATGTAAGAGTTTCTGTGGGCTCAAATGGTTAAGGCTCTGGGATGCTGATCGGAAGGTCGGGGGTTCAAGCTTCTCACTGCCAAGGCCCATAACTCTATCTGCTCCAGGGGTGCAGTATCATGGCTGGTATCACCCTACAGTACACGAATCTCTCACCCTAGATTTCTAATGGATATTTATGGATAATTATTTCACACTGCTGTAAGATGCTTGTACCAAATAACTGAATCTTAATCTTAGTTGAGTGCAGATTGTTTGAGACAACTGTGCTAACATTTACCAATTCTAACCAATTTAATTCATAAAAAGAGACAAATTGTACATTGGAATTTTGTGGATTGTTCATGAAAAAATTCTAATTTCATCTTTAATCTCAACATGCAGTTTGTCGGGCGGCGCGGTGGTGTAGTGGTTAGCACTGTTTCTGTGCCTTGCACCTCCAGGGTCTGGGTTCGATTCCCCGTCTCTGTGTGCATGGAGTTTGCTTGGTGGGTTTCCTCCGGGTACTCCGGTTTCCTCCCACAGTCCAAAGATATGCAGGGTAGGCTAATTGGTGTTCCCAAATTGACCGTAGTGTGTGAATGTGCGTATGAGTGTGTGCCCTGCGATGGATTGGCACCCTGTCCAGGGTGTACCCCGCCTAGTGCCCGAAGTCTCCTGGGATAGGCTCCAGGTCCCCTGCGACCCTGAACACAGGATTAAGCGGTATAGAAAATGAATGAATGCAGTTTGTCATATATGTTAATGCAGTTTTTTTAGATCCACACCTGACTGCACTATTGTAAACATTATATACATGTAATCATTTTTCCAGTTTTTAATAACTTTAGCCTTTATTGTTATTTTAAATTTTAACCTAGCCTTAATATTCTATACCTTGTTGCTTGTATGTTGTTGTATAATTTCTGAACTTACTGCTGTAACATATAGTCCATCCATCCATCCATCCATCACTGACAAATCACAGCACGCAAATTTCTCCATTGCACTACACTTTTAGCTCTACCTACTACAAAGATCTGAAATGAAACTGGAGACACCTTTTTAAAAAATGTTAAATAATAACATCATCAACATCAGCACCTACAATCAAAGCTGCTCTTTCAGGCCATCTGGCCAATCAGAATTGAGGATTAATTGTAATCAAGGAAACAGCAGTGTGGTTTAATGGCTTTACATTTGTTAAAGGTAAAAAAAAAAAAAAAAAAAATCAAAAACAGCTGTGACATCTCATAAGTTGTACCATCAGTAAATGCCAATTATGAAAACTTTAGATTAATTGTTTAACTCCCTTTTAATACAGAAAGCACTGTACTGTAGCAGAACAACACTCCTAGTCCAAATGAAATATTTATTAACAATTCAAAGCAGACAAGAAATACACTTTCACATAAAAAAAAAAAACAAGAAATATTATATTCTCTCGAGTCAAGGCGTTGTAATGGAACATGGCTGGTCGATTGGAGTAAACCTTATTTTTCACTGTCCTACTGAATCAATACTAATTGCATACGGAGAGTCACGCTAACCACGTGCTATAAGAAATGTGTTCATCAATCCTCATGCCCTAGATGGAAATAATACTCACTAATGGAGGTGATCTCATTCAGCAGCAGAGATCAAGTACAAATGGGGTCAGGAGATTGAGCTACTAATAGTCTCACATTGGGTTTGAGCTCTTCATGAGAATATGATAATGGTGGTAAATGAAATCACATAAGCATGGGCACATTTACCGTAATTAGTTATGATAGGTCATAACTCTGCTAGGATGTGTTTTGTGTAAGGGTGTAGTTTGTTATGTTTAATGGGTCCGATGCTTCGGAGCCGCAGAGGAGAAGTACATGTAAACTTTGAGAGGAATAAAGCATGCCAGGGCATGGTGCTTTAGAAGAATGCTCAGCATGAGGTTGGTTTAAGAGGAATCACTGGCACCACCAAGATGGTGTTATTTTCTAATAATGTATTTTTTCACTTAATTAATGAACTATATACTATATCATTCTGTATATCTCACATGAGAGAGAGAGAGAGAGAGAGAGAGAGAGAGAGAGAGACAGAGTGTTGTGGTGTCTGGCATCATGACACTGGCAGTGTCTCCTTAGGGTTGCTGTGGGTTGCAAGATGGGGCCTCCATGGATCAGACTTGTTTGTCTGAATTTGAAGGCTAGGTTGGCAGCTTGTGCTGAGGGTCGTGATGCACTGGATGTTCTGGTGCCTTTCTATCATAGCCAGCATTGCAATTTTTGGAAAGTTACTCTGCATTAGTTTTGACTATGCACTCTTAACACTGTGCCCTTGCACTTTCAGGGTGAAGGGCTCGATTCCTGTCTTGGATCTTTGTGTGTATGGAGTTTACAAGTTCTCCCCATGCTTGGTGGGTTTCCTTCGGGTACTCTGGTTTCCTCCCACAGTCCAAAAACATGCAGATCAGGTTAACTGGCATTCCCAAATTGCCTGTAGTGTGTGTGTATCCTGTAATTGACTGGCACCCTGTTCATGATGTATCCTGCATCACGCCCAGCCTCTCCTGGGATTGGCTCCAGGTGCCAGTGACCCTGAACAGGATGAGCATTATAAAAGATGAATGTATGTCATTGTTAAACTAAGTGCACATTTGTATGATTTGCATATGCGCTGAATAAAAAAAAAGAAAGAATATTTTTAGACCACATCCAGACAAGAATAAGACCAGATCCTTCAAATTCCTTAAACGTTCCACAATCACAAAAAAAAAGAACATCATCAAGTTCACCTCAACATGTGCAATCAACTTCAAAAAGAGACACATTTGCTAACTTCTGACACGAGAATCACTTGAATTGTGCTGAAGTGACACCTCTCACACCTTGGGTGGCAGGGTGTGCACACAGGTGCTGGTCCTGTCACCTCCAGCACCTCATCATACTGGCAGGCTGTTGGCCTCAATCCAGCATCAGCATATGCCAAACTCTGGAGCCCCAGGGAACCTTCACAAGTAGGTGAGAACGCCAGATGCATTATGGGACCCACACTGAGAGCGGGCTTGTATGTGTAAAAGGGTTGCTTTTTGAAATTCTCTCTGGGTATTGGCCACATCCCGTTAGCGATCATCAGCGGCTGCTTCTGACGCAAGTCTGCTTTGCTTTATCAAACTGACGATACGTTGCCGCAATCCTGTCAGAGCACACAGATGGCTTTGTGCAGGTGTTGGAACGCACACAGACGGTCGGCCCACAACGAGCATTTGAGAAACAAAGGCACACACACACACACACACACACACACACACACACAAGCATTTAAACGCATTGGTAAAAGACTAATATTTCGTGCAAGGTTGAGATAAGTTTGTTTGTACAAATTGCTAGCAGCTGCTGTCATGTTTCAGTCTGATAAAATCTTGTTAATTAGGCAAACTTTAAATTGTCTTTACAGCTTTTCAACATAGCATTTCTCTGTCTTATGAAAGCATGGACTGTATGCCAAAAATGACCCGTGTGTCCACAATTGCATTCTGAGCTTAAAGATGCTAATTATCACTGACAAACTAGTATCATGGTCTTATCGTCTGTATAAAAATATTCACAGAGCAGCGCTGCTGAATTGTGAAACGATTAACAGTAGCGCTGACAGTCGTGACCACTGTAATTTAGAATACAGGAATACAGTACAGCATATTACTGTAGATATGCAAGTCGTATAAGTTACAGTTTCTATAGTAACAGCTCATTTACAGGGTGCATGATTTACATAACCTATACTTAAAATTAATCAGGTTAAAAAAAAACATGCCATTTACCAAGGAAATATGTTTAATATTTGATCTGGACAAGGAAATGTTTATTTAACATTATAGTGTCTAAAGTGTTAATACATTTTCCAGTACAGGAAAGTCTTCGGGATGTGATTTTATGATGCTGAGAAAAATAAAGAGAGAAATGACTGCTATTACTGCTGCTGTAGCTGTGGTTACAGGGGAGATCATGTGTATATATGTGTGTGTGTGTGTGTGTAACTATAATTGGGCCACATCATGCAGTACCATGTTCACTCATCTCATCGTCTATACCGTATTATCCTGTATACAGTGAGACGTAAGACTTGAGGCGGGATACACCCTGGATGAAGTGCCAATACATCACTGGGCAAACACACATACACTTATTTACACACATGCTTATTTACACACCATGGGCAATTTAGGAACGACAATTACTTGCCAACTACTTTGGACTGTGGGAGAAAACTGGAGAACCCAGAGGAAACCCAGGAGAACACATGCAAACTCTATGCACACAGATTTGAGGTGGAAATGCTTTGTGGGTTTCCTCCTGGTACTCTAGTTTCCTCCCACAGACCAAAGACATGCAGATTAGGTTGACTGGTGTTACCAAATTGCTCTGTAGTGTGTGAATGTGTGTGTGTGTCCTGCGATACAGTATATTGGCAGCCTGTCCAGGGTGTACCCCAGGCCAGGGGTAGTTCTGTGGTTACGGCATTGGACTACGGTTCGGAAGATTCCAGGTTCAAATCCCACAACCACCAAGTTGCCACTGTTGGGCCCTTGAGCAAGGCCCTTTACCCTCAACTGCTCAGATGTTTAATGAGATAAAAATGTAACTCACTCTGGATAAGAGCGTCTGCCAAATGCCTAAATGTAAATGTACCCCGGCTTGTCTCCTGGGATAGGCTCCAGGTCCCCCAAGACACAAGACAGGATAACGCAGACTAGACGATGAGTGAGTGTACAGTATGTGGAAAATAAAAAAATGTAATTAAATAAAATAATCTGTACATTCATTCATTCATTCATCTTCTATACCGCTTAATCCTGTGTTCAGGGTCGCGGGGGACCTGGAGCCTATCCCAGGAGACTTCGGGCACTAGGCAGGGTACACCCTGGACAGGGTGCCAATCCATCGCAGGGCACACACACATACACACATACACACACTCAATCACACACTACGGGCAATTTAGGAACACCAATTAGCCTAACCTGCATATCTTTTGGACTGTGGGAGGAAACCGGAGTACCCGGAGGAAACCCACCAAGCACGGGGAGAACATGCACACAGAGACGGGAATCGAGCCTGGCCGGGGAATCGAACCCAGACCCTGGAGGTGCAAGGCGACAGTGCTAACAACTACACCACCGCGCCGCCATAATCTGTACATACACTTTGATTTTTTTTTAATTCATGGAGGTGATTAGCTAATTGTTTGAAACTTGTAATTAACATAATCACAGCATTAAATGTGAGATATATCCCAAAATATTTTCGCTAATAATTCTGCCTAATTTTCACGAACCCATGCCCTTGAGACATATTACTCACAAAGGCTGACTGGCGTTTTTGGCTCAGCTCGAGATATGCATGGAAAGAGCTTAGCAAACGTTTCATTTCCGAATGTTTGCCTGAGATCTAGTGTGACTCCATGAACAGTATGTGCCATCTGCTCGAATAATTTCACTTCTTTGTGCTGGAAACACTTTGTTCTTCTGATACTAAATTAGCTGCTTTATTTGGCTGATGGAAGTCGCATATAGACGTGGCTCTGTGTTTATTAAACCGAGGAGTTATGTGTGTGTAAAAGCAGAGGGGGAAAAAAAAAAATAAAAATCATTAAATATCCGTGGAGGTTTGGTATCGATCGAGCTACACTAATAGATGTGAGCAAATAACAAATAAATGCTGAAGCAACGAGGGAATCCTGCAAAGCTCTGTTGGCATTTTGTTTGATGTACCATGGGGTCAGTTAACATTTGCTGTGAGTGTCACTTATCGACTCGAAAGCTGTGTTTGTGGCTCTTGGTTTACTTGAGATGTTTGTCTGGGGCTAGAGAAGCTGTAGTGTGCTATTCTAGGACATGTGATGGATGTGAATCCTCTGTGTCTGTATAACACTGAGTGGGCAGAGTGGGGAAGTAAATGTTTGAACACCTGACTAACTGTGCGCAAACAGGCCAGATGCAGTCGTGGTTAGGTTGTTAATGATGACACGTTTCACACTGTTTCAGCCAGCCATTGCATTTATATTTTACCCTTTTCACTTTTTTCACTCAGTCTGTAGAGAGTTTGCAAAACGATATGGTGTGCGTGTGTGTGATGAGAAATGTTTAAGAGATCATGAGTTAGAATCCAGAAAATGCCATGGCCATCCTTGGCCAATAGCCAGTAGGAGCTTCGTCTTACTGAAGAACCTCCATCTAGTGGGTGGAACTGGATCTGATTAAATGGCCAAACTCTAAATCCGAACCCACATACTGTAGGGTTCAACAATATGAAACAACATGTTAAACACAGGGCGGTGCGGTGGTGTAGTGGTTAGCACTGTCGCCTTGCACCTCCAGGGTCTGGGTTCGATTCCCCGGCCAGGCTCGATTCCCGTCTCTGTGTGCATGGGGTTTGCATGTTCTCCCCGTGCTTGGTGGGTTTCCTCCGGGTACTCCGGTTTCCTCATGGACATGGATCAGGTCAGACTACAGCACGGGTATTTCGTAATTTTTTTACTTTCAATGTTGCAAATTACTGTGGTACAGGCGAAATAAAAAAAAAAGGTGAATTATGTATACTTTTCATTCAAATGTGCTTTACAGTTAGATGAATGTAAATAGAAGTGAACGAGTTAATATAGTAGCCATGTCCCGGGATGTTCAAATCAAACTGGCACCTGTGATGAAAGTACCCATGAATGAAGGCGTAAAAACTCGTTAACATTCCCAGAAGATTTCAAGCATAGTCCGGTGATCCCAGGCAAGGTGGCTCTAATCCACTGCAGTCGTTCCCATGAACATATTCTACATTGAGTGCTGATCCTTGAAAATCGATGGATAACAACTGTCTGTGGGAACCGTAAACACACTCATTCACCAACACCACTTGCACATTACAAGAATTTGGTCCAGAGTTATTGCCACATTTCAGGGCCTTTAAAGGAGTTCCACAGAGGTCAGCTTTTCAGATGTGAAGCACGCAGTCTGATCATAGCTCTAGAAAACTTTCTACCTTGATGGTATCCAAGAACGAGTGTTGGGAATGCTGGGGTACAATAAGTGCACTAGTGTAGCAGGGGGTTATATAGAGAAATAAAGGGAGTTTTTACTCTCATAACTGGGTTCTGTTATTCTGCACAATCAAAAGTCCTGGTTTGACTTGAATGCTCCTTATATTCATTCATTCATCTTCTATACCGCTTTATCCTTCTATTCAGGGTCGCGGGGGGCCTGGAGCCTATCCCAGGTGGCTTAGGGCACAAGGCGGGGTACACCCTGGACAGGGTGCCAATCCGCTCCTTATATAAAACAATTTTAGAATCAAAATTTAATCAATACAGTATATAGTACTCTAGACAAATCAAAAGCAGCCAGCAAGGGCTAGGCCGGTTTTTCAGGAAGACAACATGGGCAAGATCAAGAATGATTTAAAGTGTGAACAACTCTTTAAAATTAAAAGAGGCAAAATTAAAGAGCACTAAAACCAATATTAATTAAACCTAATTGTGGATGATTTCTCTCATTAGTCTTAAGCTTTCATGGGCCTCTTCAGTGTTTTATTGAAAGTGCACAGTCATTAGGATCGCTTCTAATCAGTTTGCATTAGCAGCTTATTAATCATCAAATTAGTTGTAAAACAGATTCTGCATGGCAATATTCGCACAGATTTAAAAAGCTGTTAATTGTCGTTGATTAAAAAAAAAAAAAAAAAAAAGATTAGGAATCTGTAGCTCATGACCAGTCAATCTGTCAAGGTCACAACATATAAGATGCCATGACCTGAGTTTTGATTGAAACTTTAATATAATTCCTTCAACCATCCATGCATATGTAAGATGTACAGTGTAGGATTTGTAGGATCTTCAGATAATGATATTTCCAGACAGCTTCATTTGAAGTGGTATAGCTACAGTAGGTGCTTTTGGAAAGTAGGGCAAAACTGAGAACCTTGATGAAATCCATGTGGACACAGAGGACTCTATCGCAGAATAGACCTGGTGAGCCAGGCCCATGGCAACATTTCTTTTTTAAAAATTCTTTATTTTTAGTTTTAATAAAAACAATATGACAAAAACACCACCAGTAATTCTAATTCTGTCTAGCGGCAACTCAAAATGCATGAGAATGTCAGACTTAATAATAAACTGTATTCATCATGTTGTGGTGGTGCGGTGGCTTAGGCGTTAGCAGTGTCGCCTCCATCACCTCCAGGTTCCAGGTTCGATTCCTGCCTCGGGTCTGTGTGCATGTTCTCCCTGCGCTTGCTGGGTTTCTTCCAGGTACTCTGTTTTCCTCCCAAAGACATGCAGATTATGCTAATTGGTGTTTTTCAAATTGCCTGTAGTACAGTATGTGAATGAGTGTGTGTGCCCTGCGACGGATTTGCACCCTGTCCTGGGTGTGTACCCTGCTCCATGCCCTAAGTCTCTTGGGCTCCAAGACCCCCGCGACCCTACAGGATAAAGCGGTATTGACAATGAGTGAGTGAGAGTGTAAGTAATCATGTTGTGGGTTTATTGATCATATTTTCTCATCTCTTCACAAATTAATTTAATCTTTAGTACTGCAATGACTGTGACCCCTGACCCCTATGCACAGAGAGAAGATCGATTGCTGGTCGCTTTCTCACAGAAATTAGCGAAACATCGATCGTGATTGGTTAAACATTAGCATAAAATGTGAATCAGCAAAACAATACGAAGTGTTTGTCAGGGGTAGTTAAATATGTAGTCATAAATATGACTATTATTCACCAATCTTAGGAACACTTATGCGCACTCAGGTAGTTTTGTCAACATGATGTAAAGATATCTGCGAGATGTTTTGAACTGAACTGCTGCCATATGATCGGATGTTCGGGAAAGAACATGAAATGAACATTAAACAGTGAATTTATGTGTATTACTGTATATTCATCATCAGTGAATAAGCAGTCAATATTTCAGAGGGGTCCAGACATAACTTCGCCCCTACCCCGGTCCATGCTACACCTCTGACTTACTGTTCATGCAGAAGAAGTTACACAGCAGGTCTATGAGCAGCTGAGACATTTTCAGCGATTTAATCTACCGCTTATGTTCCCCCTGCAGGAAGTAGAGCTGAACAGGAAAGTCATTATAAATGATAACTAGACCTGGTTACAAAGAAAGCAGGGCAGAAACAATCAATAGAAATAATGTCCATCTACAGAAGGTCATGTCATTTATCACAATTATAATGAAGTTTGTTTGGAACCATAAGGTTAGACTAAGCTTTCAGCAGACACATTCTGGTTTAAGAATAATCAATTAATTATATAGGGCTGCTAAAAGGGGAGAATGTGAGTCTGGAGTAATGGATGTGCTTTTAACACCAGATTATTTATTAGAGTGGCCCAGATATTTAGGGAAGTCGGTTAAATAATGTTTGTATCACTTCTACCACTTTAAACAGTTCAGAGTATCCACACTATATGTGACGGTACGGTGGCTTACTCTTTAGCACTGTCGCCTTGCACCTCAAGGGTCTGGGTTCCATTTCCATGGAGTTTGTACTGTATGTTTCCGGGTACTCCGGTTTCCTCCGACAGTCCAAAGACATGCATATTAGGCGTATTTCCAATGGGTATAAATACGATGTTGATCAACATTGCACCCCCTCCCCCCCCACGGTTCCTTGATGAATGGATAGTATACTGTATGTATTACACCATGACTTATGGAAGAAAACTTAAATATCTGACAATCGTTGCTATTGCCCTCTATTTCTCACTGCAGCAAACAAACATGATTGCATTTAAACATGATTTACAATTTTTGTCTTTTGAACCCAAAAAAGTAAAAGAAGATGATATGTTCTAAAGTTATTGTCTTCAGAGTTTATAGATAAATTGCTCTGTCAGAAGAAGATAAAGGGTCTATAAATAGTCTTGGATGTTAGCTTCTTTATTTTCCTGTGAGTTCAGGCAGGTAGAGAGTCCAAGCTTTGGACCAAATAAGGTCAGGGGAAAGGGAACCTACGTGTGCCACGACATTGGTCGGCGATTGTGTGCTTATTAGGGAATCGCTAGAGTGGAACATAACGTTTTCAGTTTCAATTAAATCCACCAGAGCATATACTGTATAATGCATTTCAAGTCCTTGCTCTGCGAGAACCCTTTCGAATTCACCGGAGGTTGTTGTTGATACCGTCCTGAAATTAGCCCCACTGTGTGAATCTTCATCGGAGTCATCAGTCTTGAGTCAGAACAATTAATTTTGTGTCATGCACTCACCAACAGATTTATGCGTCTCCGATTAGAATTGAGGATGCGGTGATTCACAAGTATTTTTCCTACCTGCTCTATAAATGAAAACAGGGAGATATGTTGCTCATTAATTTAACTTTTTGCTCAAGGGACATGTGGATATGTATTACAGGTTTCATTATTTTTACCACTCCGCATGCATATGTCCGGCCATCTAAACATACTGAGGTGTCCTAACTTAAAGTGTTAAAAGTTTGCATCCATTCTAAATGAAAAATGTCAAAGCTAGTGTCAGTTATTCTACTAGGGGGACAAACTAGAGCAAAACCATCATGACCATATACTGTAGCCAGCTTGGGACAAAAAGTGTTAACGATGCATAACTCTTCATTTGCAAACAACAACAACAACAACAAAACTTATGGTGGTAATCATGTGGCCACTGTTGGGTCCTTGGGCAAGATCCTTAACCCTACTGTACACCCCAATAAACCCAGCCACAGCTTGCAGTGCTGGTCCTAAGCCCGGTTAGAAAATGAGAGGGTTGTGAATCCTGTGCCAGAGATTGAGGATATAATGCCTCTTTTCCACTGCATAGAACGGCACGACACGGTTCAGTTCAACTCACTTCGGTTCGGCGCAGTTTGGCTCGGTTTGCGCTTCCACTGCAGTGTAGTAACGCTTTAGAGTGGGCGGGATTATTCACGTGTCGTTTAGTCGCGGCGCCGCTACTGCCGTGACATCATCGTAAACGCGCCACAAACAAACACACAACAATGGAGCATATCGACGGCATGGTGTTCTTCATTCTCTGCATGTGGATGTTTTTAACAGCGAGACGAAGGAGTTTGTTTCAAAAGAGGCTGATGGCAGCCAACCAAAATTTTTGGTTAATACAAAAAGGTGCGTGCGATCCTTCGCTGGCTGTTCTAAATATAGCGGTTCTGTTGTGTCTCATGTCGCAAGTTCGGTGATGCAGTAATGACGATTTTCTCCGGCTAATCAGTGACCAGCAGAGTTTACACATCACGTTTTGGTAACGGTTCGGCGCGCTTGGAACCTCGGCTGAGGTGGTACTAAAAAAAGGACCAGGTACCAGGTACTGTTCCCAGTGGAAAACCCCCCAAAAGTGAGCTGAACTGAACCGTGTCGTGCCGTACTATGCAGTGGAAAAGCGCCATAAGTGTCCGGTATGGTGATAAAAGGGACAAAAAAAAAGAAAGGTAATAATAATAATATGCTGTTTAAAACATTGTGAATTAAACTTGGTTAATTGGTTGATTGATTAACAAAGGGGAAGTTAAATTTTTACACAAGGTTAGTTAGTGTAGTATTTTTTTTCTTCTTCTTCTTTGTCTTTCGGCTCTTCCCTTTCAGGGGTCGCCACAGCGAATCATCTGCCTCCATCTAACCCTATCCTCTGCATCCTCTTCTCTCACACCAACTAACTTCATGTCCTCTCTCACTGCATCCATAAATCTCCTCTTTGGTCTTCCTCTAGACCTCCTGCCTGGCAGTTCCAACCTCAGCATCCTTCTACCGATATATTCACAATCTCTCCTCTGAACATGTCCAAACCACCCCAATCTGGCCTCTCTGACTTTATTCAATTCAATTCAATTTTATTTGTATAGCGCTTTTAACAATTGTCATTGTCTCAACGCAGCTTTACACAATCAAAAGAACTATTTAAGTTTGTGTGGAATGTGAATGTGTATGAATCAAAATGTTCAGATAGTCCCTGCATGGTGAGCAAGCCGCAGGCGACAGTGGCAAGGAAAAACTTCCTGAGATGGTAATAGGAAGAAACCTTGAGAGGAACCAGACTCAACAGGGAACCCATCCTCATCTGGGTGAAACAGAGAGCAGGAAATGATCTGCATTTATACAGTGTGTTAGGTGGCATAACTGTATCTCCAAAACATCTCACATGTGTTGTCCCTCTGATGAACTGATTCTTGATCCTATCCATCCTTGTCACTCCCAAGGAGAACCTCAACATCTTCAGCTCTGCTACCTCCAGCTCTGCCTCCTGTCTTTTCTTCAGTGCGAGTAGTATTTTTTTTCTTCAATAAATTAAAACTATACTAAAAATATATACACTGCCTGAAAAAAAATAACAAACAAACAACTCCGATTTAGCTAAGTAAATAGGCAAAGAGTCGTCCACTGAATAATTAACACAGTGATTAATACGGATCAGCCAGCAACCATATTAGCTATTTAACCCAAACTGCTTCTATTATCTACTCAACCATGTCAGAAGACATAGCTTGTGGTTGTGGTGAAGATTACTCTGTTTACTCTGTTAGAAGGTTCCAATTATTGGTCTGCATCAAGAAAAGAAAACCACTAAGGAAATTGCTGAAACTACTAAAATTGGGTTAAGGCTTGCCCAATGCATTATTAAAACCTGTAAGAATAGTGATGAACCATCATCTTCAAGGAAGAAATGTAGTTGGAAAAATATACTGAATGAGCATTATGGGAAATCACTTAAAGCAAGAATTCTGAGGGTTGCGTCAGGAATGGCATCCGGAGTAAAAACCTGTGCCATGCTGGACACTATAGCTGTGCAGCCTTAAGAAAATCACCTATCAATGAGGATAATCAGGAAAAAGGCCTTCAATTTGCTAGTTTGCTGGAACAGATTGTACCCTTCTCCAGGGCGATTGGTCTGTGTGGGCAGTGTTATGATCTGACATTGCTTCACTTGATCAGGCCCAGGTTCATCAATGCAATGTGCCCAAAAACAAGGTTAGCTAGCAACCTGAATACCAGGTTTTTCCCCCATCAATGGACTTTTTTTCTTCCCTAATGGCACGACTATTTCCCAATGCCAGAATTCATCATGTTCAAATGGTGGAAGTGTGGTTCAGGGAGCTTTAGACATCATTTTCACACATGGATTGGCAACAACAGAGCTCAGACCTTAACCCCAGTGAGAATCTTTAGGATGTGCTGGAGAAGACTTGAATCAATACCGGATCTTGGAGAGAAATTAATTGCAGCTACGGACTGAAATAAATGTTGAAATATTGCATAAACCTACCAAAGCGATGCTGTTGCTGTAATTAAAGCAAAAGGCTGTCAAAAAAAATAAATCCTTTTGAAGTGTGTATACATTTTTTGAGGCCCTTTTTTATATAAAATCTTCTGTTTACTTTGTGTAAACTCAGGTTGTCTTTGTCAAAATTTAGTTTGTTCTGAAACAATTAAGTGTGACAGCTTTGGAGGGAAAATTATATATGATTTTTCCGCCACTGCTTCAGAGCGTAAAAGGAATTACGGTGATGTGAATATATTTCCTTATTATCCATGCTCTGTGATTCCCTGAAACATTTCAGGAAGAAACAGAAGAGAGTAACAAATAGTTTTTTATGATTAAAGTAATTTGTATGACCAACCAGAAGTAGCTGATGGAATCCTTTGTCTTCCTTATTTACCAAAATTGCCATCATGTGAGCCATGGACATGGACATTCATTCATTCATCTTCTATACCGCTTTATCCTATGATCAGGGTCGCGGGGGGCCTGGAGCCTATCCCAGGAGGCTTCGGGCACGAGGCAGGGTACACCCTGGACAGGGTGCCAATCCATCGCAGGGCACACACACACCCATTCACACAATACAGGCAATTTAGGAACGCCAATTAGCCTAACCTGCATATCTTTGGACTGTGGGAGGAAACCGGAGTACCCGGAGGAAACCCACCAAGCACGGGGAGACCATGCAGACTCCATGCACACAGAGGCGGGAATCGAGCCTGGCCGGGGAATCAAACCCAGACCCTGGAGGTGCAAGGCGACAGTGCTAACCACTACACCACCGTGCCGCCATCATGAAAAACATAATTATGCTAATTTAAGCAAAAAAAAAAAAAAAAAAGAAGAAAGATAGAAAGAAACAGAACTTTACATGATAAAAATAACATGGTGATTCTTCACCACTGAGGTGCAAAAGATAATATTAACAAAACAAAAAGGGTTTGACCACAGGCTTTAAATCATTTCTGTGTATTAGCATTTCTGTGTTTGCTGGAGCGATCAACAGCGGCAACAAGCCAAAAAGTGTTTCTGCAAATGGAGAGATAAAGACGGACATTTGGAATTTTTAGCTGCAGTGTACATAATGTTTTAGTGTTTTTTTTTTTTCTCCGCACAGTTAGATGTACACGTGTGTTTAGTAGATATAACTAACTTTTGGACAAACGTCACATTAATTCATTGTGATTGTAGTCTGGTTAACAACGAATACAAAATAGATTTGAAAATATGAGTAAATATTACCATGCAAAATCCATTGTACATATTTGGTCATTAATGCACTGCTAATGCATGCTGATTATAGTCAATCATAATAAATTACTAGAGTCTAAAATGTAGTGTTTATCTGGAAATGTTGTATCTCCTGCATTTTTTCCCCCAACAGTTACAAATATGATATACTGTATATCATACTAATGTTTTAACTATTACAGTTAAGAGTTATGGAGGCATGGTGGTGGTTAGCACTGTAGTCTTACACCTCCAGCACATCCACCTTGGGTTTGTGTGCATGGAGTTTGCATGTTCTACTGTACCTGCTCTTGGCAGGTTCCTGGTTCCTCCCACAGCCCAAGACATGCAGAGTAGAATGATTACCATTTCCAAATTGCCTGTTGTGTGAGTGTGTGCATGCTTGTGCCCTGTGATGGATTGGCAACCCATCCAGGATGTTTCCTGCCTTGTGCCTTGTACATGATAAGCAGTATAAAGAATGAGTGAGTCAGTCAAGTGTTATCTCACTGAAATCATGCTGTCAGCAGACAATGGGACAAATCGACAGAGATGTACTGGACACCATGTTAAATTCAATAGCTGTACATTAGACACGCAAGTAAGTGTTCATCATTCAAAATATGAGTAAATATTGCCATGCAAAATCAGTTGAATATACAGTATATTGCTAAAAGTGGATTATTTTCCAATTATTGAGTGCTTCCTAAATCTTATATTATAGAAATGTAATCATATATCATAGCTATTCCTAGACATTTTCCATTTTTATAGCACACTGTTACTGTAGAAAGCTATACTACCTTCAAGATAATGGCTGAATGCAGCTGATTAACTGAGATCATTAATTATGACTTTTTTGCTGTTTTGGACATTCCAATTAACACATTTAAAAAATGTTAGTCTGCAGTATTAAAAATGGGATTTGCATAAAATTTTATGGACTTACCCAGCTATGCTCTGATTAAATCTGGGACTCTAACTGCTTTGCTCAGCTGGGCCTCGTAAGGGGCAGTGGACTGTCTGCTGGCAAGTGCTGCACCCAACCTGCCAGCTTCCATATCTCTGCCATCATTTTGGCCTACATGATGACAAACTTTCCGGACTTGCTTTAATCCTTGGCTGCTCTTCTCGCGCCCTTTCATGTCTGTCCTCCTTAGCCAAAGCCATTTGCTTCTTCCGTCAGGAGCTTTCTTCAGAACCCCCTCCTTATTCACCCTCTCTTTTCTTCATTCCGATGCCCTTTTTTTCCTTTTGTCCTTCATCTATTTGCCATCTCTATTTTGCTGCCACTATCTTCTGTGCTTTATCTGGCCTTCATTCTATTACTCGTTTTTTTCCACCCACTCTTGTCTTTTTTTTTAATCACACATAGTATTTCCCCCTCTCTCTTCACCCTTCCTAATCTGTACTTTTCAGTTTGGCATTTAAATACCCCACCTCCCATGTCTGAACCCTTTTAAATGCAGGTTATAGATAAAATGACTATCAATGACTGTCATGCTGTGCATCAGCCAGATCAATAGTGTCCACATGAGCTCACAAAAAAAAAAAAAAAAAAAAAAAAAACAGGGCACACAATGACTCAGAAATCCAAACTAATCTACACCTTGCCAGACTCACATTCTGCCAGTTTCATCAAACATATAACAATATTCTGGATAATTACAGCTGCCCACTATGCTGGCCATCATGCTGGTTTGGGTGAACCCAGATGGATAACCTGGTAATTTTTCAGCGTCCTCCATCATTATGTTTTGGCAAGACTTAGAACAGAGTTTGTTGTTGATGTCAGTTTTTGTTGCTGAATGTTAGCCACATCTGGATGGAATACATTTATTTATTTTTTAGCATTTAAGAAAATGAGCATGTGTAAAGTGATTGTAGCATTAGCTCTGAAAAAGTACTTTTAAATACATAATAATGTTTCAAGATTCACCAGCATGAGATACTTGTATCTATTTTTATTCATGTGTTTGTTACGGTTTAATTTGTTTCTTTAACATGTTTCTTTCAAGGTATTATTTATTTATTTACTTAGACTATAGCAGCTAAAATTGCCATTGCCTTAAGAGAGGTTCACTCACTCACCTTCTATACCGCTTTATCCTGTATAAAGGGTCATGGGGACCTGAAGCCTATCCCAGGAGACTTAGGGTACAAGGCAGGGTACACCCTGGACAGGGTGCCAATCCATCACACACTTACTCACACACCCATTCTCACACATTACAGGCAATTCGGGAACACCAGTTACCCTAACGTACATATCTTTGGACTGTGGGAGGAAACCTGAGCACCCAGAGGAAACCCACCAAGCACAGGGTGAACATGCAAACTCCATGCACACCGAGACGGGAATCGAACCCAGAATCTGGACGTACAAGGTGTCCAAGGCGAAGACTAAAGCGTTGGTACATTCCACACAAGGCCCTGTTTGAATTTATTTTATAGAAACTTTAAGATAATATTCATATATTTAAATGATGGAATTTATACAAATCTGGGATTTATGTGGTATTAATACAATAATATTGTATATGACTGCATATGAGTTTGTATTCTGATTTGCTAAGATACTGGTTTAAAAAGCTTCTGTCATTTTATAGACAATTGTTTTACACTCATTCTACTGTACAGGGTCGTGGGAAGCCTGGAGCCTATCCCAGAGGACTTTGGGAACTAGGCGGGGTACACTCTGGATGAGTTGCCAATCCATCACATGGCACACTAACTCACTCAATATAGACAATTTGAAAGTGAGAATTAGCCTAACCTGCATGTCTTTGGACTGTGGAAGGAAACCAGAGTACTCAGAGGGAACCCACCAAGCTCGGAAAGAACATCCGACTGTACTAAACACTACTGTGGTGCCACTCTAACTCCATAATCATTATATTTGGTGTCGGAATGAGACATTTTGATATTTAATACTTATACTTTGCTTGTAGTTGTCACGTTCTGCTAGATGAAGGACTGTGGGCTTGGTGTTGAGGCATAGACGCAGAGGGGATGCAGTGAAACACAAGTCTTTAATAATAATAATAATAATAATAAACAAAAACCAAACATGAACAAAGGAAGTTGGCAGGAACATTGGAGCATACTATAACAAACTCAAACTAAAACGTACACAGACTAGGGATTGCACTAACTGATATACAATACAGACATGGGATACAAACTGGACGAGACAAGACACACTAAACAGCCTAACGGACTACACATGCAAGGGATAAACACACACAAGACTAGGCTTGGCTAGGCCTACTACCTGTTCTGCACATTAGCTGCTAAGATAGCTAGTAACTAATCAGACTAATGGCTAAACAGGCTAGTAGCCTGAGACCCAAGGGATGAACAGACAAGGTACACAGCAGACTAGGTATAAAACAGACTAAGAACTCTGAAGGTTAGTTGCTAAACGGGTTAGTACCTACACATTTACATTTACATTTAGGCATTTGGCAGACGCTCTTATCCAGAGCGACTTACATTTTTTATCTCATTACACATCTGAGCAGTTGAGGGTTAAGGGCCTTGCTCAAGGGCCCAACAGTGGCAACTTGGTGGTTGTGGGGTTTGAACCTGGGATCTTCCGAACCGTAGTCCAATGCCTTAACCACTGAGCTACCCCTGACCCTCATACTACGAGCTAAGCAGACAAGGAGACTAGACAGACTCGAAGACTAGACAGACTATGATCTAAACATGTTAGTAGCAACCTCATTAGTATTTGTACAGATTAAGATCTAGACATGCAAAGGAAGTCACTCACACAGAAGGGTAAACACAAAAGGCTAATTCTCCTAGAGGCTAATTCTGCTAGAAGACACAGACACAGCAACATACTAAATTAAGAAAACTTAACTTAAAAGCTTCAGAAACCAAAAGGCCAACTATAATTAAACAAACTGAAACAGAATCAGATCAAACAAAACCCACTTAACAGAACTGAAATAAAATTAATGCTCGATCCAGTTCCCAGAACAAACAGGTATTTATAACAATGCTAATGAGCTTCCTCAGTTCAGGTGAGCATCCGCGTCACTTGACTGAGGAGCCTTCTGGGAAACTGAGTCTACGAACAAAACTACAACGAAAACACTGCCCTCTAGTGGGCAACCCTCATAGTAGTATAATACATTTACACATTTGATTTTTTATTTGACTTTGAGGCTGCAATAAATCTCACTGTGTGCACCAAATTAATTATAATTATTGTGATTTTAGACAGAAATTTCCAGTATTACATATCAATTAAAGAAAATGTCTTTTACACCTTTTATTAATGAATTTATTGATAGAACTTTGTCTAATTTTATATTAAATACACTATTAGTCATATTAATTACTGTCAGATTTATTTATTTGTTTATAGTACAGCCTTGCTGCTGTAAAATCTGTCAAAGTTTTAGTAGTTTTTTTTCAACAACTATTCAAGCCATTTGTTTACCCATATTCTTGTTAATAGCTTTAAATCATACTTTACTGTTCCCACTGTTTCCACTGACACCACACTGAGGCTGTTGTCACACCGCTGTTGCCTGAATGCCCTGTCCTGTACAATGATGGGTGAAGGGCATCACATGAAGTCAGCTTGCATGTCAGTCTTTCAGTAGGAATTTCACCAAGTTCTGCCCACATTATGCTCTACTCCCCAGCAGTGCACAGTAATCACCGGAAACACCTAACACGCTGTGCCTATGAAAACATAATTAGCTTTGCCCTGATTACAGAGAGCCACTGCAGTGCCTTGTATGCATGCCTGCAAATAATGTTGAGTAAGTCGACATTCAGGGTTACTTCCTGTTAATCAATGTCATTTTAAAATGCTAGTCATGTCATTAGGAATAATGCAAAAGTATATTAGGTTTCATCATAAATATCAACATAGTTTATATACATGTGTAGAAACTATTAAAATCTGGATTTCATTAGTCAGCCGAATTGAAGTCATTAGGTAGAATCAGTCAAATAAAGTGTACACAGACATACAAATTGTATTCAAACGAAAATAACATTTTATTTGTCACATACACAACCATACACGGCGGCACGGTGGTGCAGTGGTTAGCACTGTTGCCTTGCACCTCTAGGGTCCGGGTTCGATTCCCGGCCAGGCTCGATTCCCGTCTCTATGTGCATGGAGTTTGCATGTTCTCCCCGTGCTTGGTGGGTTTCCTCCGGGTACTCCGGTTTCCTCCCACAGTCCAAAGACATGCAGATTAGGCTAATTGGCGTTCCCAAATTGACCATACACTGAAAAAAATTTGGAGTAGGATTTACTCAAAAAATGTTAGGAAAGTTTTTTCACTTAGAAAATGTGAGTAATTTCAATAGAATTTCCAAGTAAAAACTAAACACAAAGAACTGTAGCTTTAATTAGAAAATCTCAGTAAAGTAAAGTTTACTTGGAATTTCCTAGTAAACTGTATTGACTGTTTCTTTATATATTTTACTCAAGGAATGCTTATGAATGTTTTTTTTTTTTACACAATAATCCTAGTTATCTTATTTTAAATGGAGTAACCTTTACTTTAAATATTTTAACATTTGATGTTGTTTATGTATTTAAATGGTGGTCAATAAAATAACACTGACATACATTTTACTTGAAATCTTTTATTTCTTTGAGATTCCTTAACAGATGAGAGCATGAAAAAAAAGTAGTAAAACTGCATTTGTTTGATAAATGGTACACTATAGTGCATTTTACTCCAGTAAACTTTTTTTTAGAACAACCACAGTGCATTAAAGTGCATAAACATATAAAACCTTTAAATATAACATGAACATGAACAATCTCAGTTGCAGATATAAAATACAAAAGTATAAAAGTGCAAATAATGTTAAACTAGTAGCTGCCTTTCTTGCAAAAAACAAAACAAAACAAAAAAACACAGTAAAACAGCATAAGTGCAATAAGTGCAAGTACTGTAGTGCCCAACTAGATTACAAGCTTTCTATGTAAAGAGTTAACCTTTGGAGAAGACTTTAAAGCATCTAGCCCAAGAAAGATTTTCTGGAACACTTCAAATGTGTTTCTCAGCTTTGGGGGATAGCTCAAATTTAGGGAGTAAATGCAGCCCATGAGTAAAATACATGCATTTGTGAGATTTTTACATCCCAGCAGCACCTCAGTACCCTCGATGACAATGATGACATCAGATATACTGGCATCTTCCTCTTCTACAGATCTGCTCAGTACAATGATTTTCATGACATGACGGGCGAAAGTATCCTTAATCATGTCTCTGCTGACATCCTGTGAAATATACAAATCAGAGCAAAGTGGTTAAAATACTGTACAGTATCACCTTATCAATTTCTATATATAGCTATCATACCCAATAGTAGAGGTAAACAATATAAATAAAGTTCAATGTAATATTTGCCTTGTACAAGTGCATTTTAAAAACTAACGTTAATCCTGTGTGATTAAGACGCGAAAAACAGGGTGATTATTAAATTTCGGCAGCTCGAACTTTACTGGGACAGAATGCTAGAACACGACAGGGCAATGCCTCGAGCTAAGTTTGCACGGATGTTAAAACTCATTTTTACAATAATCGTCTGACAAGATTAAGGTCATATGTGACCTTCTAGATTTTTCTCTCTCTGACCCGGTTTATCCCACCCTTCATCAGCACACGCACTCAGGACTTGGATGATGTTGCAATTTATTGCATTTCATTAGCACATTAGCACATGGCAAAACCAGGTACATCAAAACGGAAATAAAAGTATCAAAATACCACAGATATTGAACAAAAATACACTTGACAGATGAATCAATACCTATGCTGTTGAATACCTTTCAAACAGTGCCTGACATTTCTTGTGAAATTATATTTTTTACTTTTATTGTGGAGCTACAACAGATTGCAACTTACCCACAGCAGTTCTCCACAGCTCTGCTGCAGACTGTTCGAACACAGTGGGAAACAGCGCCTCTGGCGTAACCAATAGGAAGCGCATTCACATTAACATAGGATTTACTTACAGAACTCATATTTATATCTGTGTAACATTTATAGTTAACTCTGTCAACTATATTAATAGCTTCATTTAGTAATGTTTTAACTCTGTTTAACAAAACTAAGATTAAATTTTAACGTTATCCAAACATCTGTTAACACTGTTAACATGAACACTTTTAGCACTTGTACCTCAATAAAAAAAAGAAACGGTAGGCACAAACCACTGGGGCTGCAGATAGCTTAATGACTCTACACTTTTCTGCAAATATATTTCAATTAATTACTTAGCATATTAATAACTTACCGTGGTAAAATTCACATTAGCCGTGGTGAAATCTCTCTTCCTTTCCTCTGTGCGCGCCGCTTCAAACTTCGGAGCCAAAGCGGAAGTACGTCACGAGTCTGCGTGCACGCAGTCTATTACCTTGCCGAACTGAGTACATTTTACTTTAAGTTGTTCAGTTTTGGTGTGATTTGATTAGATGGCAAACACTAAGTAAATATTACTGAGGAGATTGTATTTAAATTTACATATGTATTTTAGTATAATAAATTACAAAGAAACTGCAAGTAATGTACTGAATTAAACATGACATTTTTAAGTAAAAAGACAAAATAGTATTTGTTTGTAAAACATACTTAAATAATGTTACCATTATTTACAAGGTCAAAAAATCACTTTTTACAGTGTAGTGTGTGAATGAGTGTGTTTGTCTGTGTGCGCTCTGCGATGGATTGGCACGCTGTCCAGAGTGTACCCTGCCTCGTGCCCTGAGTCTCCTGGGATAGGCTCCAGGTCCCCACGACCCTAAATACAGGATAAAGTGGTATAGAAGATGAATGAATGAATGAATGAATGAACAACCATACACAGTATGATGTGCATTAAAATGGTTAAACGATCTAAAAAAGGAAAGATTAGAGAATAAAAAGATAAAAGATAGTTTTAACTACTATAAAATGTTTGAATTATATCAAATTTGCAATATCAAAGGGGTATAAGAAGGAAAATATATGATGTGTAGGTGTGACTGCAGCAGTATGACTGAAACATGGAGTATGAAATGATATGCATGTGATAGCAGCAGTGGTATTGTTCATGTTTTAAAGTACACATTTAGTCCCCATTTACTGTATGTGTAAGCAAGAACCAGCAATGTCCAACATACAGTATGAGCCATATGAATGAGGCATGTGACTGAGTGATTAACCAATCACTTTCAAGCTCATGTACAAAAGTAACTCTCCTACACCTATCATTGATTAACCAATTCTGATCAACTGCATAAAATATCAGCCGTCTCTCGGGTTTACTCTGACTGCTAAACAGCTTGCAAAAACAGAAAAATCTTGCATAGTGTGTACAGGATCTAAGTGTTAAAAGAAATCATCCAGGAGAGGGGTTCAAAAGACTGCACATTCTCAGGGGGAAGAAATCCATGAATGCCCAAAGTTTACAGTATGACATGTGTCATAGCCTGAGACACCATTGTAGAATTTTTGCACCTAAATCTAAAAAAATAGCAACAGTCTGAAACAGCTTATCATGCACAGAACATTCATGGTGAAGCATGGTAATGGCTGTATCATGCTAGGGGCTGCTCATCTTCAGCTGGAACTGAAGCCCAAGGCAGAGTTAGTCAAGACAGAGTGAATTCTAATAACTGTCTACAGTATGTTCCATCACTGAAGGTGAAGAAAAATCTTCAACTTTCAGTGACCTCCTGATCAGTCTTAAACAAATAGGAAAAGAACTGATAAATCAAAAATCATATTTGCATATCAACAATATGCCTTTTCACTTTTTTATTTTATTTATTATTTACTTTTTTTTTTATTTATTATTTACTTATTTTCTTGTATAGAGAATGTTCGGTCAGGAGCCAATTAATAAAAAGTGCTTTAGTGGTTATTTCCTCACGAACATTAGTGTGAATAGAGATCGATGATAAGGCTTGCACTTAAATGGCAATTGACTTTTAACTCAGGTGATGAGACAGAGTCTGACATGAATAATGCTTATAACCAAAGTCATCATTTATTTTCTATAATTTGGCCATATTTTTGTTTTTACGTAATTAGATTAGGTTTTATTTTTACCAATTGTATAAAGAACCCAAGACTGTGTTACAACAAGGAATGCTTCATTTGCATAATTGCTTTGATCTACAATCAGTAAAAGGTTAATGGTTGACTCTGCACTCACAGTATGCTTGTCCAATTCCATTGACTGTCCAGATAGAAATACGCTGACAAAAGGCACACACCAGGTTAAAGTCGAAGTCCTGTAGAGGCTCAAAAAGCACACTCCTGAGTTGCCATAGAAACTCATTTCTTCGTCTCTGACAGAACAAAGAAAATCAATTATCCATCACATTGTGATAATGTGTATAATCTGACAATGTACTCACACGTTTGTGCACTGGGTATGAATTATTAGAAGACCTTATAAAAACAGGGTCAAGGCAGTTTTCACATTGCCATGGTAACATCTTTAGATGACACACACCTATGAAACACACATTCATTAAGCTTCTTGAAACTATCAGTCCGGTGCCATTTAGCCCTTGTAACTCTTGTAACTTTTTTTTTTGACGCAGAACCACATACTGTAAGACAGCATTCAGAGAAATCTTTTTCCGCACCTTAATCAGAATCTCATCAGAGTACATACAGGTTTCTCTTAGCTCCCACATTGCATTGAGCAGTATGTAGGAAGATCACCCGAACAAAAATAGAAAAATCACTATAGCGCGCCTGCAAGAAGCATAATCTTTCTATAAAACAAAAATTTATTTCACAAAATCTATTTGCTTTAAAATCTAATAAATCACTAATAATTTAATTATTATTTTGCAACAAACAATTTGTACATGAGTAGTCTTTTAACAAAAAGCTTTGTTGGTAAACAACATAATGGGTAAAATGTGTATAAGGGTACAAGTGTCATTAAATTATTGGTTTTAAATCTGGCACACTAATTCAGGAATCATTATAATGTGATTGTCATGTCTCTGGGGTGATTGAAAGGACGCAAAGAATGCAGGTTTCAAGTGAAAGTGGTCACCGTTTATTCGTGTCTCGTATTTAGTATTTTCTTGTTAAAGAAAGAATCAAAACAAAGGAAAACAAACAAAAAACACAGCTCGCTCGCTTGGCTTGCTTCTCAGGGCTCTTCTCCGTGATCTGGCACGTATCAACACAAACACACACATAAGCAGGTGCTTTCTCAGCGAAATACTCAAGTCTTTATCTTTACATGGAGAGCGCGTCCCACGCTCTTAGTTCAGTCTATATCGTAGGTGCCGGTTTTGCCGGCCTTACCCCGACCAAGGTGGCTAGATCAGCTCTGGAGAAGAGAACAGGGAGACATAGGTTGAGGAGCATTCGTGCAGCAACATAAACGGTGACAAACAGTGAACGGACAAAAACCTACGGGTTCGACTGGCTTTTATAATGACACACAGGGGAATGACACAGGTGCACAGTGTTAGTGATGGGGAGACATACCTACGTAGACACACTAGGGGGCGACAAGGTTGCGGCTCAGTAATCCGGTGACCCCGACCTCACCTGGCTGGAGCGTGGCGGTGCAGGTGTTGCGGGTGTTATAGTGATGAGGCCACATGGCTCAGTTAATCAAATGGTAAAACCAAACTTGCTACAGTATATTATTGCTCCCTATTGGTCAGTTAAAGGGGTTATATTACAGCAAATTCACCCAAAGCAGATCATGGAAACTTTTATTTATTTTGTTAAGACATTTGCTGCATTTTTATGCAACACATTTTCAAGTTCATAAAACTGTTACTTTTAAATCGAGGAATCGAGAAGTTCAGTAGATTATTTGCTTTTAATGAATGGTTACAATCTTGGTGTCAACAACAGAAATTACGCTTTGTTGATAACTGGAATGTTTTCTGGGAGCATCCTAGGCTCTATCACACCGATGGCCTACACCCTAGCAGAGCTGGAGCAGCGGTCCTCTCTGACAACATCTCCAGGACACTACGAACCATCTGACTGGCGGTAAGTCATACTGTAGATTCCAAACATATTAGCCACATCACAACTCACCGTAGTGATAGACGCACACACATAGCTTGTCCTATAGAAACTGTGTCTGTTCCCCGAATACTGAGAAAAAAGAATAAATTTGTTAAATTTGCCCGAAACAATCTGATAACCATAAAACCAGAAAAAGGCAAAATAAGTAGTCAAAATCCACCTCTAAAGTTTGGACTACTCAACATTAGATCCCTTGCGCCTAAAGCACTTATTGTTAATGAAATTATCTCAGATTATTGCCTTGACGCACTCTGTCTCAGTGAAACCTGGCTTAAACCAAATGAATATTTTGGTCTGAATGAGTCTACTCCGTCAGGATATTTCTATAAGCACGAGCCCCGTCTAATTGGTCGCGGTGGTGGTGTCGCCACTATCTACAATGATGTACTCACTGTTACCCAGAAAATAAGGCCCAGGTTTAATTCATTTGAAGTGCTTATCATTAATGTTGCACTCAATGAAATACGTAATAAACCCTTGCTATATTTTACCCTGGCCACTGTGTACAGGCCCCCGGGGCCATATGGCGATTTTTTAAAAGAATTTGGACATCTGCTATCAGACCTATTGGTTAACTCTGACAAAGTGTTGATAGTAGGAGACTTTAACATTCATGTAGATGATGCTAACGACGCTTTAGCACTCACATTTATGGATTTACTAAATTCCTTTGGGGTTAAGCAAAATATAATTGGAGCAACTCACCGCTTTAATCATACGCTAGATTTAATTATATCCCATGGTATAGATGTCTCTAATATAGAGATCATACCTCAAAGTGATGATATCACAGATCATCACCTCCTGACATATACTCTACCCGTAGAACAGATTAGCTGTGTCTCCCCACGTTATCAATCTGTTAGAAATATGAATCCCACTACTAAAGACAGATTCACAAGTAATCTGCCGGATCTGTCCCAATTTCTTATTAGACCCCTAAATGCAGATGATCTAGATGAAGTGACTAGCAGCATGGGCACTATACTTACCAGTACATTAGACACTGTTGCTCCCATCAGATTAAAAAAAGTCAGAGATAAAACACTTGCACCGTGGTACAACAGTCATACTCGCGCCCTAAAGAGAGCAACCCGTAACCTCGAGCGAAAATGGAGGAAAACTAAATTAGAAGTTTTTCGAATTGCGTATAAAGACAGTATGTGCAGCTATAGACAGGCTCTAAAAACTGCTAGGACCGAGCATCTTAGCCAACTGATAGCAAGAAACCAAAACAATCCCAGGTTCTTATTTAGTACAGTGGCTCGCCTAACAAAACCTAAGATGCCCGCAGAGAGTATCCCATCACAGTTTAGAAGTGAAGACTTTATGGACTTCTTTAATGAAAAAATCAATAATATCAGGAAGAAAATAATGGAGGTTCAACCTCTAATAGTATCTCACGATCCAGTTCAGCCTATAGCTTCACATTTAGATTTTCACTGCTTTACAGGTATAGGACAGGAAGAGCTGTATAAACTCATCACCTCGGCTAAATCAACAACGTGCCTGTTAGACCCAATCCCACCCAGATTTTTAAAAGAAGTGATGCTTACGGTTGGAGAGCCACTCCTAAACATTATTAATTCTTCATTACATCTAGGTCACGTCCCTAAACCTTTCAAGTTAGCAGTTATTAAGCCGCTTCTTAAAAAATCAAATTTGGACGCGAATGAAATAACAAATTACAGACCGATTTCAAACCTCCCGTTCATATCAAAAATACTAGAAAAAGTAGTATCAGCTCAAATTTGCACATTCTTGCAGGATAACAACATCCTTGAAGAATTTCAGTCAGGTTTCAGGCCCCATCATAGCACAGAAACTGCACTAGTTAAGATTACAAACGACTTGTTTTTAGCTTCAGACCAAGGCTGCATCTCATTGCTAGTCCTGCTTGATCTTAGTGCTGCATTCGACACTATAGATCATAATATTCTCATAGATCGCTTACAAAATTATATAGGTATTCAGGGACAGGCATTAAAATGGTTTAGATCTTACCTGTCTGATCGCTACCATTTTGTAGATCTAAATGGAGAACCGTCTGGTGTAATGCCAGTGAAATATGGGGTCCCACAAGGGTCAGTTTTAGGACCTCTGTTGTTCTCAATATACATGCTTCCCTTGGGTAACATCATTAGAAGACATGGGATTAGTTTCCATTGTTATGCTGATGATACCCAATTATATATCTCAACCAAACCAGACGAAATACCTAAGTTGTCTAGATTAACTGAGTGTGTCCAGGACATAAAAGATTGGATGACCAATAACTTTCTTTTATTAAATTCAGATAAGACAGAGATATTACTTATTGGCCCAAAAACCAGCACACAACAGCTTTCACAATTCAGCTTGCGCTTAGAAGGATGTACTGTTATTACCAGCTCAGCAGTAAAAGATCTGGGAGTAATATTAGACAGTAACTTGTCTTTTGAAAATCACATTTCAAATATCACAAAAACAGCCTTTTTCCATCTTCGAAATATTGCTAAACGTAGGAACATCTTATCCGTATCAGGTGCAGAAAAACTAGTTCATGCATTCATGACCTCCAGACTGGACTATTGTAATGCATTACTAGGTGGTTGTCCTGCATCCTCAATAAACAAGCTTCAGTTAATCCAAAATGCAGCTGCCAGGGTTCTCACTAGATCCAGAAAATATGATCATATAACCCCAATATTATCATCCCTGCACTGGCTACCTGTTCAGTTTAGAATAAATTACAAAATAGTATTACTTACATACAAGGCCTTAAATGGTTTAGCTCCCACATACCTAACCAGTCTTCTGATGCGCTACAATCCACCACGCGCCTTAAGATCACAAAGCTCCGGACTTCTGGTAGTTCCCAGAATTTCAAAATCTACAAAAGGGGGTAGGGCTTTTTCATATTTAGCTCCAAAGCTTTGGAATAGCCTTCCAGACAGTGTTCGGGGAGCAGACACGGTTTCTCAGTTCAAAAGTAGACTCAAGACGCATCTTTTTAATCTGGCATACACATAACTCATCCCAGTACTCATACTCATACACCTATACCGAATGGCAACTACGCTAATTCTCCCCATCTGTTCTGTATTTCTCTACCCATACCGAGGCATCGGGAGATTTTGCCAGCTTCAGTAGACAAAGGCCGACCCTGCGAGGTTCCTGAGGCATCCAGAGAAGGACCAGCTCCAGCTGGATTCAGCTTTATGATGGTTGGAGCTACACATGCTGCTCCTGTGCTTCCAGTGATCCAGACCTCATCTGCCCTCTGCACCTACTGACTCATCCCTATGCTGAACTGGTCTTCATGTCAATTTAAATAATTTCTGTCATATTGAATTTTCACCTGCACAACACACAAGATGTTATATCATTTCTATCTGTTGTCGCCCAAATGAGGATGGGTTCCCTGTTGAGTCTGGTTCCTCTCAAGGTTTCTTCCTAATGCCATCTCAGGGAGTTTTTCCTTGCCACCGTCGCCGTCACCCTTGGCTTGCTCATCAGAGAAATTTCATTCATTCGTCTCATTATTATCTGCACATTTTTCTCACATATCCACACTTCCAATTATTTTCTTCTCTATAATTATTATTATTATTTGTTTTCATTTATTTATTTTCTATTATTATTATGATTTTATTTATTTATTTATTATTATTATTATTATTATGATTTGTTAAATTTCTTTAATTTTTGTGAAGCTGCTTTGAGACAATGACCATTGTTAAAAGCGCTATATAAATAAAATTGAATTGAATTGAATTGAATTAAATGTGCATGCAATATGAGTTTTTTGTATCAGTGTCGAGCTAAAAAAAAAGTCTCATGACAAAAGAAGGGTTGATGTACTCTTTGACAATGACTTCTACAGCAGACAAAAGTTATTTTGTATTCACAGTTGTAACCAGCTAATCAGGTCACAATTACTTATGTGCATGCACATGTGCAGTCATGGGCTTGGGGCTAGGATATCGTCTCAGGTTACTTTGCTGTAACCCTGTTCCCTGAAAAGGCGGGAACGAGATGCTGCATGAAAACGCTATGGGAAGCATCTTGTAATGTTACCGGTTGTGAAGCATGTGTGTACCAAACACGCCAAATTTTGGCTTATATAACCTCGGTCGGGTGACGTCATCTGATAAGACGCACCTGCAGGTTATAAATAGGAGTGAACCGGAAACATTCCTCAGATTGATTAGTCTGAACGGACGTCCAGTCACGTAGGCAGTGCGGCATTTCAAAGGCTACACTCGATGCTGCGTGAAAACTCTATGGGAATGAGAGTACCAACTCCGCCGCACTGTAAGTGTCTGGACTCCCAAGGTTGTGTAGTGTGTGCGCACAAGGCCGAGAAGGTCTCAGAACTATGTCTGGGCAGCTGACTCGAGGACCCGTGAGCCCGGAGTAGCATGAACATCCAGACTAAAATCTTCACACTTCTAACAGAAGTGAACCCACGCGCCTCATAGGAGTCGTTGAAGAGGGATACTAGATCCGAGAGGGCCAAGGCGTCCAGACCCAGGGGAGCTGGAAGAGTCAGAGAGTAGTAAAGGGGACATTTGCTGATCTTGCGAGTCAAAAAGGTCCACATCTGCTACATGAAATCTCTCACAGATTGACTGACTACTTCAGAGTGGCGTTTCCATTCCCCATGTGTAAGAGATTGACTGGACAGTAGAACTGCTCCCACATTCATATGCCCTGGAATGTAAATCGCCCTGAGGGACAGGAACCTGGTGCGCTAGCTATTAGATCCCCGAGCACAGTCCGCCCTGGCAATTAATATATGAGACTGCCATAGTGTTGTCCACCCACAGTAGGACATGGCAGCCTCTCAACTGCTGGAGGAAGTGCTTTAGGGCCAGAAATAGAGCCATCATCTCGACGCAATTGATGTGCCGTGCGAGAAGATGGCCTCTCCAGCTCCCTTGGACTGGATGGTCATCTAAGACCACACCCCAGCCTGTAAGGGAAGCATCTGTCGTTAGCATCTGCGATGACAAGACGAACTTAGAGTGGGACCCGGAGTAGAAATCCCCTGGTTCTTAGCCACAACTTGAAATGCTCTCATGTGCAGAAGGCCCAAAGGTGTCACCGTGGATATAGCTGCCATGAGAGCTAAGATCTCTGAAAGTGATGGTCACTTTCTGGTCTAGCTTGATTTCCTTGAGGGTGTTCAGAATGGATTCGACACAACCGGGAGACAGGTGTGCCCGCTTACGATCGAATCCCATGTGGCACCCAATATGTTGTCCTCTGAACAGGAAAGAGCACGCTTTTCATGGCGTTGGGTCTCAATCGTAAGAAAGAGATGAGCCAGGACGAAAAGCTGATGTCAAAGCGTTAGCTACGGAGACTGGGCCAGCCAGTCATCTATGTAATTCAAATACGGATGCCCTGGAGTCGTAAGAGCCAGAACTACATCCATGCATTTTGTATATGTGCAGGTGAGAGAGCTAGACCAATGGAAGGACCCGATACTGGTAAGCTTCGCCCCCAAAAGCGAACCTCAGGAACCTCCTGTGTTGTGGCAATATTTGATTCACAAATCAATCGCTTGGTAGGATTTGAAAGCAATCACATTGACAGTCAACATTTGAAGCTGTATTTATTTATTTTAGATTGCGGAAGAGCCCGCGAAATAAAAAAAATTGGATTAGGGTTAGGGTCTTTACGAGGGGGTGCGCGGCTCAAAAAACACCCTCCTTGTGTTTTACGACTTGCAAGAGTTAGACCCGGTCGAGACTGGGTGGCCGACAGTCTCTTGAGCACGGCGGGCAAGGGATTTTCCGAAGGCTTGTTAATATAAGTTCGTCTCATGAACCTAGTGGTGACTGAGTTAACTATATCGCTAAACAGGCCGAAAGGCAAGATAGGGGCATCAAGGAGGAATGCACGATCCTTATCCTTGATGCGCCTGAGATTCAGCCACAAGTGCCTCTCCGCGAAAACCTTCGCATAAAACGGCCGATAGCACGAGCCGTCTGCTTTGTTGCACGAAGAGACAAGTCTGTAGCCCGGCGTAATTCCAATACGCCCTATCTTGAAGAGCCCCGCCAGTACTCAAGTCTCTCAGCAGGTTAGCCTGGTAGGCCTGCAAAACCGCCATGGTGTGCAATGGAGCACCAACTTGACCTGCTGCCTGAAAAGCTTTTCCCTCCAGGGAAGATGAAAGGAAGTATTAGCTTTTCAGGGAGGATGATGTCCCAGGAGAGAGATAGCCTGGAAGCGTCTCTTCTATCTGGGCATCATCATATAACCCTGCGCTTCCACATCAACTATATTTAAATAAATAAATAAGTTGATGGCAGGAAAACACGGGATGAATACAGCTTACTCCATGAAAATTCTGCCATATCGGTGAGTTAAACACTTTCTTATTTTACTGGTTAAACACAAACACGCTCAACACAACAAGGTGAAGACAAAGAATCTGAGGAATGTTTCCGGTTCACTCATATTTACAGATTTTAAAAACTTTAAAAAATAGAAGTACACAAATAAAACTCCTCAACTTTGTTACTTCCCACCTCTAGTGAGAACATCTGCCAGTAGTTCAGCACATTCTATGAGCACTCTACCAGGGGTCCAGCAGCTTTACGTATGTCGACTCTGCGTAGAGTTTTCCTCACATCAGCTGTTGTGAGACATTGGGAGGAGGAGTGTCTTCCTCGCCGTCACGTCGTTCTGCACGTTGAACTGAGTGTAGAAGCTGTTCAGTGCATCTGGAAGGGAGCTGTCACAGGCATGTGATGATGTCCTGTTGGTGATGGCTTCTATGCCCTGCCACATGAACTGTATGTCACCGTTGCAACAACCCGCAACATGTTAAACATTAAACCAATTTACAATACTTTGTGCGTGCGGTTAAGCGCTGTTTAAACTACGTAGGAAAGTAAAGAGGAGGATCACGATGCTCAACATCCTGGAGCCCAAAGCCCATCTAAATTAAACTAACAAATATTGTAAGTAAATAACAATATCCCACGTTTAGAAAAGCATTTTTATTTAGATTATAAAAATAATCCTGCATCTGTTTTAGGAGTTCCAGCTGCCACTGTTCTTATGACTCTGTCAGAGTAAATCATTCAGTAACAAGCCTGTAAATTTCCATGTAAAACAGGCACATCTGTATGAATAAATTGATATGATTTATTGAGTTATTGATCAGTGATTTATTGAGTTATTGATCAGTGACTTACGTAAACGACTCAGTTCAGATGTAAGTAAATGCTCGTTGTTGCGCTGTTTGGGTGAGGGACGTGCTAATGATGATTTGGTCTGCTGTGTGTGTGTGTGTGTGTGTGTGTGTGTGTGTGTGTGTGTGTGTGTGTGTGTGTGTGTGAGAGAGAGAGAGGGGTGTCAAGAGGTCTTACATACTCATGAAAAGTCGTGGATTATTCAGTGAAACAGAGGCTCTGCTGAAATAAGTTAGGCAGATCAGCCTAAAGGTAAGTCAAAGCCAAATAAAAGGTCTTTCTGCGTGTTATGATATAGTTTCAAAATAACAGATGTACAAATGTACTCCTCCGTCCGGCAATTCTCACATCCTTCCTGCTTGACACACAGATGCTTCACAACCGGTCACAAGGAACCATTCCCATAGCGTTTTCACGCAGCATCAAGTGTAGCTTTTGAAAGGGAACTCAATTTCTCCCATTCCAAGGATTAAAAATGGTAACAATGTCAACTTTAGAATCTAGAATCCAGAAGATTAAATTTACACAAATTTAAAAAGAGGCCTTAATCACTGAAAGTCTACTGAAGAGCCTCAGATTCAAGAGGTTTTTAAAGTGTGGAGAGGTGCATTTCAGTTTCTCTGAATGTATAGGTGAGAACAGCTGATTCACACTTGGGCAGAGTGAATAATTTGCATTTGAATGTTGTCTGGCATTGTAAAGCACACACAGTGACACTAAAAGAACAACAACCCAGGATTAATAGGAACAGGAGGCTCTGATTATACTGCACAAATATTATTTCTTACAACAAAATTTCTCCGCGCTCTTTAAAACTTTTTGTGTGTGGTTGAGCGCTGATTAGACTATAGGAAATTAAAGAGGAGGATTTTTATTTAGACTATAAAAATAATAACCTGTGTCTATTTTTAGCCATGCCAGCTGGCAATTTTTAACTTTTTAGTTATAAGTTTTCAATACAAATCTTGCCGACATGACATCAAAAATGCCCACATGACATAAAAAATTCCCCTTGTTAATATTTTAACTATTAATTTGACTATTTTAGGTATTACTGTTTGTTTTTGTTGACTACATTTGGGCTGTGTAATGGGTTCGACCCTAAGTGCACGGGTGGCTTGCAGGTTTGGTTGGCATGCGGGCACGGGCTGGTGAGTGGTGAGCAGTGGGCAGAGAGGCAGCGTGGGCCCGCGAGGACAGCAGCTCCTGCCTCCATCCGCTCTCCGCAGATGGCCGGACCGCGGATGGCCCCTCCCAGCTCACGCTTCTTTGAAGTCCCTGGGGCGCGTTCCATTCGCCCCGCTTGCATGCTGCACTTCTGCGTTTTTGCACGTGTCGCACTCACACAGCATAGTAAAATACACTGTAACCCAACAGATCCCGAGTATTTTATAGTGTATTGTGCAAGCCCGGGATCATTAGCAAGGATAGCTCCCCAGCCGTGCCTAATTCCACGGCCCCGCTCCTTCACTCCTTCCCTACTAGTGAGCAAGGAGCAATATTGATTTGGGCGCACGCCGTGACAGGCTGAAAAAACTATTGTCCTCAAAAATTTTACAGATGAGGACTAATGTGCAAAAACTGTATAATAAAACTATACAGTAGAACCTCGGATGACGAATAACCCGGTTTACGAGTGTTCCGCAAGACGAGCAGAGATTTTTAATACATTTTGACTTGAAAAACGAGCGTTGTCTTTACTTGTTTTGACGCTGAGCCAACGGTTTTTCTCTCGCTTGTACTGCAGAATTGTGGGTAATCGTCTTTCCTGCTGGGTCTTAGTGCTCGTCTCTTACTGGTCTAATCAACATCCGTGCATGCGTGTACTGTACTGTGTAGTGTTTACTATAACACTGTGGACCCAGTGTGTGTGTAAAACATATTTTATTTTGTGTTCAGAAGTGCGTGTGTACAGCGTGTGTACTGTCTCTTATAACACACGTGTGTGTGCTCGAGTAAAGCAAAAGAAATTCTCAATACAGTGGTTAAAACTTTCTTCCACAGCTCATAGCGGTGGAAGAAACTCTTAAAACTACACCTGTGACATAATAACAGTAATATTTCAAACATTCCTGGAGGTGGGGCCCGATGGCGAGCGCCTGGTGGTCGGGCCTGCACCCATGGGGCCTGTCCGGGCACAGCCCGAAAAGGCAACATGGGTCCCCCTTCCCATGGGCTCACCACCTGTAGGAGGGGCCAAAGAGGTCGGGTGCAGTGTGAGCTGGGCGGTGGCACGTGGAATTTCACCTCTCTGGCGGGGAAGGAGCCTGAGCTAGTGCGTGAGGTTGAGAAGTTCCGGCTAGATATAGTTGGACTCACCTCGACGCACAGCTTGGACTCTGGAACCAGTCTCCTTGGGAGGGGCTGGACTCTCTTCTACTCTGGAGTTGCCACCGGTGAGAGGCGATGAGCAGGTGTGGGCATACTTATTGCCCCCCGGCTCGGGGCCTGTACATTGGGGTTCACCGCAGTGGACGAGAGGGTGGCCTCCCTCCACCTTCGGGTGGGGGGACGGATCTTTACTGTTGTTTGCGCTTATGCGCCGAACAGCAGTTTGGAGTACCCGCCCCTTTTGGGGTCTCTGGAGGGGGCGCTAGAGAACGTCCCTCCTCGGGACTCCATCGTTCTGTTGGGGGACTTCAATGCTCACGTGGGCAATGACAGTGAGACCTGGAAGGGTGTGATTGCGAGGAACGGCCCCCCCGATCTGAAACAGAGCAGTGTTTTGTTATTGGACTTCTGTGCTCGTCACGGATTGTCCATAACGAACACCATTTTCAGGCATAAGGGTGTCCATATGTGCACCTGGCACCAGGACACCCTAGGCCGCAGTTCGATGATCGACTTTGTGGTCGTGTTGTCGGACTTGCGGCCACATGTCTTGGACACTCGGGTGAAGAGAGGGGCGGAGCTGTCAACCGATCACCACCTGGTGGTGAGTTGGCTTCGTTGGCGGGGTAGGATGCCGGTCAGGCCTGGTAGACCCAAACGTATTGTGAGGGTCTGCTGGGAACGTCTGTCAGGACGATCTTCAACTCCCACCCCTGGCAAAGCTTCAACCACGTCCTGTGGGAGGTGGGGGACATTGAGTCCGAATGGACTATGTTCCGTGCCTCCATTGTCGAGGCGGCTGGCCGGAGCTGTGACCGTAAGGTGGTCGGTGCCTGTCGCGGTGGCAACCCAAGAACCCGTTGGTGGACACCGGTGGTGAGGGATGCCATCAAGCTGAAGAAGGAGTCTTACCGGGCCTTTTTGGCTGGTGGCAGCTGATAGGTACCGGCAGGCCAAGCAGAATGCATCTTCGGTGGTTGCTGAGGCAAAAACCCGGGCGTGGGAGGAGTTTGGGGAGGCCATGGAGAATGACTTCCAGACAGCTTCGAAGAGATTCTGGTCCACCATCCGGCGTCTCAGGAGGGGAAAGCAGTGCACGGTCAACACAGTGTATAGTGGGGATGGTGCGCTGCTGACCTTGACTCGGGATGTTGTGGGTCGGTGGGGGGAGTACTTCGAAGACCTCCTTAATTCCACCAACATGCCTTCCGATGAGGAAGCAGGGTCTGGGGACATAGAGGTGGACTCTTCCATCTCTGGGGCCGAGGTCGCCGAGGTGATCAAAAAGCTCCGTGGTGGCGGGACCCTGGGGGTGGATGAGTTCCTCAAGGCTCTGGATGTTGTAGGGCTGTCATGGTTGACACGTCTCTGCAGCATTGCATGGACATAGGGGACAGTGCCTCTGGACTGGCAAACCGGGGTGGTGGTCCCCCTCTTCAAGAAGGGGGACCGGAGAGGTTGTTCCAACTACAGAGGGATCACACTCCTCAGCCTCCCCGGGAAAGTCTATTCAGGGGTCCTGGAAAGGAGGGTCCATTGGATAGTCGAACCTCGGATTCAGGAGGAGCAGTGTGGTTTTCGTCCAGGTCGCGGAACAGTGGACCAGCTCTACACCCTTAGCAGGGTCCTGGAGGGGGCATGGGAGTTTGCCCAACCAGTCTACATGTGCTTTGTGGACTTGGAGAAGGCATTCGACCATGTCCCTCGAGGAGTCCTGTGGGGGGTACTCCGGGAGTATGGGATTCCCTGTTAAGGGCTGTCCGGTCCCTGTACAACCGGTGTCGGAGCTTGGTCCGCATTGCCGGTAGTAAGTCGGACCTGTTCCGGGAGGGGAAGGACTCCGACAGGGCTGCCCTTTGTCACCGATCCTGTTCATAATTTTTATGGACAGGATTTCTAGGCACAGCCATGGCGTTAAGGGGGTACAGTTTGGTGGGCTCAGGATTGGGTCACTGCTTTTTGCAGATGACGTTGTTCTGTTGGCCTCATCATCCTGCGACCTACAGCTCTCACTGGATCGGTTCGCAGCCGAGTGTGAAGCGGCTGGGATGAGAATCAGCACCTCCAAATCTGAGGCCATGGTCCTCAGCCGGAAAAGGGTGGAGTGCCCTCTCAGGGTTGGGAGTGAGATCCTGCCCCAAGTGGAGGAGTTTAAGTATCTCGGGGTCTTGTTCACGAGTGAGGGTAAAATGGAACGGGAGATCAACAGGCGGATCGGCGCAGCGTCTGCAGTGATGCGGGCTCTGTATCTGTCCATCGTGGTGAAGAAGGAGCTCAGCCAAAAGGCAAAGCTCTCAATTTACCTTTCGATCTACGTTCCTACCCTCACCTATGGTCATGAGCTGTGGGTAGTGACCGAAAGAACAAGATCGCGAATACAAGCGGCCGAAATGAGTTTCCTCCGCAGGGTACCTGGGCTCTCCCTTAGAGATAGGGTGAGAAGCTCGGCCATCCGGGAGGGGCTCAGAGTAGAGCTGCTGCTCCTCCGCATCGAGAGGAGCCAGATGAGGTGGCTTGGGCATCTATTTAGGATGCCCCCTGGACGCCTCCCTTGTGAGGTGTTCCGGACACGCCCCACCGGAAAGAGACCCCGGGGAAGACCCAGGACACGCTGGAGGGACTATGTCTCTCGGCTGGCCTGGGAACGCCTTGGGATCCCCCCGGAAGAGCTGGAAGAAGTGGCCAGGGAGAGGGAAGTCTGGGCATCCCTGCTGAAGCTGCTGCCCCCGCGACCCAACCTCGGATAAGCGGAAGAAAATGGGAAAAAAAAAATTCAAACATTTTGGAGTCTGCCGTTTGGAGAAACGAAGGAATAATGAATAAACCAGTTGTTGGGTCAAAATAACCCAACCAGGTGCAGCAACACAACAAAGTACCTGAAATAACCCAGAACTTAAATAACAATACGATACAGAGATACGCTATATACAGTAACAGTTTATACTTTGTACAAATCAAATTGTCAGCTAGTGAACTTGATCTAAACAATATTTAACCACTATATTTTTTACTCATTATTGTAAAGTACATATCAATAGGTCAGAGGTGTCAAGTAACGAAGTACAAATACTTCGTTACCTTACTTAAGTAGAAATTTTGGGTATCTATACTTTACTGGAGTAATTATTTTTCAGCCGACTTTTTACTTCTACTCCTTACATTTTTAAGCAATTATCTGTACTTTCTACTCCTTACATTTTAAAAATAGCCTCGTTACTCTATTTTTATGATCAGAATGCGCAACCCCTCCTCCCCCCCCGCATGATAAGAACGCGCACAACAACCCGCCCCCCCATCGCATGATAAGAACGCGCACAACGCAAACCCCCCCCCCGTCGCATGATCAAAAAGCGAGACCTTAATGCTTTGGTCGCCCCTCACGGTACTTTTACTTTTATACTTTAAGTAGTTTTGAAACAAGTACTTTTATACTTTTACTTAAGTAAAATGCTTGGGTTGATACTTCAACTTCTAAAGAAGTATTTTTGAACCCTAGGATCTATACTTCTACTCAAGTAATGAATGTGAATACTTTTGACACCACTGCAATAGGTCTGGTTCAGATTTTTCATGTTTGTTGTGTAAAGTACTCGTGGAAATTACCATCACTATTGTATTTACTGTTACTAGTGAAAATGTCACTTTGCGCCACCTGGCGGCCATTTTATGAATGACTTTGAAATTACTTTGTCGTTTTTACACGGCGGTGAGCGCCACGGGTACCTACTGTAGGCAAGGTTTTGATATTGGATTATGTATTCTGGTTTTGACTTATTGTCTCTCTTTGACTTTGATTATTGCTTTGTCAAGGATGAAAGATCTTTCTGGGATTTGAGGATCACATATGATGCCTTCAGGGACCAAGTTGAGAGATTCAACCATACACTGTACTGTAGTTGATTCTGTCTAATTTGACCTACAAGGGAAAAGATATGAGAAAGAATCACTGTATAAAATTGTTCGCATATTCAATTTTACAAGGAACAGGTTACTTGCCTTATTACCTCCTCAGTGGATACCTTGCCTGCCAACTGACTTACTGTTTAACCCTAATGAAGATAATCCCTATTGAAGCTACTTCTTTATGCCACAAGTTCTCAAGTTCAAATTCTTCAAAGTTTAAGTTCAAAGTTAAAATTCTAAACACTTGAAGTTCAAAGTTAAAGAGGCACTTTTGACTGTACAGAATAACAGAACAAAATTATACGAGTAAATTTTATGATTAGTCAGCCTTAGCACAACTGAAAGACCGGCTTTCCAGGAACTCTTTTAATGACCCTTATGTGGAAATCACTTGGTGAGAGGTCAGGACTATACAGGGGATGTGGCAAAAAACTCCCAGCCAAGTTCCTGTACTGTGTTGCTGTAATGAGGCATTGCTTCTCAACAGGCAAGGCAGATTGCTTGTCAGTAGGGGGCCAAAGTCTACAAACTTTAAACCACAGCAGTGGCAAGGTTTATAATGACATTAGGAGACCTGACCTCCCACCATATTTTTGTACTGTTCCTTATATTTTGACATTACAAGGTTTTTATGTTCTTTATATTTATATTTTTTAAATAATGCTATGAATTTTTGAACTACAAAATGTTTACATTTCCCTTTCTTTACTTTTTTTGTGAGTGTAAGATTACTTATAAGATAATGGTGAATAATTCTAGTTGGTAAGCCCACCTGCAAGTGTTTGCCCAAGGCCACACGGGGTCTGAATGTGCAAGTGGTATTCATGAATGATTGTGTGTAGGGCTCCCACAGACACATGCATCTCTTCTGCAAGTTGGTAACAAGGTATCCACTGATTTTTAAAGATCAGGTGTTCTACTTGCATAATATTTATTTATGGACATATGGCTTTCTTTAAAATTTCACACAATTCAACTGTTTTCCTGAGAATAAAGAATCTCATCATTGTACCTTGCTTGAAATATTTGGTCTTCTGCTTTTTATGCATCTCATTCATGAGAAACTTTATCAAGTCCCTATTTGTCTTGAACACCCCTCGAAGGTATGTGCTATGAGGATTGTGCAGCAAAGAGAGCTGTAAGAAGTTAGGCCAATTCTAAGTGCCTTTGGTTTTCCAGGGGCCCAAAATTCCAAGTGCCCACTAAGTTTTCAGTGGGGCCAAGATGTGTAGCAGCATCCCTTTCCAGGTCAGAGACCAGTTTGAAATTATTTTATCTTAATGACATGACATGTTTCACTGTACTGCACTCTATAATGTACAGTATATTGTCAGCAACAGTACTCAGATAGGCTGGGGTATATAAACAATGCTCAACTAAGGCACCCAAAGAATGTCAATAAATCACCCCATTACACCATCATCAGCCTGAACCGTTGATACAAGGCAGGATAGATCCAACATTTATGTTGTTTATGCTAGATCCGTATAATACAACCTGAATCTTGCAGCAGAAATCGAGACAAGGCAACATTTGTCCAATGTTCTATTGTCCAATATTTGGTGAGCCAGCCTCCGTTTCCTGTTCTTAGTTGTCTGGAGTTGTGCCCGTTGTGGTCTTTTGCTGCTGTAGCCAATCTGCTTCGAAATTTGCTCAGAGACAGTCTTTGGCATACCTGTAAAGAAATGTTATTTGAGTTACTATTTCTTTTCTACTGTATCAGCTCAAACCAGTCTGGCTTTTCTCCTCTGTACTCTGGCATCAAAAACATTTTTGTCCAGAGAACTGCCGCTTATTGGAGCATTCTCTGTAAACCCTAGACGTGGGTGTGCGTTAAAATCCCTGCAGATCAGCAGAAATACTCAGACCAGCCCGTCTGGCACCAACAACCATGCCTCGTTCAAAGTCACTTAAAATAATCTTTCTTTCCCATGCTGATGCTCGGTTTGAACTTCAACAGATTGTCTTGTCCATGACTGCATGCCTTAATGCATTGAATTGCCCAATTAGGTATTTGTGTTAACAAGCAGAAGAACAGGTGTAGCTAATGAAGTGGCCAATCAGAGTACATTACAGTAAAGATTATCATCTTTTCATATTTCTAAATTTCTTAAGACCTGGCATCAGAGTGCAGCACCAGCCATGATACTGTGTTTCTGGAGCAGAGAGGATTAAGTGCCTTTTTGAAGGGGGCAGCAGTGGCAGCTTCCTTTTTTTATACACTGTTTTTACACGCAGTCTACTATTTGTATAACAGGGCTGCACTTTAAAAGGTGGCACTTTTGACCATTTCAGTCGATATAACAATATCACTGAAAATAATCTTCAGGAAATGTAAATGCAACATCCCTGTGACTCATGAAATATTGTCAAAATTGCATAAGGGTGGATATTTTCAGGAAGACCCATTGATTAAGTCCTAGCAAACTGAGTGAACATGATTTCCCCATAACCTGTTATGGAACATTCTTCGGAAAGGGTATTTTATTCTTGTTAACAGGATTCACATACATACAGTATACACACAACTATTTTGTTGTTTTCAACTGAAAAAAACATTTAATTTCCTCAAAGCATATTCAATCTAACCAACCTGAAATCTTTAAATACTTTGACATTGCTTATCCATTACATAATATTATTAAGTTATCTAAAAAAAAATGAGTGCATACAGTTCATTTTAGACACATTGGAGCTATTTTTGACTTATTTATGGTTTTTGGGATAATGGAGATTTTTGAGTTTTGAATATTTACACTTGGCACTGAGTAAGCTTTAAAAAAAAAATGGTTCTCTCTGAAGGGCTGGAGATGCAATATTGCACCTGACAAGCACAGCTAGGAGTGGAGAATAGTAAGACTAATTATACTGCTGGTGTGATTAAATCACAGCTGTGCAGCATTTGCTTTCACTGAACAAAGAGTAAACATATTTGAATATCAGTTCAACAGCCTTGCAGGAGGACAACGAAGATGGGACCAGATAGGGCAGAAACAATGTCTCTAACAGGTTCTGGCCTCAGAGACCATGTTTACTTGTCTGCCATTTATTCATGAGACAGTGTTTTTTTTTTTTTTTTCTTTTTTCAACACAGACAGCCAGCCAATTAAAGTTCCATAACCAGCAGACGCTCTTTTACCGAAGCCTTTCAAAAGCCGCAAAGCTCCTACAATAGCATGCCTTCATAACAGTGATGAATAGGGTCATGGGTTTCAGGCATCACTGTTGTAAATGCTAATAAGTTGCTCCGGTTAGAGTCACTCCAAATATATTGTTTCTCAATGTCAAAACATGTTACAAGCTTATCCTAAGCATAAGTGCTAAAGAGCAAAATAAATTATATCTTGGTTATTTGTAGACCAAAGGATTATTAGAGTGTGTGCCCTGTACTAATGGACCAGTCGTTAAAAAAAATATATTTTACTTACTACGATAAACATACATACTCATTAACCAAAAATTTGCAAAATATATAGCAAGCTGTAAACTTAACTGAGCATTCTACAAATTAAACACACTTATGTCTACGAACTGATGACATCATTTGTCCCTCAATTACACATGCAGCACAATTAATCTATTGAAGTTGATAAAGTAACCACATTTTTAGCTTTTTAACCAACATACCTTTATGCAGCCTGTAAAATAAGGTAATTTATTTTTGCTATTAATGAGCTATGCATTTTTTTTTCCAATCATGAAGACATCAGAGGACAAAGCTTATCTTAGGATAAGGATGAATGAGATGGAATTTACATGGGCACATGAGTAGATGAGTGCAAGGTCATTTTATGTTCCAAAACATCCACAGAAATGCACTAAAATAGCACATACTGTACCACTCTGTCACTCACTCGTCTTCTAATATCCAAATTCTTGACAATTTTTAATTACTGTGGTTGATTGGAAACCCTCTCTCCAAGACTATCTTATTTATATTGCTTAGTACAATATGCAAACCAAGAATGTTTGGATACATAGTCATACATGGGTTTGTCATGGATGCATATTTTATTAAACTAACTCTCTTTTGGCTGCTTCCATCAAGGGGTCACCAGCAGACCCTTGACACTTTATTCACACACAACTTGGCACAGGTTTTATGTTGGAGGCTCTTCCAATAGCAGGGCTTGAACCCCCCCAATCTTGATCCTCTGATTCCCCAAATCAACAACCTACTGTAGAGCCTTAGCTGCCTGAGCCACCACTATCCCTTTTCCCCAACCTGCCCCATTTTTTATTATTAAATTAAAAATGAAATATATTTTTGGAATTTTGGTTACATTCTCTGATTTGAAAACAAAATGATAACCAAGTCGAATCATTACAGTTACATTAGTTTTTTATGATTGTGTCATTAAATAATGTTTAATGACTTTTTGCCTTTTGCAGATAAAGAGGGTGTTAAATGCTAAGTCACTGATTTATTTATTTATTTTATTTAAACATCATTGTTCATTCATAATAATGAAACACAGTGTATTGCGTTGTTTGTTTTAAATAAACCACCTTGAAATTGAAAAGTAATCATATTTCAGAATCAGAGATCCACTTCCAGGATCCAGGGTTCAAGTCTCACCTTCAGATCTGTGTGTGTGAGTGTGTGTGTGTGTGTGTGTGTGGAGTAGTCATGTTTTGCTTGTGCAGGGTGGATGTCCTCTGTGTACACGAGTTTCTTCCCAAAGTTTAAAGACATGGAGAGTAGGCTAACTGACATTTCCAAATTGGCCATAGAGTGTGAGTGAGTTTGTGTGTTTTGATGCCCCGTGATGGATTGGCACCCCATATGGGGTGTATCCTGCCTTGATCCCCTAGTCCACTGGCATAATCTCCAGGCGTCCACCAAGGCTGTGTGGCATTAGCGCTACAGAGAGTGAGTGAATGAGTGAGTTTTTAGAGACTATCCCAAATTAAGTTATTTGTACCCAGATTATTTTGTTACAACACAGATCATGGCTAAAACATGCTCATGGACAAATGAAATGTTGTAATATAAAAATGATACAAAATTTTTATTTATAATTTAATTGCCTTAAAATTAAAAAAAGGTAAAATTACTAAAGTACAGTCTTACACAACTTACATCTTCTCATTGCACAAAATTTACTATTTGATGTAAAGATGTCCAGATGTCTCGGTATCAAAAGTAATGAAAACATTCTGATTGTGCATTTTGTCTTCACACTATCATGCCTCATTTAGACAATGCTAGCAGAGAGAGGCCCATCAGACTCCTTCAGCTTGATGCAACGTGAGCAGACGGTTTGGAGTTGCCAGAAATACCATTTCCAGGCTATGGAACAGATGAACAACTGGTTCCACTGCTGATCAACCTAGTTCTGGATGCCAAGAGTGACAACGCCAAGACAAGACAGACTAATTCCATCGCGTCATTTGAGAAATCATACAGAAAACACTGCCACCATTTCTGCTGGTATTCCACCATGGTTACACACAATAAGTCTTCGGAATGGCGTTTGGCTCCAACTGGAATTGCTGGACTTGCAAGGCTGATATAGGCTGTATCGTGGCCAGTGTTGACTAAGTCATTGTCAATTTTGTCTGAATTTTCAGATTGTAGTGGCGCTGATTTACACGCAGAGTTTCATATAAAATCAAGCTTTGTTATTTATTTGACAGTAATGAAAGATATTTGTCCATGAGTATACTTAACTAGTATTCAATATATCTCAATACTACTATAAGTAATATTCAATTTAATGAATGAAAATAAAATATGATGTTAAAAAGCTGTGCCTGTACAGTATATGATCGTCTGCATTGTTCCTAAAAAAACACGCTGCATTTCATTTCTGGGGATGTGTCTTGGCCAACAATTCTTAGGTCCTTTAGTATCTTAGTGGTGAAGGCTGATATAAAGTCTCAATGCAAAACCTCCATTAAATGAAAAGGTTGCATAAAACACATAGCAAATTGTTTTCTATTTTCATCAGAAGTATCCTTTCAAGGTAGTGTTGAACCTAAAAGCAGACAGACTGCACACAGTTAAACCCAAGTACCAAGTCTGAACTTAGCTTGGTAGTGGCTTAGACAGGAATATAAAGTGTTGACTGACATCCATATAAATATTACAATCTCTTGCTGCTTCCTGCAGTTCATGCAGGTGATCCCCTTTTTAACCTGCCTGTAATACTTCTGGGTGGAAGTCTCATCACTTGTAGACCTGCTTACGATAATTGTTACTAATGAGGATTGTAGTTAGAAAAGTTGGCTTTGGGCGGCATTTAATATAAACTGCTACTGTATTTCATACTGTACCGTATGCAATTTCTATGAAAGTTTGATAATTGGAATGGCCATAAAGGTCGTTAGCAGTGAACAGTTGTTAACCTCAATATAGTGGCCTTTATATCAACCAAAATAAAGTTCCTTGTTATACAATTGCACCTTTGACCTTATAGCACACAGTTATAAAAGGGATTTATTTACAGTACAGCGATGCTATACAGCAGCAATAAAATGAGCCGGGCCTCTCTCTTGGTTTCTTCCTTATGTCATCCCAGGTCATTTTTTCCCTGCCATCACTGCCTCTGACTTTTTCATTACAGATAAACAGACAAATCTTCCTATCCTATCCTGTCCTATCCTATCCTATCCTATCCTATCCTATCCTATCCTATCCTATCCTATCCTAAATTTAAATTTCTGGTAAGCTGCTTTGTGACAATGTCTATTGTAAAAAGAACTATAGAAACACACTTGAATTGATGATGATTTGAGTCTCATCTGTCTGTTTTCCTCTTCGAATGGTTGTCTCTATGCCTTTTATCCATTTTTTTGGCTCATGAGACAGCCTAAACAGACCTTGCTACTTCCCCTCACTGGACTTCCAACACAATCAGCTTCGGCTGATTGGATAAGGATGCCTTTCACAAGTATCTGCCCTGGCTAAGACCCAGGCCTCATTTCAAATATTGAACTTGCCCCATGATGTTGCCTTGCTGCAGGGCTGATTTGGCCTGTTTTCCTGTTTTATATTGTTTTGCTTCCTTTGGTGCCCCACTCCTAAGGATGGTTCAGAATTTCTTATTACTGTATCCTAGGACTTAAAGAATTAGCACTCCAAATTTAGTTTGCTGCAAGTGTCAGCAAATTAGTTATACTGTAGATAAAAAAAAAAAAGAACTTTCTTTGTACATGCATATTATAAGACCCTGTAATCAGTATTAACTTAATTATAAAGAAATTATGGAAGTCCCCTATGGCTTTAACAGGTTAAATTGTAGCGAACACTATTGCTGAACAAAAAAGCCATTTCTGTGTATTAAAATGCATAATATCTTAGCTGCAGTAGTATGCAATGTTTATGCTAGTCACATAAGAGCAATTTCATACCTAGTTTTGTTTGTGCTTATCTCCTTTATGTGTGTACTCATGTACAGCGAAATCAGTTTGGCCGTCAAGCAGAAACTGCTTCTGGTTTTGTTTTGCTTTCTCTCAACAGCATGTTCTACTCTTTTGCTATTCCAATCTTGTTATTTTTAATGGAGGTTATGCTTTGGTAAGCACGTTCAATTGAAGAGAGATGGGGCTTGCGATTTCTGTCATATCTGCAGCAAGGGCTGCTGTCCATGCTGAATAAAAGATGCTCAAGATAGAACAGACACATCGGAGCATATGAGGTTTTATCTCAGCTGGTCGAGAAATCGAGGAATCAGTAGTTGGAGGCCATATACTGTATACAAGGAACAGTCTTCACTGGTAAGATTATTATTTTTTCCTTTTTTAATTGCAGCACAAACTGGTGGTGACTATCTATCAAGAGAAACTTTTTTTTTATTTTGAGAATTGAGTTCGATAGTGGAGATAGCAGCTGTAAAAGAAGCACATAATGCCTCATTGGCTTTGCACTGAGTAAAAAGCACAGTATGCTTCTAGTGAAAAAGCAATGTCAAGGTGACAGGTTTAGGATGAATGTAAAGGGTTTTTATATGTCACTGAATCAACCCGTGGAATAAAAGGCCAGGAGGAGTGTTCATGATTGATGAGCTGTAGTACTTCACTGACCTGTGAATACATGCATAGGTCAGCTGTGAATTACTGATGCATACTCAGTATTGCATTTCTTGTATGCTTGGTTTCACTCATTATGTAGTTTGCTTATGGAAGCATCTATTTATTCCGTGTTGAAAGAGGGATGAGATGTGCTGTAAGCTTAGCAAGTCGGCATCTTTATGTACAGGAAATGTGACATTTTTACACCAAGACAATGTTTTATTTTTTTTTTTTACAGAAAATTATTAATATTCTAAGTTGGTATAATTTGAATTGATTGTACCATTTATTTGTTTCCAGATAAAGAATAAATATATTATGTGAGAAAAAATGTCCAAAGGTACAAACATGTCATAAATCTCTTTGACACATTGATAAGAACATTTCTTGAGGAGAATGCATATGTAGTGTATGCAGTGAATGGCACCCTGAGCAAACTCCCCTATAGCACCTTAACTTTTTGCTTTAACTTTGCTCTAACGTTTTATTCAGACATTTGGAACAACGCAGAAAAAGAGAAGAAAAAGACCCTCTTACGCACCTGCAAATGGAGGACCCCGCCTACCTCCGGAGAGATCACGCCATTTATATTTTTATTTATATACTGTATATATATAAGTAAGAGAGGCCAGATTGAGGTGGTATGGACATGTTCAGAAGAGAGATTGTGAATATATTGGTAGAAGGACCCCTTTTCTGTAAGACCTCGCCTCTCTTTTCATTCGTCGCTCACTCCAGAGGCTACTTGGTTAGGTGGCCTCCCCTTCTGCAGGCATTGGCTGGTGGATAATCTTTGCTAATGTATCTTGAGGTTCTCCCCACGCTATAAATTATGGCAGGGAGTGTATCTCTGGTTCAGTTGGGCTGTCTGTTCAGTCTTTCTGGACCTGGAAAAACTTCAGACCAGATTCACGTGGCCAATCCACCCTTCTCCAATATTCCTCATAAAATTCCAGCTTTTCTGTAAGACCTTGCCTTGTGTCCGTCTAGCGTAAAACAATAATGATAATAATAATATATATATATATATATATATATATATATATATATATATATATATATATATATACATATATACAGCGGTGTGAAAAACTATTTGCCCCCTTCCTGATTTCTTATTCTTTTGCATGTTTGTCACACTTAAATGTTTCTGCTCATCAAAAACCGTTAACTATTAGTCAAAGATAACATAATTGAACACAGAATGCAGTTTTTAAATGAAGGTTTACGTTATTAAGGGAGAAAAAAAACTCTAAATCTACATGGCCCTGTGTGAAAAAGTGATTGCCCCCCTTGTTAAAAAATAACTTAACTGTGGTTTATCACACCTGAGTTCAATTTCTGTAGTCACCCCCAGGCCTGATTACTGCCACACCTGTTTCAATCAAGAAATCACTTAAATAGGAGCTACCTGACACAGAGAAGTAGACCAAAAGCAGCTCAAAAGCTAGACATCATGCCAAGATCCAAAGAAATTCAGGAACAAATGAGAACAAAAGTAATTGAGATCTATCAGTCTGTTAAAGGTTATAAAGCCATTTCTAAAGCTTTGGGACTCCAGCGAACCACAGTGAGAGCCATTATCCACAAATGGCAAAAACATGGAACAGTGGTGAACCTTCCCAGGAGTGGCCGACCGACCAAAATTACCCCAAGAGCGCAGAGACGACTCATCCGAGAGGCCACAAAAGACCCCAGGACAACATCTAAAGAACTGCAGGCCTCACTTGCCTCAATTAAGGTCAGTGTTCACGACTCCACCATAAGAAAGAGACTGGGCAAAAACGGCCTGCATGGCAGATTTCCAAGGCGCAAACCACTTTTAAGCAAAAAGAACATTAAGGCTTGTCTCAATTTTGCTAAAAAACATCTCAAATAGTTTTTCACACCACTTTATATATATATATATATATATATATATATTTATATATATATATACAGTGGTGTGAAAAACTATTTGCCCCCCTCCTGATTTCTTATTCTTTTGCATGTTTGTCACACAAAATGTTTCTGATCGTCAAACACATTTAACTATTAGTCAAAGATAACACAAGTAAACACAAAATGCAGTTTTTAAATGAGGGGTTTTATTATTTAGGGAGAAAAAAAATCCAAACCTACATGGCCCTGTGTGAAAAAGTAATTGCCCCCTGAACCTAATAACTGGTTGGGCCACCCTTAGCAGCAATAACTGCAATCAAGCGTTTGCCATAACTTGCAGCGAGTCTTTTACAGCGCTCTGGAGGAATTTTGGCCCACTCATCTTTGCAGAATTGTTGTAATTAAGCTTTATTTGAGGGTTTTCTAGCATGAACCGCCTTTTTAAGGTCATGCCACAACATCTCAATAGGATTCAGGTCAGGACTTTGACTAGGCCACTCCAAAGTCTTCATTTTGTTTTTCTTCAGCCATTCAGAGGTGGATTTGCTGGTGTGTTTTGGGTCATTGTCCTGCTGCAGCACCCAAGATCGCTTCAGCTTGAGTTGACGAACAGATGGCTGGACATTCTCCTTCAGGATTTTTTGGTAGACAGTAGAATTCATGGTTCCATCTATCACAGCAAGCCTTCCAGGTCCTGAAGCAGCAAAACAACCGCAGACCATCACACTACCACCACCATATTTTACTGTTGCTATGATGTTCTTTTTCTGAAATGCTGTGTTACTTTTACGCCAGATGTAACGGGACACGCACCTTCCAAAAAAGTTCAACTTTTGTCTCGTCGGTCCACAAGGTATTTTCCCAAAAGTCTTGGCAATCATTGAGATGTTTTTTTAGCAAAATTGAGATGAGCCTTAATGTTCTTTTAGCTTAAAAGTGGTTTGCGCCTTGGAAATCTGCCATGCAGGCCGTTTTTGCCCAGTCTCTTTCTTATGGTGGAGTCGTGAACACTGACCTTAATTGAGGCAAGTGAGGCCTGCAGTTCTTTAGATGTTGTCCTGGGGTCTTTTGTGGCCTCTCGGATGAGTTGTCTCTGCGATCTTGGGGTAATTTCGGTCGGTAATTTCGGAAGGTTCACCACTGTTCCATGTTTTTGCCATTTGTGGATAATGGCTCTCACTGTGGTTCGCTGGAGTCCCAAAGCTTTAGAAATGGCTTTATAACCTTTACCACACTGATAGATCTCAATTACTTTTGTTCTCATTTGTTCCTGAATTTCTTTGGATCTTGGCATGATGTCTAGCTTTTGAGGTGCTTTTGGTCTACTTCTCTGTGTCAGGTAGCTCCTATTTAAGTGATTTCTTGATTGAAACAGGTGTGGCAGTAATCAGGCCTGGGGGTGACTACAGAAATTGAACTCAGTTGTGATAAACCACAGTTAAGTTATTTTTTAACAAGGGGGGCAATCACTTTTTCACACAGGGCCATGTAGATTTGGAGTTTTTTTTCTCCCTTAATAACGTAAACCTTCATTTAAAAACTGCATTTTGTGTTCAATTATGCTATCTTTGACTAATAGTTAATGGTTTTTAATGATCAGAAACATTTAAGTGTGACAAACATGCAAAAGAATAAGAAATCAGGAAGGGGGCAAATAGTTTTTCACACCACTGTATATATATATATATATATATGTGTGTGTGTGTGTATAGTCAGAGAAATTTCCAATGCTGTATGCTAATATATATATATATATATATATTAGCATACAGCATTGGAAATTTCTCTGACTGAGCTCAGAACCTTAAAGCAGTCACAAAAAAATTACTGTCACAGTAGCTCCTGTCCATCATGGTGTGTTTTTCTATTTGTTTTTTTGTTTTTATTTTATCATTTTATTTATCTTTCACATTTATTTTTTACACAAAACTTTGTTTGGTATTTTTGCACTATACTGTAGGTACTTTGTGTCTAAAATATTTTTATTTCGTTCTCCTGGTGGTTTTTACATTCTCTGTGTCGGGAAGATGCGCAGTTGAGATTGGAAGTAGTCATGCAACCACTGTTTACCAACATGATCAGCTGATTGCCTTGTCCAGTCTCACACTGCCTGGAGCGAAGCCCCAAATTTGATCTGCAGAGAAGACGTCAAGGATGCAGAGCCGGAGCAAAGCACAAAGCGAAGAGGAGGAAATACAATCCTTTTCTCCCTTCTATCATTATGGGAAACGTAAGGTCGCTGGGGAACAAAATGGACGAACTCTGTGTGCTGACCAAGACACAGCGAGAATATCATGAATGTAGTGTTATGTGCCTTACCATCGCCGCCTTTCAGGCAGTACGGGCCGACAGACAGTGCAGGCTGAGCAGTAAGAAGAAAGGAGAGGGGATTGCAGTGTTTATCAACAACAGATGGTATAACCCCAGTCATATTATCATTAAAGAAAGGGCTGGTAGCCCAGATACTGAACTGTTAGCCATGAGGTTGCGTCCGTATTATTTGCAGTGAGGTTTTATGTCTGTCATTATTGTCGCTGTTTACATTCCGCCAACTGTGGCTGCCAATGTTTTGTGTGATGTCATTCACTCCATCACTGCCAGACTACAAACACAACATCCCAATGCTTTCATAGCCATCTCAGCAGACTTCAACCACACTTCACTTTCTTTAGCACTACCTACTTTTTATAAGTTTTTAAACTGTACACCAGAGAAAAATAAAACTTTGGATTTATTATATGCAATTGTGAAGAATGCATATATGGCAAGTGCCCTCCCCCACTTTGGAAGATCAGATCTCAAACTGGTTCTTCTCACCACCACCTACACACCCATCATTCAGCAGCAGCCTGTGACAAAAAGGAATGTGCGAAGGTGGACACAGGATGCTAATGAGACTCTGCAGGGCTGCTTTGAAGCTACAGACTGGAATGCACTCTGTCAGCCCAATGAAAATGACATTGACTTCACGACAGACTGCATAACACAATATATCAACTTCTGTGTGGACACGATTGTCCTTATCAGGACAGTGAGGTGTTTATGTAATAACAAGCCCTGAATTACCAGTGATCTGACGGAGCTACTGAACAGGAAGAAGAGATCCTTCAGAGATTAGGACAAAGACCTGCGGAAAAGAACTGAAAGTGAAACTTCAGGAGCGCAAAGATGCACCTGTTTAACACCTGTTTAACCTAAGCCTGACTCAGGAGAAGCTTCCCACATTGTGGAAGACATCATACATTATTCCCCTCCCACAAAAAGTAATATCCATCCATCCTTACATCCCTAATGAAGGTTTGGAAGAGGATGGTGCTGGCTCATTTGAAACCTCAGGTTATCACCTTCCTACAACTGGAAATCCAACACAGATGCTGTCTACAGAAAAGGATAGAGCAGACGCTACTACTAGAGGAACTTCAGGTCCCTTAAAAACGTTGCACATCTTTGATCAGTCTGTTGTGGCAAGTGCAATATTATTTGCTTCCATTTGCTGGGGCAGCAGCATTAGAATCAGTGACTCTAAGAAACTCAACAAACTCATCAAGAAGGCTAACTCAATACTGGGCAACTCCCTGGAGTGTTTGGAGCTTGTAGTGGAGAGAGGGATGTTACACAAACTATTAACCATCATGGAGAACACCTCATATCCCCTCTACAACCTACTGGCTAAACAGCACCTTCAGTAAGAGAATGCTTCAGCTCTTCTGTGACAAAGAAAGCTATGGGACGTTTTTTCTGCCAACTGCAATTAGTCTTTACAATAACTCTGCTCTGAGTCAAGAGAGGGAGCTCCTTCTCTGACATCACTATAAATAGGATCATATACATTCTGTCGTCCATACGCTATGGTCACATCCTTTATCCAATTCATCCTCTCTTTTTTATTAGTATTTGCTGGTTATATACTTGCTGGCTCATTCCCACCTATACTGTATATATAATCATCATGCACATGTACATAAAAGGAGCATTTTCATATTCATATTATTTGATAGAATTTTCAACCTCTTAAATGCACCAGGGGCATCCATCCATCCACCCATCCATCCATCCATCCATCCACCCATCCATCCATCCATCCATCCATCCATCCATCCACCCATCCATCCATCCATCCACCCATCCATCCATCCATCCATCCATCCATCCCTCCCTTTATGAGGTCATTTCAGTGAAAATTTTCCAAATTAGTGATGCGCTAGTTATGATAAAGCTGTATGTTACAGAGACAATGATAAGTGAAAAGATGGAAAAATTATTTCCAACAGCTTGTAGATCCACCTTTAGCAGCAATAACTTGAAGTACATCAAGTCTCTGCACGACTTTATCAGTCTGGACGAGGCCAAGTTTGAGGTCTTTCAGCCATTCTGATTTACTGGTGTGCTTTAAATCATTGTCCTGTTGCATGACCGAGTTTTGACCAAGAGTTAGCTGTTGGACAGATGGCTTCACAGAGGAGTTCATTGTTGACTTATTTAATGCAAGGCGGCCAGGTCCTGTGACTGTAAAAACAAACCTGAATCATCACCCCACTAGTGGGTATGATGTGTTTTTGCTGAAATGCTGTTTGGTTTTCCCTAAATAGCACTGGTCATTAAGGCCAAACTATTTTTCTTTGGATTCATCTGTGTATAGGTCAACGAAGCCTTGTAGTTTGTTCAGATGCAGTTAGTCGGACCTCAGTTGTACTTCCATGTTAATTTTAAACAGAAGAGGTTTCTCCTGGCAACCCTTCCAAACAAGCCACACTTGTTTAGTCTTCTTCCAATTGCATGATCATGGATTTTATTTAACATTTAACAAGCTTAGTGAGGCCTGACCTGTGGGTGAATGTGCTGCACTCCTGGGAAGATTGGCAAGTGTCTTAACTGCTTTCCACTTGCAAATAATTTTTCTCACTGTAGAATGTTTAACTGACATTTTCTTGGAAATGGTTTTACAATCCTTTCTAGATTGTGCAGCAATGATTGCTTCTCTAAGACCATTGCTTATCTTTCCCTCTTGTCATTGTGTTACCACGGACCTGAATGCTCCAGACCAGCAAACTGCCAAAACTTTTGCTTTTGTTGAACATTCTACAGTAAGTAGTCCCTACCTCTTTGCACTTTCTACAAATAAACAAATTATTTTCATAATATGGTTCAATGTGACATGCAAAAGAACTACTGTATAATCATATTGATAAACTGGGTATGTATTTTAGGCCAGTGTTGGAAAATAGACTCCTTTTCTGGTTTCACATATTCATTTTTCGTTTTTTTTTTTTTTTTGGAAGCTACTTTTTCATTTCACTGCCTTCAACGATTTGTCTAGAAACCCATTACATCATTGGATCTTACACAACACTGTTATTCTTCCCAGATTGAACGTTAGTAGAGTGCAATTTGGCTTGGGAGGTTACACAGGGCTCTCAGCCTTTAGCAGGATTTGTAGTTGACTGAAGGTTATGGCTAGTCTCTGGATATGAAATCCACTTTCTGTACTTAACAGCATTGTAAAAATCAGGAACGCAACTTATCTTGCAGACCAAAAAAAAAAAATCCCCATAGCAGTTTACTTCCTTCACAGTTTGAATGCCAGCAGCTCTTACTCTACCTTAACATCTTTCGCTCTATTAGTATGCATCAGGAACAACAGTGCCCCTGTGTACCAATTTGTGTTTGAACCTGAAAATTGCCTCAGCAGCATGTTTTGACCCAAAACTGTCTGCACACCTTATGCTTGGACTAAAAGAAATTATGCAGGGCCAAAATAACATTACATGTGCAATCAACCCCAAATGGGCCTATTCAAATTCACAGCATTGCCACTAATTTGACGGAGTGACACCAATATCCAGCAGGCCATCCTTTTCTGCCCACCACATCCTCCTCCCTTTTCTTATTTACTCTTGAATTCCAAAGAATCATTGCTTTTTTTCACTCAGCATGAGAGGAACATTTTAATGAGATTTTCCCTCCTGTCTTAGACTCCGATATGGCAGTAAAGACTTATGGATCTGACATTTGCTTGAGAAAAAAAGTGAGTTTATCTAGCTGCTTCACATTTACCTCTCAAGACTTGAGCATCTGGCAACAGTAGGTTATATTTCCTTGAGACTCTTAAAGAATGCAAGCACTGTAAAGACATTTTTATACATCAACTCCCTTTAAAGTATAGTTCGTTTCGTTATGTGGAAGGAATTCCATGTAATCACCACTACAGGCCTACTCTACTGGGATGAATATAGACATTTACAATGTTGTCCAATGTTTGCATCACAATAAAAACAATACATAGTAATTAATAATGATAACATGCTTTAACATGAAATATGAGAGGCATTCTATCAAACTGTGATTTTTTATTTTGTGGAATAACACAGTTACGAGAATCAAAACTCCCTTTATCTTTCTATACAGTATAATCCTCTACTACACTAATGCACTTATCCCAGTGGTTCACTGGTGCTTAGATACCATCAAGGTAGAAAGTTTTCTGAGTATGCCAGAGCCATGTTTGAACTGTCAGCATCACGTCTGGAACTCCTTTAATGAGCCAAACATGACATGAGGAAATGGCTTTGACTGCGCTCAGGGGCATGTGGCAAGAACTCCCAGACAACAAAACAGAACAAAGTTCCTGTAACATGCAAGTGATGTTGGTAAATGTGTGTACAGTTCCCACAGATAGATCCAGTTCTTTTACAAGTCACTAACAAGTTCATTCATTCATTTTCTATACCGCTTAATCCTGTGTTCAGGGTCGTGGGGGACCTGGAGCCTATCCCAGGAGACTTCGGGCACTAGGCGGGGTACACCCTGGACAGGGTGCCAATCCATCGCAGGGCACACACACATACACACACTCACACACCCAATCACACACTATGGGCAATTTAGGAACGCCGATTAGCCTAACCTGCATATCTTTGGACTGTGGGAGGAAACCGGAGTACCTGGAGGAAACCCACCAAGCACGGGGAGAACATGCACACTCCATGCACACAGAGACGGGAATCGAGCCTGGCCGGGGAATCGAACCCTGACCCTGGAGGTGAAGTGGTAACCACTACACCACCGCGCCGCCATCACTAACGAGTTATCTGTCGATTTTCAAGGATTAGGTATTCCACTTGCCAGATGTTCAGGACAACATGAACAATGGATTCAGAGCCACCTCAGCTAGGATCATCATTAATGATTATACTGCCTTCTTTCAATCGTTTGCACCACTCGAATGTTTTACTCCAGGTAATGACCTCTTGACCATACTGTGCTGTACAAGTCTTCTGTAAATGTCAGTTGGTTTTATGCCTTCATTCATGAGAAATTTCATTACAAGTCTCAGTTAGACTTTAACACCCTTCGTATACTGTAGTACTGTATAATGAATAATGGCTTTTTCTTCAACAATTATTTGCTTAAATTATTACCAACATACTAATTTATTCCAATAAGCAGAAAACTCTGAGTGATAAAGTATATGGCATTTCTGATTTTGTTTTATTATTAAAATCAAGTAATTTGCAGATTTACATGGTGCGATGTTGACAACAGTGTAGAAAGTTGACAGGCAAAAATGGAGAGGATCTTCGATCAAAGCCCAATATGGCATCTTTGGAATATGGTGGCTTTCATTCTATTCATTCATCTTCTATACCGCTTTATCCTGTATTTAGGGTCGCGGGGACCTGGAGCCCATCCCAGGTGACTCTGGGCACGAGGCAGGGTACACCCTGGACAGCGTGCCAATCCATCGCAGAGCACACACACATACACACACTATGGTCAATTTGGGAACGCCAATTACCCTAATCTGCATGTCTTTGGTACCCGGAGGAAACCCACCAAGCACGGGGAGAACATGCAAACTCCATGCACACAGAGACGGGAATCGAGCCTGGCCGGGAAATCGAACCCGGACCCTGAAGGTGGAAGGCGACAGTGTTATGGTGGCTTATAAAGGATAATTTACTACTCTTATTCTGATAAGATTGGAAATAAGTCTATAAAAATAATAAATCCAATAGGAATAAGTATCTACTTAGTTAAATAGATATATCTAGTAGTAATTAATGAATAGAGTGCCATCTGGAATATATTTTAATAAAAATGTATAAAATGTATTTTAAACATACTGCTTCATGTGTTTTACTTCAGCAAATGCAGGGGAAAAAATTAAAGAAGAGCTTCTCTATTAAGTAAGATGGAAATTAATTAATTAATTTAAGGATTCACCTTAGACTTTGATGCATTTATCACGTTTCATTTGCATATACTGTACAGGACAGAAGATTCAGGATTATTGTAGCATTAATATGGATTTGTTGGTCATACAGTATACGACTTACATTTTTGGAGCTTAGGTACAGTTAAAGTTACAGGTGAAGTTACAAAGACATACACAACACAAGACAAATATGTTTTTATTATCATACAAAATTTTGGTCTCACTTTTACAGTTTTTATTTTCATAAATCTTCTTGCAATTGCAAATGTGTTGATGTTCTTTCTTTCTTTATTTTGAAAAGTTTGCAACTATAACTGAGATTAATGAAGTACAAGTATAATTTATATTGCATTAGTATGTAGTACATATACATTTGATTATATTATAATTTATAGCACTTATTCCTCAGTTATTCATCTGAGTACACATTTACTACTATACATTTTCATTGCTTACAGTAAAACTATTAGAATACTTATTTTTTAGTTATGTTCTGGAATTGCATCATTTTCTTATAATTGCATATCTGCAGAGTGTTATTCCATTTATACCATTATAATTTGATTATATATTTTTGAGAGAGAGAGAGATTTTTTTATATAATATAATATATATATATATATATATATATATATATATATATATATATATAGACTATCTGAGAAAGAGAGGGAGAGAGAGCATCTCACATTTAAACAGTTCGCAGTTAGATTTAATGTTGTGAAAGTCCATCAGACAAGTTATTTTCTTGCTTTCATTTAAGTTATAGCTGTGATGAACAGTCCCTTTATTAGCCTTTCTCTTTTTGATTTCTTTCTCTCTCATTTGATTAGATCTCATTGATCGCGTTTCTTCTTTTTTGGGGGGAACCAAGTAAATCTGCCAGAATATTTTGCACACTCTCTCTCTAAAACTAAACAGAGATCCAAATATGGATATTCGGAGGGTTAAACACATACAGATACAGATGCAGTGCAACTTTTACAGTCATTGACTTTTTTGCACATTTTTTGGGAGCTGAACATATTTCTGTGTATTGGTATTTTTTATCCTCATCCTTGATTAAAAAGGCTTTAGGGTACTGAGTGGGTTTGTGTAATCTTAACTGCTGCCTTTTCTACAACTGATGTTATAGATCTCCTGAAGTCGAGAAGGTCACAACCAATAATCTTTAACATTCTTACAGTCAGGATGATATGCTATAGGTTCAAGGTTTTTTTGTGTGGTTATTGACCCAAAGCTGACATTTATGGTTGATGTGAGGACAGCGCCCATAAAATGCTTGAGGACCACAGTGTTATAAATGCTTATAAGCTTTACACTTCTTTAGGAAATACATCTTCCACAGTTTGCTTTTACTCTTCCTGTTTTAATGTTTTACTTTGTATGCAAACTAGTTGTATTGAAAGTTGTGCCATTTTTACAGAAAAAGGGAGCACAGAGCATTGCAATTCTTCAGTGTTGAAGGATTTGGTGCTTTCCCAAACTCTCACATGCTGTTTGCTGTCCATCAGGGAATAAGTGATCCACAAGCAGATGCAGAGACAGACATCTGGGACAGTGTTATTGTAGAAAATGTGGTATTATTGTATTAAATGCATGGCTGAAGTTGACAAATTCCTGTCATGTGAGCCTGTCCCATCCAAATTCCTATATTTACATCATTACATGTAGAACCGATAGATGTGTAGGCCAACAGCAGGGTATCCAAACTGCCTATTACTGTATATTAAGCATGACTACCAAATTGTCACCCTGACACATATTAAATGTGTGTTTATTTGTCGTGAGCAGAAAGTAGAGATAGATGCTAATGCCGTTTGAAGTTTTATTGAAAAGATTGGCAAACAAATCAAAAACCTCTTCAAAACACGATCCAAAAAAAAAAAACATGAAAGAAAAATTAATTGCTGATTAGCAAACTTCAATACTAGGACAAAAAGTAGAACCACAAACTATGAGGAGAATTCAAAAACCACATTAGGAAGGCATAACTATTAAGTTTGCAAAGTTCAGTTAAGTATACGCTGAGCATTATTTCACAATGTGAATGTGAAAATGAAATTTGCATTTGAAAGTTTTAGTTAGAGGCGGCGCGGTGGTGTAGTGGTTAGCACTGTCGCCTTGCACCTCCAGGGTTTGGGTTCGATTCCCCGGCCAGGCTCGATTCCCGTCTCTGTGTGCATGGAGTTTGCATGTTCTCCCCGTGCTTGGTGGGTTTCCTCCGGGTACTCCGGTTTCCTCCCACAGTCCAAAGATATGCAGGTTAGGCTAATTGACATTCCTAAATTGACCATAGTGTGTGATTGGGTGTGTGAGTGTGTGTATGTGTGTGTGCCCTGCGATGGATTGGCACCCTGTCCAGGATGTACCCCGCCTAGTGCCCGAAGTCTCCTGGGATAGGCTCCAGGTCCCCTGCGACCCTGAACACAGGATTAAGCGGTAGAGAAGATGAATGATGAAGATGAAGTTTTAGTTAGCATATTTCCCACTGGTACCATTATCATAGCGTAGTAACCAAAGTCAAAACAGGTGTTGATGTAAAAAGTTTTGAACAACCCGTGTTCTCTTTATAAATGAAATCTTTTACACCACTGATCACATGCTAATCATGTAGTTAAATATGCAAATCACTAAGGATTATGGTGTCCCAAGCCCGGATAAAATGGGAGGGTTGCATCAGGAAGGGCATCCGGCGTAAAACCTGTGCCAAGTTGTTGTGCGGACCAAGTGTCCGCTGTGGCGACCCCTTGCCGGGAGCAGCCGAAAGACGAACAACAACTAAGACTTATGGTGGCCCTAGTCTCTTTTCATACATTATTTTCCTTAAGTGCTAATTCATCAATTTATTTTCTATACTGCTATACTGCTCCCAGGAGAATTTGGGCATGCATCAGATGGCACACAAGCACACTCGCTCTCAAACACTCGTTTGCACACTATGGGCAATTTGGGAATGGAGAACCTTCCAAATTCCACGTATGTAGAACCGAGGAAGGAATTGAACCCTCACCCCTGGATGTGCAATGGCACAGTGCTAACCACTACACCACCACTCTGCCCTTTGGTAATGGTACGAGAATAAAATAAATTAATGAATAAATAAAAACACACGTCATTACTTTGAAATGCACAAAATCCCTGGATTTTTTGTAAACCTGGAGGAGAGTAGAATTTTAGAACAAGAAGCATCTAGAATGCAGAAGCAGAGAGTTATTGCAAGTAAATATAAATGTTGTGCCTGTTTCAGACAGATATTTCAAGTGAAAACCTACCCAAATGCTTTTCTGTCTTTTATGATCTTGAAGTGCCTATTTACAGTACTTGTCACATGAACATCATAAGTCATTTTAATGATGGTTGTTGGACATGGGAATGTCTGTGTGTGAGTTTAAAATCTAGAGTAGAATTGTTTGAGATTGCTGACAGTGTAGCAAGGTGCACATTCTCATCCCTGGAAAGGCTCTTTCATTTTTATAACCAGAGCTTCCATGAACATTGTTCAAGACTGAGGCTGGGTTGATGTCTAATAAGTAATTTATAGCTTTTGGGGAGAGAATGATTACTCAAGGAACACAGTGGCTTAGGTTTTCAGCACTGTTGCCTCACACTTCCTGGGTTAAGGGATCGAATCTCACCTGCAGTCTGTGTGTGATGTGTGCATGTTCTCCCTGTGCTTTATGGATTTTGTAACACAGGACTCTCCACACAGGCTATGCACTGTACGTTAATTGGTGTGTCCAAATTGCCTAGTATTACAGTCTATTGCATTGCCTAGTAGTACTGTATACCATAGGACTGGAGGAGTAGATGCGTGTGTACCTGTGCCATGTGATACTGTAGGTTGGCAGCCCTGCCTTATACCCTGAGCTCCCTTGGATATGTTCCAGGCTCCAGTGACCCAACTCAGATTAAGTGGTATGCAGAATGAATGATTGATAACTCTAGTTAAGGTCTCACATATGTCCTTGGCCACATGTCAAACACTCTATTTCTGCAACCATGGTATTATATAATTATTTCATGATAAAGCTATGTGATCTACACAATGATACAATACTGTTTCTGAACACTTACTGAACAATAAAGCTTGAAATCATCTAATTAATGGCATATGAACAACCAAAATACTACAAGATTAGTTCCTTTTGTGCCTTTTCAGTCACTATTGATGATGTTAAGCAGTGGTGGCCAAAAGTTTTGTTTCAGTGTTTTTTGGATCTTGTTGTCAGATGTTGCTATGGTGTACTGAAATATAATTTCAAGCATTTCATGAGAGCCAAAGGTTTTTAATGACAAGTACATTAAATTTATGCAAAGATTTTCAAGATCTCTGCAGTTTGCTCTGGTATACTGTCAATCTACTTCTGGGTCACATCCTGACTGATGACAGCCCATTCTTGCATAATAAATGCTTGGAGATTTTCAGAAGTTGTGGGTTTTGTTTGTCCACCCACCTCTTGAGGATTGACCACAAGTTCTCCATGGGATTACGATCTGGGGAGTTTCCTGACCATGGACCCAACATGTCAATGTTTTGTTGCCCACTTATTTAAAGCAAAAGAAACGGCATTGATCATCACCAAAATGTTTTTTGATGATTGGGAGAAGTTGCTATCGTAGGATGTTTTTGCACCATTCTTCATTTACAGTTATGTTCTTAGGCTAAATTGTGATTGAGCCCACTACCTTGGCTGAGAAGATGGATGGTAGCGCTCACCTTTTCTTCTCCAGACAAGCTTTATCCGGATGCCCCAAACAATCAAAAAGGGGAATCATATGGTCCAATATAATTCAGTATGGTTGAAGGACACACCAAAACTTGGTATAAAAAACGTCATTGTTCTTGGTATAAAACACAAAAACCAAATGCATAAGAGTTCACAACCTCTATGGTCAGTATGATAGATTCCCTTGATCAGTGCACCCATTCAAGACCAAGTAGGCAGGACCCATTGCTCAGGCAATCACTTTGGTGGACTAATTAATGTGCACTTTCATAATGACCTGCCAGTCATTTTTGTAAACTTTTACAATTACTTTTGTTCCTGTCCCTCCCACATGGGGTGAGGTTCAGTCATAATAGGATGTAAGTCACAGCATAAACACTTTTTGTTTATGTTTAGGTTAGAAAATCAATAGACTTTTTTGTGATTGTGTGCTAATCGAGTCGTTATTAAAATGTAGGGAGAAAAAGTACAGGTTATTCATCAAGAATAGAAGTAGAATGTACTGTATCACATATGGGCATGAAAAAGGAAAATAGTTAAGTACAGTAACAGAGTAGCTGTTTTTTGCAACTTGCCAAAAATATCATGCCCAATGGAGATCAGATTTACAGTTTTAACACCTGACTTGGCAGTCACTAATAGGCTGAAGTAGAGTCTGGGGTAGAAATCAGCCCCAGGATTGCTTCTTCATAACATTATGTATACTGTAGTTTTACCTATCACCACTGGGGGTGCTGTTGTACAGTACTCCTATACAAGTCTAAACAATTCCTGTTGAAACAATTATTATAAACAGCAAATAATCTGATGTGGATCGCTAACATAAAATCTTATAATACTGATGGTTGTTTTATTCCAGTCTTGTACCCCAGCTGCCTCCACTTAAAGGTGAATTTATTTAATTTACTAGCTAATATAAAGATAGCTCAGTTCAGTGTCATGACTATACTAGAATGTACAGTAACTGTGGTCGAGAAAATGTTGTGATTTATGCAAATAATTTTAAAGCAATACAAGTCCTTTGCATTTGGGAAATAAACTGTTTGTTTATGGTATGTGGGATACATGAATTATAGTGTGCCACTGTGTGAAGTCCCTCTACACAATATAGAAACACATCTATTTGCTCGTTATCTTTAAATTGCTTTCAGATCCTGTTGTTTGCAAACACACAGCCAAAAGGTGGCACTGCACGCTTATCCGACCATCTGGTTGCACTCCGAGCCTCTTAACTGTAATGAATTGTGCTCTCTGCATACTAAACATTGCTCCGCTTTGAGAAAATAGCAGCAAGCTGTCCGCTAGCAGCAGGGTCCGCTGAGCAAACACTCAAATGAGCTGCTGTCTGTGTGGCGCACTCAGACCCTCGAGGGCTCGACACGAGCGGACGTCCAGGTGTGGACCTCTCACGCTGCTCTACGCTGTCTCGCGGTGGATAATCTATTAGAAGAAAGGTTAAAGACAAGGACAAGACAGGCAGGGGCAGCTGTATGAGTTCTCATTTTGGGGGATGGGGGGTAACACCAACTCCGCTTACCCCTCATGTATATGAACACATGTGAGCATGCACATACTGCACACACACTCGCTCAGTAGAACTTTTGTGCTTATATTGCTCAGCTCTCTGTCAGGGCATACAACACGCTGGCACATGGTTCCTGCAAACTCCATCAATTGCTGCCCTCCGGAAACTGCCAATCACTTGGCTGCCTTTGATCCAATCCGGCTTCATGCCGTCCCCTAGTGCTGCTGAGAACATGAAAAGACATGGCTTCTCACTTGTCTGCAGGTGCCTATCACCTATACGTCACCTCCCCGCCAAACAAGGTCACAGGTAATCATTTCTTTCATGGCAGGGGAATTATTATTTCACGTACGACTGTGCTGCAAGGGCAAATTAAAGCAGATTTAAATGTATGGTTATGCTTATAATCTACGTTTTCTCACAATTTATGAGAAAAGACAAGCATAGAAATTCTAACATCATATTTTTTCCCCTTTGTTTGTTTGATTTAACCTGTTTACTCTGCGCCCTTAGTGCTTGCATGCATTTGAAATGAGCATAAAACGAGGATTATAAAATGCTGTCAAATAATTTTGAATGTTTCACCTCAAGCCGTACTGTGTTATAATTATTACGCTTCCGTGCCAATGTGAGCTGCCTCGGTAAGCTCTCTGTTGCTCCACTGAGGCAAAAACCAATTACATGAAAAAGCAAGCATATGAGCAGCATAATTCAGATGAGGATGAAAAGCAAGCATACTGTATGAGTAGTACTTCTGCTTAAGAAATTTCTCTACTATTATAATCTGTAATTTTTTTTTTTTTTTATGGAAAACTATTTTGTATATTTAAGGCAAATTTTAAAAACATTGATAGAAAATCAGCATAGATCTCTTTCTGATTAAACAAAAAATATGAAAAGTTATCAAAAGGAGAAAGGGGTGAATTTATCTACTGTAATAGGACAATCATGCATTAGCCGCGCAATGCATAAAAAGATGGCGGTGTTTGATTAAGTTTCACCAATAAAACGACAGAACAGGGGGGGGGGTGATGTCATTGATTGGTTGCAGTTGTCAGGTGGGCTGGTTTGAATATTTCAGTAGCTGCTGATCTCCTGGGATTGTTCATTGATTTACATTTACTTTTACATTGATACCATCTGACAGACACCCTTATCCAGAGCGATGTAACTGCTTTAAAGCCTATATCCTTATTCTGGTTCACTAGAATATTCTGGTGAATTCTAGAATTGTGCCACACATAAAAGTTTAAAACACCATCAGCCAAAAACATGGCTAAAAAGTGTCTCACCTAGGTGAAAAAGTGAATTTTCCAACAGGATCATATAACTCATTTTTCATAATACACAATCTCGTGAGCCATACTGTACCTTGTTTTTTGTAAATATGCATGCACATTTATATTTTTATCAGATAAAAAGAGACACATTTGCTAAATACAATTTCATGCTTTTTTATGTAACATCTATAACTTTTTGAATTAAAATCTTTCAATGGTCTTAATTGTCATTTAGATGGCCAAATTAGATTCGATTTCACATGAATTTAAGATTTTACCCAAATTTACCAACATGTTTCATGCAAAGCACTGATGTAGCGCTGGAATGTTTAAGGGTATATGGTGTTAACAGTAATTACTGGGAAGATTACAAAAGCAATTTTAAATGATTAAACGATCATGGTTTATATGGATTATACGATTTTATGGCCACATAACATAAGGTTTGTGCCTAATTTGGAGCATTAATAAAAACAACATTGTTAGTATTTGGGGGGGGGGGGGGATCCTAATTTTTTCCCCAGATGTCTCCCCAGACATCTCCTGTTATACTGAACTTCCAGCCTCCTAACACACAGTATGACTCCAGATCAATCCCTGATTGTGACGGTTAACCCCTAGAGGGCGCCTAACGCCCATTTTTGGTTTCGTTTTGTAGTTTGTTTGTGTTTTGTGTTTAACTTCAGTTCCCAGTATGCACCTCGGTCAGGTGACGTAAGAAGCTCACCTGAACCGAGGGAAGGCTAATTATGATTTGATTTATGTTTCCTTATAAATAGCCTGACTGAATAGCAGTCAGGCGTCTAGCTTTTGTTGTGTTGAGACTTAGTTTGTGTTTGGTGTTTTGTTTCCTTTATTTATGTAATGAATGAATAAAAGGACTTTAATGGAACGTCAGCTCGCCGCCTCTGCATTCATGCCACGACCACGCACCCGACGCAGACACAGTAAGGGGAAAAATCATGACAGAAAGCTAGACCGACCAAGTGGCATGGCGGAGGTTCCCCCCGGGACGAGTTTCGGGGGCGTGATCACCATCACTAGCGAGCTGGCGGAATGGCTAGCGGACAGCGAGGACGAGATGTACCACAGCTGGGAGTACAGCTTATTGGTGGAGCAGGAGAGTTTGCTGGAGGACAGCGAGGAACACGGCGAAGCAAGGTTCGAGCAGAGCGGGGAGAACTGCGGGTACGCCGAGGAGGCGGAAAGGCAGGAGGAGAAAGCAGTCAAGGGGGAGACGAAGGAGTTCTACAGGCAGTGGGCAGAACGCAATGAGGAGTGCATTCGAGACCTGCGCGAGCAGGTGCTGCAGCTCCAACTGCAGTACGTCCAGGTTCGGGAGAACCAGCCTGTAGTCCCGGAAGCGATCGCCCTCCCGGATCTGGACGATGCACTCCTCCCTCGGTCACTGCCTGAACCCAGCGCGGACGCGTTTCCCCCATCCCCGCCGCCGGAGCTAAGCACAGCGGATTGTGCACCGCTGCAACACGGCAGCGCGGGGGGCTTCTACTGGCAGTGGGCGGAGCTCAACCGGGAGTGCATTCTGGACCTGCGCGAGCAGGTGCTGCAGCTCCAACTGCAGCTCGTCCAGGTTCGGGAGAACCAGGCCGTGATCCCGGAAGCGATTCCTCTCCTGGATCTGGACGATGCACTCCCACTCCTGCCACTGCCTAAAACCCTCGCGGAGGAAGATGTGCACGAGCGATGCAGCACGAGCGCCGTGCACGCTCCAACGCCGCAGTTGAGCGCCGTGCACGCTCCAACGCCGCAGTCGAGCGCCGTGCACGCTCCAACGCAGCAGTCGAGCGCCGTGCACGCTCCAACGCAGCAGTCGAGCGCCGTGCACGCTCCCACGCCGCAGTCAAGCGCACTGCACGCTCCCACGCCGCAGTCGAGCGCACTGCACGCTCCCACGCCGCAGTCGAGCGCACTGCACGCTCCCACGCCGCAGTCGAGCGCAGTGCACGCTCCAACGTCGTCGAGCGCAGTGCACGCTCCAACGTCGTCGAGCGCAGTGCACGCTCCAACGTCGTCGAGCGCAGTGCACGCTCCAACGTCGTCGAGCGCAGTACACGCTCCAACGTCGTCGAGCGCAGTGCAAGCTCCAACGTTGTCTTCGAGCGCAGTGCAAGCTCCAACGTTGTCTTCGAGCGTAGTGCAAGCTCCAACGTTGTCTTCGAGCGTAGTGCAAGCTCCAACGTTGTCAACGAGCGCAGTGCACGCTCCAACACTGCCGTTGAGCTCTGCACAAGCTCCAACGTTGTCGTCGAGCGCAGTGCACGCTCCAACGTCGTCGAGAGCAATGCACGCTCCAACGTCGTCGAGCGCAGTGCACGCTCCAACGTTGTCGTCGAGCGTAGTGCAAGCTCCAACGTTGTCGTCGAGCGCAGTGCACGCTCCAACACTGCTGTTGAGCCCTGCACAAGCTCCAACGTTGTCGTCGAGCGCAGTGCACGCTCCAACGTTGTCGAGCGTAGTGCAAGCTCCAACGTTGTCGACGAGCGCAGTGCACGCTCCAAAACCGCTGTTGAGCTCTGCACAAGCTCCAACATCGTCATCGAGCGCAGTGCACGCTCCAACGCCGCTGTTGAGCTCTGCACAAGCTCCAACGTTGTCGTCAAGCGCAGTGCACGCTCCAACACTGCTGTTGAGCTCTGCACACGCTCCAACGTTGTCGTCGAGCGCAGTGCACGCTCCAACGTTCTCGCCGAGCGCAGTGCACGCTCCAACACTGCTGTTGAGCTCTGCACAAGCTCCAACGTTGTCGTCGAGCGCAGTGCACGCTCCAACACTGCCGTTGAGCTCTGCACAAGCTCCAACGTTGTCGTCGAGCGCGGTGCACGCTCCAACACTGCCGTTGAGCTCTGCACAAGCTCCAACGTTGTCGTCGAGCGCGGTGCACGCTCCAACACTGCCGTTGAGCTCTGCACAAGCTCCAACGTTGTCGTCGAGCGCCGTGCACGCTCCAACACTGCCGTTGAGCTCTGCACAAGCTCCAACGTTGTCGTCGAGCGCGGTGCACGCTCCAACGCCGCTGTTGAGCTCTGCACAAGCTCCAACGTTGTCGTCAAGCGCAGTGCACGCTCCAACACTGCTGTTGAGCTCTGCACACGCTCCAACGTTGTCGTCAAGCGCAGTGCACGCTCCAACACTGCTGTTGAGCTCTGCACACGCTCCAACGTTGTCGTCGAGCGCAGTGCACGCTCCAACGTTGTCGCCGAGCGCAGTGCACGCTCCAACACTGCTGTTGAGCTCTGCACAAGCTCCAACGTTGTCGTCGAGCGCAGTGCACGCTCCAACACTGCTGTTGAGCTCTGCACAAGCTCCAACGTTGTCGTCGAGCGCGGTGCACGCTCCAACACTGCCGTTGAGCTCTGCACAAGCTCCAACGTTGTCGTCGAGCGCCGTGCACGCTCCAACACTGCCGTTGAGCTCTGCACAAGCTCCAACGTTGTCGTCGAGCGCGGTGCACGCTCCAACACTGCCGTTGAGCTCTGCACAAGCTCCAACGTTGTCGTCGAGCGCGGTGCACGCTCCAACGTCGTCGAGCGTAGTGCAAGCTCCAACGTTGTCGTCGAGCGCAGTGCATGCTCCAACACTGCTGTCGAGCTCTGCACAAGCTCCAACCTCGTCGTCGAGCGCTGCACAAGCACTACCGTCGTCGCCGAGCCCTACACAAGCTCCAACGTCGTTGTCGAGCTCAGCACAAGCACCAACGTCGTCCGCGAGCTCAGTGCATACTCCAACGTCGTCGTCGAGCTCTGCACAAGCTCCAACGTCGTCGTCGAGCTCTGCACAAGCTCCAACGTCGTCGGCGAGCCCTGCACAAGCTCCAACGCTGCAGTCGAGCGCCTTGCACGCTCCAACGCTGCAGTCGAGCGCCGTGCACGCTCCAACGCCACCGTCGAGCGCCGAGTACGCTCCAACGCCGCCGTCGAGCGCCGAGTACGCTCCAACGCCGCCGTCGAGCGCCGAGTACGCTCCAACGCCGCCGTCGAGCGCCGAGTACGCTCCAACGCCGCCGTCGAGCTCAGCACAAGCACCAACGCCGCCGTCGAGCGCCGAGTACGCTCCAACGCCGCCGTCGAGCTCAGCACAAGCACCAACGCCGCTGTCGAGCTCAGCACAAGCACCAACGTCGTCCGCGAGCTCAGTGCATACTCCAACGCCGTCGTCGAGCGCAGTGCACGCTTCAATGCCGTCGTCGAGCGCAGTGCATGCTCCAACGCCGTCGTCGAGCGCAGTGACAGCTCTGCAAGGGCCGAGCACGTCTCCAGCCCAGCCTCTGCCAAGCACGTCTCCAGCCCTGTCACCCAGCCCCCTGGTCAGGGAAGATAAGGTAGAACATTGGGGTGGGTGTCCAGGACCTCCGGTGATGCTCCGGAGGAGCATTTTTTTGGGGGGGATACTGTGATGGTTAACCCCTAGAGGGCGCCTAACGCCCATTTTTGGTTTCGTTTTGTAGTTTGTTTGTGTTTTGTGTTTAACTTCAGTTCCCAGTATGCACCTCGGTCAGGTGACGTAAGAAGCTCACCTGAACCGAGGGAAGGCTAATTATGATTTGATTTATGTTTCCTTATAAATAGCCTGACTGAATAGCAGTCAGGCGTCTAGCTTTTGTTGTGTTGAGACTTAGTTTGTGTTTGGTGTTTTGTTTCCTTTATTTATGTAATGAATGAATAAAAGGACTTTAATGGAACGTCAGCTCGCCTCCTCTGCGATCATGTCACGCACACACACCCGACACAGACATTGCCGTAAAGTTCGTGACACTGATATCTGTTATCACCCAGATGAGGATGGGTTCCCTGTTGAGTCTGGTTCCTCTTAAGGTTTCTTCCATAAAAAAAAATCTCAGGGAGTTTTTCCTTGCCACTGGTGCCCTCGGCTTGCTCATCATGGACAATCCCATCATTTTGATTCATACACATTCACATTTCATATAAACTTAAATATTTATTGTGTAAAGGTACTTTGCGACAATGACAATTGTTAAAACCTCTATACAAATTGAATTGAATTGAATAGATGTATCTCCTTTGGCACACACATTTTCAGTGTTAGTTGAGGGTTCACTAGCTTAATTGTCTTTTTAGATATGCCTATTCTTGTGTCATTTTGTGTTATGTAGCACTACTGTCCTGGAAAACTGTTGTCTCGTGTGATTACAGTATGTACTGTACTGTTCCTACTGTACAGCATATGGTGAAAATGACAATCAAAGCCAGTTTGACTTTAAAGTTTACACAAAATGGTTTGAAAAGCGCATAAAAGCATGCAGTGACTTGCAGCTCAGTGGCTGGATAAACCTTTTCCTGAGTAGTAATAGTCAGACAGTTTCAAGCAGACCGGAATACTACAGAAATGTTTTCAACTGTATTGAACAGAAAAACATGCAGCAAACACAACATGGTGAACCTTTATGTAAATGGGTTACAACAGCAGATGATGATATCAGGCTCCACAGGAATCTGAAGATAGATAGAGTGGGTACAGGATCACCAAAATCTGGTGAGTTGAAGATTGGAATAATGCCATCTGGTCCTTAAAAATATCTTGAATATATTCAATTTTTGTGCATGCAATAGGAATTTCTTTGAATTAGTCACAGAGGATAATAATGAAACTTTACCTGAGCAGAGTTTTCTTTTTCTTTTTTTTTCCGTTTCCCCAGGAAAACAACTAGGGGGAATGAATTTGCTGCTTTGTGAGAAGTCGCACTTTGCTTTTAGCATAGTGCATGACTTACATAATATTAAAAGCTACAGTATGCAGTGAAAGAGTTTTGCACGCTTTGATAGAAACGTGATTGAAAGCAACATTCAGGAAAAATAGGAAAAAAATATTTTTGTGGGTTGCGCTGTGTCAAATTTTGCATGCCAAGTGAAAGAGGGAAATTCCTTTGACAGGCCAATAACTCTAGCTAGCAAAAAAAAAAAAAAGGTACAGAACAAAGTTATAATACTTAGGTACAGTACTTATGTTGCATGCATTTTCTTACTCGCTCACTATCCTCCATACTGTATATTTCACTTTTTTTTATTACTTTTTCTCCCCTGTCAAAACATTAATAAAGTGTGTATGTAACTGAGTTTTAAATGCAGAAAAAAAGATCACTAGGTGCTAATCACTAGATCCATAGCTAAACAAATTTACCATTAGATAATTAAGTGTTTTCTTTATTTTACTGACTTTTTTTAATGGACGCTGAATTTCTATGTCAGAACCAAACCTCCAGATGGTAACTGTAATGGTTATCATCAAGGTACCTAATCTTTTTATTTTGCAACTTGATTTGTATGCAAAAAAAAAAAAAATTCGATAAAGCATGCAGCGACTTCTAATCCTGGGATTGACTCTTAGCTCTCCTGTGTGTGGTTGCCCACACAGGGCACATGATAGTGCAGGAGGTTTCTGTTCAATAACGGGAGCAGTGTTCATCAAACCACTCAGCTGTCGCATGTTCCCGAATGAATCGTAAGCGCTGTCATTATAGAATGCTGCAATAGGGATACTTTACTGGCTAGGAGGTGTTTGGGCTGATTCCTGCCTTGGGTCTCTCTGGGTGCTATAGTTTCCCATCACAGGCCAAAGACATAAGCTACAGTAATTGCCAGTTGTGCAAGTTGTGTGTGTGTGTGTGTGTATGCTTGTGCCATGGTGTATCCTGCCTTGTGCCCTGATTCTCCTGGGATATGCTAGATGCCCACGCATGACCCCGTACAGGATAAGTCCTATAGAGAATGAGGGAGAGAGTGGGTGAGTGAGTGAGTAAAACAATAATATGATCGATGATGAATTGAGACATTTGGATGACTCTGAAATGCATTTGCATTAAATTGACTCTAACATTTGCATTAAATATACATGTTAATTATGTGTCTTTGTACAATGGCTTCTACACAGTTTGTATATCAGCACGGGGGTTTAAATCCACCATGCATTTAATTTCCACCGTGTCTTGTTTACAACTATGGGACAATAACGCAAGTTATTAAAACCCATACTTTGTGTGGTGGGATTTTAAATGGCATGTAAGAATGTCGATTTATTTACTTATTTTCTGTGCTGTCGAACTGAAGAAACTGTCCCGGGATTATGAATTCACATAAAAGGAAATGAATATACAAGAACAATATAAAACAAGATGGAAACCATGTAGAGTGACACACTTGCACATTCTATCTTCTGTATCAAACAAAACAACTAGATATTTACCTTCATTAAAATCATTCCCATATAATGACACTATGCAGATTGGTGGACTATCTGTAATATCTTGTACAGAAAATGGAACAATTTCTGGTTATTGGTGCTGGAATATATCATAGCAGGGAAGGCACAATCTTCAGAACAGTTCTATAAAAGAAGGCAATAAAGGCAATGAACACAAAGTATAATAGATGGAGCGTTATATAAAAAGGATTTCTCTGGCCAAAATGCCTGGTTTAAGGACGAGAGTTTTGCTCCTGGAAATTTAAGACACTGAAAAAAGCCAAATTTGGTTCCTCCATTTACAGCCTTCTGCTCATTTATGTCTTAAAGAGTAACAGCCTTATAAATAAATAAATTAATTAATTAATAACAAGAGTAATTCAAGGTTGAAATCCTACTTTTATGAGCACTATCATAGTTTCTTGTTGTTAGGTCGTATAACTTTCAAAATATAACTCACTTTCATTTATTCTCATTATTTTGATTACCAAAGCAATGCATTTTCTCACTCTCGGTGAATGCTGCAACACCTTGGGGAGGCAAACGTACAGTGAAAGTTTTAATGGAGATTGATGGAAATTTCCAAGAACACAGTTACTGTATTAGGGTCATGTCATTCCAGGATATTAGGAGCAAATGGTAAAGATTTCAGGTTTTCCATGCTGCTTGATTTCTTTTAAGTACAGAGTTAGACATACTGTATTGGGAAAGAATGTTTTAATCTTTTTCTATCCCGGAATTCAGGTAATTAATTGCTATATAAAAGTATATAAAATTAATAAATTAGCCACAAAAAAATAGATACATTTTTAAGCTTCAAATTTCTCTTCTTCTCATCCTTTTTCTTTTTCTTATCACTCACTCACCCACTCAGTAACTCACTAAATAACTTACTAACTATACCACTTTTCCTGTTCAGAGTCACATGAAACCTGGAGCCAATCCCAGAGAAATCAGGGCACAAGGCAGTATACATCCTTGTCAAGCCATTGCACTGCACAAGCGTGCACACACACTCACACACTATGGACAATTTTGGAAATGACAGTCAGCCTAGTCTGCATGTTTGTGGACTGTGGGAGGAAACCAGCGTACCCATACCCCTATGCCACAATGCTCGCATTATTATTATTATTATTATTATTATTATTATTATTATTATTATTATTTTATTTTTTCTGAGGTTCAAATCAAACTGGCCACAAAAATATATTAATGAATAAACTGTACTGAATAATTGTAAAATATGTCTTGCATTTCATTGGTGACATGCAGAAAACACACCACATTCAAAAGCAAAGCCTTTCAATCGCATTCATGAAACTTGATCTTTTTCAGAAATGTAGTGAATCATATTTTTACTAAAAACATTCTTTCCTGAAAAGCGCTGTATTTCATTTCACTCCATAATTCTTTTATAAACAAAAATTTTTATCACACAAATATGTAAAAATATGGAAGATTATACGTACTGAAAATATTGAAAGATTCATTAATTCATCTTCTACTGTATACCGCTTATCCTGTAAAAGGTCGCACGGGCCTGGAGCCTATGGCAGAGGATTTTTGGCAAAAGGTGACACAAACACACACACACACACACACACACACACACACACACACACACACACACACACACACACACACACACACAGGATAATTTTGGGAACAAAAATTAACCTGAGCTGCACGTCTCTGGACTGAGGGCGTAAACTGGAGTACCGGGAGAAAACCCACCAGGAGAGCACACAGACTCCACGCACATAGAACCAAGGCGGGAGTCGAACTCCATCCCTGGAGGTGCAAGAGCACAGTCTTAACTACTATGTCACTGTGACACCTTATTGAAAAGCTATATTATATAATATAAGATTGAACAGCAAAAAATAGAAATGAATTTCCTGTTGCACTGCATTCTACTCTAATCATTTTGTTATATCACACTAAAGTACAACAAAGAAACACTATTCTATAAGATTTGGGCCTCATTTATCAAGCTAAAGGAGAATTGATTCATTTGTAAATTGTAAATTTGTAAATATGAAAGGAATTTTGTACTTTAATTATAGAAACAGAAATATTTTTATTGCCATAATGGGTCAAAAAAGTTAATCTCCCTCTCACTGTTGATGCTCATTGTTCATCTCAAGCTCCTGCCTTTCTTTGCCATTGAGGTTTTTTTTTTTTTTTTTTTTAGTTTTGTAGGTGTCACTCTATGCAAATTAATGCATAATAAATGATTATTGCAGTAGGAATAATTGGTCAAATAATTGGTCGCATTTATCATTACATTCTTATTCATTAGCTAACAGTAGGACCAAAGAGTTATTTTATAAAATTTCTTTCAATTTTATCCCAGCTCAGAATCTTTTTCAAAATGTGTGATGTGTAATCATGATTGACAGTGATACCTTTGCATTTTTTTAAAAAAATATTATTTTAGCGCTCTGCCAATTTTTGCTTTGATCCCTTTGGCCAGATTCAAAGTGCACTCTGGCTCACTGGGACCTCATAGAGGAGATTAGGGAGCTTAGGCTAGGCTCATGCGTTAACTCATTGCGTATGCAGGCTAGGGCCCCCCACAGACACTGCAGATTTAAAGCTACATTCAACCATTAAACCATCAGAAGCAACTAAACTAAAGAGAAACTGTGCTAAAGAGAAAAAGAAAAAGAACTAGACATTTATTTTGTGAACTAAGTCCCCAGTTGAGAAGTAAAGTTTATTTGGAATTTTTGAAATAACTTTACTTAACCCTAACCCAATGTCAAGAGGCCCACATACAGTACTCCCTGTGTGCTGTTTAGTAACTGCTGGTTACTAAATTAGCTGGTTTAGTAAATGGATAGAGGAAATACTGTACTGTATGTGCCAGAATATATATATATCCATCGCAGAGCACACACACACACACACACACACACACTCATTCACACACTATGGTCAATTTGGGAACGCCAATTAGCCTAACCTGCATGTCTTTGGACTGTGGGAGGAAACCGGAGTACCCGGAGGAAACCCACCAAGCACGGGGAGAACATGCAAACTCCATGCACACAGACCCTGGACGTGCAAGGCGACAGTGCTAACCTCTACATCACCGTGCCGCCTATATATACAGTGGTGTGAAAAACTATTTGCCCCCTTCCTGATTTCTTATTCTTTTGCATGTTTGTCACACTTAAATGTTTCTGCTCATCAAAAACCATTAACTATTAGTCAAAGATAACATAATTGAACACAAAATGCAGTTTTTAAATGAAGGTTTATGTTATTAAGGGAGAAAAAAACTCCAAATCTACATGGCCCTGTGTGAAAAAGTGATTGCCCCCCTTGTTAAAAAATAACTTAACTGTGGTTTATCACACCTGAGTTCAATTTCTGTAGTCACCCCCAGGCCTGATTACTGCCACACCTGTTTCAATCAAGAAATCACTTAAATAGGAGCTACCTGACACAGAGAAGTAGACCAAAAGCACCTCAAAAGCTAGACATCATGCCAAGGTCCAAAGAAATTCAGGAACAAATGAGAACAAAAGTAATTGAGATCTATCAGTCTGGTAAAGGTTATAAAGCCATTTCTAAAGCTTTGGGACTCCAGTGAACCACAGTGAGAGCCATTATCCACAAATGGCAAAAACATGGAACAGTGGTGAACCTTCCCAGGAGTGGCCGGCCAACCAAAATTACCCCAAGAGCGCAGAGACAACTCATCCGAGAGGCCACAAAAGACCCCAGGACAACATCTAAAGAACTGCAGGCCTCACTTGCCTCAATTAAGGTCAGTGTTCACGACTCCACCATAAGAAAGAGACGGGGCAAAAATGGCCTGCATGGCAGATTTCCAAGGCGCAAACCACTTTTAAGCAAAAAGAACATTAAGGCTCGTCTCAATTTTGCTAAAAAAAAACATCTCAATGATTGCCAAGACTTTTGGGAAAATACCTTGTGGACCGACGAGACAAAAGTTTAACTTTTTGGAAGGTGCGTGTCCCATTACATCTGGCGTAAAAGTAACACAGCATTTCAGAAAAAGAACATCATACCAACAGTAAAATATGGTGGTGGTAGTGTGATGGTCTGGGGTTGTTTTGCTGCTTCAGGACCTGGAAGGCTTGCTGTGATAGATGGAACCATGAATTCTACTGTCTACCAAAAAATCCTGAAGGAGAATGTCCGGCCATCTGTTCGTCAACTCAAGCTGAAGCGATCTTGGGTGCTGCAGCAGGACAATGACCCAAAACACACCAGCAAATCCACCTCTGAATGTCCGAAGAAAAACAAAATGAAGACTTTGGAGTGGCCTAGTCAAAGTCCTGACCTGAATCCTATTAAGATGTTGTGGCATGACCTCAAAAAGGCGGTTCATGCTAGAAAACCCTCAAATAAAGCTGAATTACAACAATTCTGCAAAGATGAGTGGGCCAAAATTCCTCCAGAGCGCTGTAAAAGACTCGTTGCAAGTTATCGCAAACGCTTGATTGCAGTTATTGCTGCTAAGGGTGGACCAACCAGTTATTAGGTTCAGGGGGCAATTACTTTTTCATACAGGGCCATGTAGGTTTGGATTTTTTTTCTCCCTAAATAATAAACCCCCTCATTTAAAAACTGCATTTTGTGTTTACTTGTGTTATCTTTGACTAATAGTTAAATGTGTTTGATGATCAGAAACATTTTGTGTGACAAACATGCAAAAGAATAAGAAATCAGGAGGGGGGCAAATAGTTTTTCACACCACTGTATATATATATATATATATATATATATATATATATATATATATATATTTGTATATATATATATATATATATATATATATATATATATATATATATATAGTCAAAAGTATTCACTCAACTGCCTTTAAATGCATATGAACTTGAGTAACATCCAGCTCTTAATACATAGAGTTTAATATCATGTTGACTCCGCCCCCCTTTGCAGCTACAACAGCTTCAACTCTCCTCGGAAGGCTTTCCACAAGGTTTAGGAGTGTGTTTATGGGACCTTTTGACCATTCTTCCAGAAGTGTATTTGTGATATTGGACGAGAAGCCCTGGCTCACAGTCTCCGTTCTAATTCATGCCAGAGGTGTTCTATCAGGTTTAAGTCAGTCAGTAAGTAAGTTCTTCCCTACCAAACTTGCTTATCCATGTCTTTATGAACCTTGCTTTGTTTTTGCAGTATATATGTATGGCTACATTCAGATATATTCATATATTCATATATTAATAATATACAGTATATATGATGTTGGAGTATCTGAAGGAAACCCACCAAGCATGCGGAGAAAATCTCCACTACTACTAGTAGTTATAATAATAATAATAATAATAATAATGACATTTTGTGCAATTATTGTGTAATGCGTAATAAAATATTTTCCATCTTTCATTTCAAATGCTTGATAAAATGGATTCTGGACATCCAGTATTAGCATTTTTATTACATAAGAATTAACTAACATATTATTATTATTATTATTATTATTATTAAGAAGAAGAAGAAGAAGAACAATTTATTCATGTATTAATTCCTTCATACATTCATTTAGGAATAACAATGAATTTTACTCAGGCAAACTTGGTGGTATATTTTAGTGAGCTTGGCATATAATGAACATAGCAAATCTGAGAACAGTGTGCGAGACCTACCGAAAAACCACAAAAAGATTTATGGAGGATTACTAGAGCATTCAGCTTTAGGAATTACAAGCAGAACTCAAGGCCAAAAGCCCTGACAAGGCTAGTCTTCTCAGATGTTGGATTTTTCAAAATCTAATCTGTTCATCTCTTGGTTGCAATGATAAATCCATGTTGTACAAACATTCAACCCCTAATTCTTGAGATATTGCACTAATGAGGATGTTGGAGAGATACACAGTCAAAGGGATGAATGGACACACTAGCAGAAAGGCGACTTATGCAGAAACCTATTAATATTATAATTATTTGATAATGTTGCGGTTTAAAAACTGTTCCATTTATTCCTTCCTAAAGGGGGGGGGGGGCAATTTTTTGTGTGCTTTTTTTATATGGAAATTTGAAGACTTAAAGATTAGATCACAGAATGCATACTGATCAGCGATAACATTAAAACTCAAAACATTAAGCCCAATTTCATGTAGTTCCCTCTTGTGCCACCAGGGCAGAAATTGGCCCCATACAGCATGACTCAGCAAAACCAGGTGTGCTGTGTGTTTAGTACCCGGACATTAGCAGCACATCTTTCAAGTTCTGTGGGTTACATAGTTATGTCCCCCATAAACAGCAAGCTGTAATGCACTGAGCATTCTAATACCGTTCTATCATAGCCAGCATAAATTTATTTTAAATTTATTAATATATTTGTTGTGTGTTTACTTATTCACTGGAAATTATTCTAATGAGAGTTTTTTTTATTTTACCTTCAGGGATAATTGATACATAAACACTTGACCACCTGCTAATGCTAAAGCCAGCGCTATAAAGATAAAATGTTCTTTAAGTGAGATTGTTTTAGGAAGGACATGTTTGAAATAAGAATGCAAATGAGGTGGTAATTGCTGGTTCCTCAAATTGGCTGACATGGGCATCCATCTGCTGCAAGTGTATGGTGAGCAAAGTGCTTGCTAATTAAAATGTTTGAACGTCAGTTTAGGAGATTGGAATTATTAAATGTTAATTTCTATAATTCGAACACACTTGGTGAAAGGGGAATAAAAATGACGTGTTTTATTATTTAGCTCGATTGTGGATAAAAAAAAGAGGAGGGAGGTAGATCATTTATGCTCTTTGCTCAAGTTAATGATCGGGTATGGTGCTATATTAAATTTTAGTGGATATTTCATAATGACCATTACTTGTGGCATACCAGGGAGAAGTATCGGACAGAATAACAACATGACTTTGAATTGGATTAATACAATGAAAATTGCAAGAAATCATAAAAAGGTGGATTTCTGTAGAAATTATTTTTAATAAATAGGATTGAAAATATATTTGGCAAATTAATTAGTGACAATTCATTTTAATTTAATAAAACATATCTTGTGATGGTCTAACCCATTGATAATCACCCCTTGGAAATAATTAGTTTTCATTCATTTCAATCATTTCCTGTGACTAATTTATCGAAACATCTCAATTTGAAGTATTTACGCTGCTACTAGGAGTTCATAAATGCTTTTCCAGTCTTGGATTTGTTTTTAAATACCTATTCTTTTTTTTATTTTAATATTTCAGTGCTTAAACACACATGCACACACACAAAGAAGTATTCCAAAACACCTTTAATTATGTTCCCAGGAAAACATTTTCCTCCATCTGGACCACATACTGAGTATAGATGCTCTTCAGCATTTTTTTTTTCATCATCACAAAATCAAGATGTGATTTGAAAAACTGCAACTGAATGCTTTATTATTTAGACAGAACATTTAAAATGAAACTAGAACAAAATAAATAATCTGAACATTTTGCAGTATTGACATACTGTACGTATTTGTTTTGAATGTGGCTTTCACTTACTCACTCATTGTCTATACAGTACCACCTTATCCTGTATTCAGGGTCGCGGGGGCCTGATACCCCAGGAACCTTAGAGCATGTGGCGGGGTACACCTTGGATGGGGTGCTAATTCAATTCAATTCAATTCAATTTTATATTTTTTTTTACCAATGGTCATTGTCTCAAAGCTGCTTCACAAAAATAAAAAAATGTAAATTTGAAACGAAAAATTTTTGGAAGTGTGTATGTGTGAGAAAAATGTGTCTAGATAATAATGAGATTGTCTCTGATGAGCAAGCCAAGGGTGAAGGCGACAGTGGCAAGGAAAAACTCCCTGAGATGGCAATAGGAAGAAACTTCTGTAATCCATCATAGTGCACAATAATAAACACATTCACACCACTCATTCACATGCAAACTGCACACCGACCCGAGGCAGGAAACGAACCCTGGAGGTGCAGGGCAACAGAGTTAAAGTGGCACTCAGGGATTTTTTCTTTTCTTTTTCATTATTTATTTTTTAGTATCATAGTGAATAGTATACATTTCAAGAGTACTCTTTTGCATAATGTAAAACATTTATACACACATATATATTTATACAGGTCCTTCTCAAAAAATTTGCATATTGTGATAAAGTTCATTATTTTCTGTAATGTACTGATAAACATTAGACTTTCATATATTTTAGATTCATTACACACAACTGAAGTAGTTCAAGCCTTTTATTGTTTTAATATTGATGATTGTGGCATACAGCTCATGAAAACCCAAAATCCCTATCTCAAAAAATTAGCACATTTCATCCGACCAATAAAAGAAAAGTGTTTTGAATACAAAAAAATTCAACCTTCAAATAATTATGTTCAGTTCTGCACTCAATACTTGGTCGGGAATCCTTTTGCAGATTCTTGTGTCTTGTGTCTCTCAACTTTCTCTTCACAATATCCCACAGATTCTCTATGGGGTTCAGGTCAGGAGAGTTGGCAGGCCAATTGAGCACAGTAATACCATGGTCAGTAAACCATTTACCAGTGGTTTTGGCACTGTGAGCAGGTGCCAGGTCGTGCTGAAAAATGAAATCTTCATCTCCATAAAGCTTTTCAGCAGATGGAAGCATGAAGTGCTCCAAAATCTCCTGATAGCTAGCTGCATTGACCCTGCCCTTGATAAGACACAGTGGACCAACACCAGCAGCTGACATGGCACCCCAGACCATCACTGACTGTGGGTACTTGACAGTGGACTTCAGGCATTTTGGCATTTCCCTCTCCCCAGTCTTCCTCCAGACTCTGGCACCTTGATTTCCGAATGACATGCAAAATTTGCAACCTGTAGCCCATTTCCTGCACACGCCTGTACACGGTGGCTCTGGATGTTTCTACTCCAGACTCAGTCCACTGCTTCCGCAGGTCCCCCAAGGTCTGGAATCGGTCCTTCTCCACAATCTTCCTCAGGGCGCGGTCACCTCTTCTCGTTGTGCAGCGTTTTCTGCCACACTTTTTCCTTCCCACAGACTTCCCACTGAGGTGCCTTGATACAGCACTCTGGGAACAGCCTATTCGTTCAGAAATTTCTTTCTGTGTCTTACCCTCTTGCTTGAGGGTGTCAATGATGGCCTTCTGGACAGCAGTCAGGTCGGCAGTCTTACCCATGATTGCGGTTTTGAGTAATGTGTCATGATTATGCTGTGTGCAGAAAGGCGGACGCAGACGCAGGAGAATGTAATGAACTTGTTTTTATTAATTTAGATGTTTTATGAACTCCTCGTTCAACTGAAAGTCTCTTTCTGTTTGTAATTCAGTTTCTAAGTAAACGAAAAACCAAACGAACACAAAACGAACCCCAAGCCTACCACACACTCCCTGTGTGGGTAGCCTTCTCGGAGTCCCACTTGTCCCTCGGACGCGCGTCAGGTCCAAACACTGCCTGAGGCGGTTTCCAGGCGCACTTTGCTGATCGCGACAGGTGCGCTTCCTGGAGTCCGGTGATCGGGCTGGCTTAGCGCTGTGAGGGAGAGACGACAGGGCTTTTACCGGGGAAAGAGACACAGACCGTGACGAACACACACAGACACACAACTGTGAACGGACGAGACGCTATGGGCTCGACCGGCTTAAATAGAGACACATTAGGATAGGACACAGGTGTAGGTATTCTTGTGATTAGGGAGACATACCAACGTTGACACACTAGGTGGGGACAAAGTGTCGGCTCAGTAATCCGGAGACCCAGATCTTATTTCCCTGGGCCGCGGAGGTACCGATGTTACAGTACCCCCCTCCCCAGAACCCGCCTCTCGGGAGGGGCGAGGGCGACCCCGACGTCTTCTTTGAGGAGGTCGGGGCTCCTGTGTGGCCGGAGCCGACTGACCCAAAGGGCGTCCCGGGGGTCGAGGAGCCGCGCGATCCGGCCGTTCTTGGTGGAATGTGGTGATTAACTCACGTGTTAGGATGTCTTTGGCCGGAACCCAGCTCCTCTCCTCCGGGCCGTGCCCCTTTCCTCCTCCGTGAGTCTAAGAGTTTGGTTACCTTGAAGGCCGGGGTGCCCTCGATCTCCACGGACCCAGGGAGCGAGGGCGCAGCCCTGCCCTCGTCCAGGGGTCCCCGAACCACCGGCCTTAGAAGGGAGACATGAAAGACAGGGTTGATACGCATATGAGAGGGTAATTTTAACTTATAAGAGACAGAGTTAATTTGTGACATAATGACAAAGGGGCCTATGTAACGGGGTGTGAGCTTACGGCATGGGAGGTGAAGGTTGAGGTCCCGTGTCGAGAGCCACACCCGATCGCCTACCTTGAGCGGAGGTCCTTCCTTCCTTTGTCTATCGACATATTTTTTAAATCGAATAATTGCCTGGGAGATGTGGGTGTGCGCATCTTCCCAGACTTTTTCCGCCCTTTTGAACCACGTATCCACCATGGGTACTTCGGTGGGCGTGGCGTCCTAGGGACAGAGCGGGGGTTGGTAGCCTAGCACGCACTGAAAGGGCGTTAGACCGGTAGTGGAATGGATCAACGAGTTTTGTGCATACTCTGCCCAAAGCAGCCAGCTGGCCCATTCGTGTTGTCGACTGCTACAGTATGCCCGCAGATACCTCCCCAGTTCTTGGACAGTCCGCTCTGCCTGCCCATTAGACTCGGGATGATAGCCTGACGTTAGACTAACTGTGGTCCCCAATTTCTGGAAAAAAGCTTTCCAGACTTTGGCGATAAATTGGGGACCACGATCGGACACAATATCCTCGGGCATGCCGTAGTGGCGAAACACTGCTGAAAATAGGGCTTCTGTCATTTGGGTAGCAGAGGGGAGAGAACTAAATGGTACAAACCGACACCCCTTAGAAAACCTGTCTACAATCACCAAAACCGTCGTGTACCCTTGGGACACCGGCAGGTCCGTGACGAAGTGGGACCACGGCCGATTCGGTGTCGGTAGGGGCATTAGTTTTCCAACGGGTAGGCTACGAGGTGTTTTTGATGTGGCGCATACCGCGCAAGACGAAACCACTCTTCGCACGGTTTCCCTCATTCCCGGCCACCAGTATTTATGAGCGATGTTTTGAAGAGTGCGTGTTATTCCGGGATGTCCAGATGCCACACTCGTGTGAGCGGTACCCACGACACCCTCCCGTAGTGCCTCGGGGACATAGACTCTGCTCGGAGGGCACCCGGGGGGCACAGGGTCTGTCTGCACCCGCCGGGCGATCTCCGCGTCCCACTCCCACGTCACCGGGGAGACCACGAGAGGTGCGGGGAGAATCGGCTCAGGTTCTAAGGAGGGGGAGACCGCTGAGTAGCGGCGCGACAATGCATCTGCCTTTTTGTTTTTTGATCCGGGCCGGTAGGTGATATGGAAGTGAAACCGTGTGAAGAACAACGCCCACCGGGCTTGTCGGGGGTTTAGCCTTTTAGCTTGTTGCATGTATTCTAGATTGCGGTGATCAGTGTACACGATAAATGGGTATTTAGCTCCCTCTAGCCAATGTCGCCATTCCCCTAACGCGGCTTTCACCGCGAGCAGTTCTCGATTGCCGATATCATAATTTTGCTCGGCTGACGTCAGTTTTCTCGAAAAAAAAGCACAGGGATGAAGTTTCTCGGGTTTCCCATAGCGCTGGGACAGGACCGCCCCTAACCCCACCTCGGAGGCGTCTACCTCGACAATGAATGGCTTCTCGGGATCCGGAAGCCGTAAAACCGGTGCAGTTGTAAATGCCCGTTTTAAGGTGTTGAAAGCGTTCTCCGCTTCCGCGGAGAGCGCCTTCAACTTCGTGGGTTTCCCCTTCAGCATGGTGGTGAGGGGCGTGGCTATGGAGCTAAAGTTACGAATAAAGCGCCTATAGAAGTTGGCAAACCCGAGAAAGCTCTGTAGCGCCTTTACTGACCGTAGCACCGGCCATTGTGTTACCGCCTTTACCTTGGCTGTCTCCATCTCGACCCCCGTGGTCCTATACGGTAGCCGAGAAATGCGATCTCCTTTTTATGGAACTCGCATTTCTCCGCCTTCGCATAGAGCCCGTGTGCGCGTAGCCGACGAAGGACGGCGATTACTTGAGCGACGTGCTCTGAATATGACCGCGAGTATATTAGAATATCATCCAAATATACTATCAAATGTCGGTTCAACATATCCCGAAACACGTCGTTCATGAACCCCTGAAACACCGCAGGCGCGTTTACCAGCCCATATGACATGACATTGTACTGATAGTGACCAGATGAGGTGCTAAACGCGGTCTTCCACTCGTCACCTTTACGCACACGAACGAGATTATATGCGCTGCGGAGATCGAGTTTTGTGAAGATGGAGGCGCCGCGGAGCTGGTCGATAGCGGCCGGGACCAGTGGCAGTGGGTGCTTGTACTTTACTGTCACGGCATTGAGTCCTCTATAATCAATGCACGGGCGAAGGCCCCCGCCTTTTTACTCAATAAAAAAGAAGCCAGCCGATGCGGGTGACGTGGATCTGCTAATGAGCCCCTGCCTGAGAGCTTCGTCCACGTACTCCTCCATTGCCCTGGTTTCGTCCAGTGACAGTGGATAAATACGTGCATAAGGCGGTGCTTTCCCCGGCAGGAGCTCAATGGCACAATCCCACGGACGATGGGGAGGAAGTCTCGCTGCTGCCCTAACGCTAAACACATCCTGAAACTTCGCATACACTGGGGGCACACTAGTGGACACCTTACTGGTCGGGCTTTCAATGGTCGTGGTTTGGACCACCAACGTGGGTGGTGTACATGTGTGCGCGCATCTTTGGGACCATGAGATGATACGAGGGTTGGCCCAATCAAAATTCGGATTGTGTAGGCTGAGCCAGGGGAGACCCAGCACGACGGAAGGATCAGCCTGAGAAATTACAAAAAATTTTATTTCTTCAGAGTGACCGGGGAAAGTTAATCGAAGGGGCGCGGACATCGCTTTCAACGGCGAGTGTTTTAACTTGTTGCCATCCAGTGCTTTGACTGTTATCGGGTGCGGAAGCTTCGACACGGGAGCTCGCAGCGCGGAAAGCAAAGATGCAGAGATGAGATTGCCGGCCGATCCCGAATCTATTAAAAGAGAAACAGACAAGGTAGTGTTATCAAACGTTAAGGTGGCAGGTAAACAAAAAGGTGTAGGAGTGCGGAGTGGGGTGTTATCAGTTACATTCAACAACGGGCAGGCGCTGATTTTGTGCCCGTCCCTCCCACAGTACAGACACAGCCCCGCTTTTATCCTTCTGGCACGTTCCGCGGCGGTGAGATGTGAGGCTCCGATCTCCATGTCAGTCGTCGAGGGCTCATCCCGACCAGGTGGCAGCGGCTGGGGGGCGTGTCCTTTACTGCCGGCTTCAGATCGCCTCAACGGGCGGGGTGGTGGACGCCGGTGTTGTTGGCGCAGGTGCTGATCAAGTTTGATGGTGAGAGCGATGTTGTCCTCCAGGCTGAGCTCGACGTCCCGGCATGCCAGCTCCAGCTGGATCTCGGCGCTCAGCCCGTCTCGGAATCGAGCCAGCAGGCTCTTTTCACACCACCCACTCTCAGCCGCGAGGACCTGGAACCGTACGGCGTAGTCGGATACCGGACCCTGCCCCTGTCGAATTTTCAGCAGCTGCTGCTCACCTGATCGGCCTTGGTCCGGGTGGTCGAAGACGGCGCGAAGCGCCTCGACGAACCGGTGATACCACGTGACGGTAGGTCCCCCTGCACTCCATCCTGCTGTGGCCCACTCCAGGGCTTGCCCGGTTAGGTGCTGAGTGAGGAAACTTACTTTCTGTTGCTCTGACATGTTGGGAAAGTCCGTTAGATAGAGTTCACATGCTAACAAAAATCTTCGACACCCCTCGGGGTCTCCTCCGTACCGTTCGGGAGGCGTGGGGCGCGGGGCTGTCGGTGCCGGTGGTTGCGGTGGAAATGCAGGGGGAGAGCGGGCGGTCGCCAGCTGAGAAACGCTGCAGGCGAGATCATGCATCGCCCGAGCGAGCGTTCCGATCTCCTGTTGTTGCTCACGCAGATAACGGTGGAATCGCGCGCTGTCGTCAGGCAGAGGGACTCCTGCTGCGTCCTGGAGGGTCCGTTCATCTGTCATGATTATGCTGTGTGCAGAAAGGCGGACGCAGACGCAGGAGAATGTAATGAACTTGTTTTTATTAATTTAGATGTTTTATGAACTCCTCGTTCAACTGAAAGTCTCTTTCTGTTTGTAATTCAGTTCCTAAGTAAACGAAAAACCAAACGAACACAAAACGAACCCCAAGCCTACCACACACTCCCTGTGTGGGTAGCCTTCTCGGAGTCCCACTTGTCCCTCGGACGCGCGTCAGGTCCAAACACTGCCTGAGGCGGTTTCCAGGCGCACTTTGCTGATCGCGACAGGTGCGCTTCCTGGAGTCCGGTGATCGGGCTGGCTTAGCGCTGTGAGGGAGAGACGACAGGGCTTTTACCGGGGAAAGAGACACAGACCGTGACGAACACACACAGACACACAACTGTGAACGGACGAGACGCTATGGGCTCGACCGGCTTAAATAGAGACACATTAGGATAGGACACAGGTGTAGGTATTCTTGTGATTAGGGAGACATACCAACGTTGACACACTAGGTGGGGACAAAGTGTCGGCTCAGTAATCCGGAGACCCAGATCTTATTTCCCTGGGCCGCGGAGGTACCGATGTTACATAATGAACCAGGCTGGGAGTTTTTAAAAGCCTCAGGAATCTTTTGCAGGTGTTTAGAGTTAATTAGTTGATTCAGATGATTAGGTTAATAGCTCGTTTAGAGAACCTTTTCATGATATGCTAATTTTTTGAGATAGGGATTTTGGGTTTTCATGAGCTGTATGCCACAATCATCAATATTAAAACAATAAAAGGCTTGAACTACTTCAGTTTGTGTATAATGAATCTAAAATATATGAAAGTCTAATGTTAATCAGTACATTACAGAAAATAATGAACTTCATCACAATATGCTAATTTTTTGAGAAGGACCTGTATATGATTTTATATATATCATCATTTCTCCTCCCGAACCAATCGGGGCATAGGGCAACGAGTGTTTCTCATTGTTTCTGTAGCGGGTGTTTTATGGGGCGGGGTTGCTAGCCCAGCACCCAACCCTTCTCCTTTCTCATCCGGCACTTGAGAACCGGCAATGGCGGAGTTAGACCTCCGGCTGCGAGAAGTTACAGCATCACCCGGGAATCGAACCAGCGATCTCCGAATGATAGGGTGGACAGTTTACCACTGCGCCCCACAGAGGCACGTACACACACACACACACACACACACACACACACACACACACACACACACACAGTTAATTGATCTGCCTAAAGGCAAAATGTCACAACTTTCTAAATTTTTAGGAGTACAGTATATTATTTCAGTCCTTTACAATCTCACATATTTTTCATTCTCACATACTGTAGGTTCAGTGTTTCTGTTTTTAACAAGCTCTCTGGACCAGCAATCACAGACAATCCTGATGTGATGGCTTTGAGATGCTGTATGAAATTTATTATTCGAATAGGCCATTATACATCTGCCACATTGTGATTACAGTGAGATAAAAACCCGTTGCATGATTTACCTCACTGACATAGCCCATTGGATTTTAGTTTGTGGAAAATTAGCATAGAGTTCAGAGCATAGGGACTCCAAAGGACAAGGCTTGGCCACTTATAAAGTAGAATCATAAATCATGCTTTAGAGGACTGCACATCGACAATAAACCCTCGCACAGGTTTTTACAATCGCAGCAAAAAAAAAAAAAAAAAAAAAAAACCCTAAGACCTTGTCCCTCTTTTAGAAAGGAATCAAAGGCAAAGAAAAGCTCTGAAAATTCTAATATGTATTAATTTTTCTCTAAAAATAACAGGAGGTAGAGTAACAACGTCTTTTCTGTACAATATCAGAACACTTTTTAAAATAACTATTTTTGCATTTCTAGTTAATTAGGTCATCTTTTGTTTTTTACATGTTTCAAGCAAAATTACTCAATCCCACCCACACAGAAACCTAGAGGAAAATTCTTCACATATTCCTTTCAAATGTAATTCCTTGTACTTACTCACTCATCGTCTGTACTGCTTTATCCTGTATACAGTGTTGCAGGGTGCATGGAGCCTATCCCAGGAGACTTAAGGCACGAGGCGGTGTACCTGTACAGTACACTCTGGATAAGGTGCTGATCCACATGCTCACTCTTACATGCTACAGGCACACACTACAGGCAATTTGGAAATGCCAATTAGCCTAATCTAAATGTCTTTGGACTGTGGAGGAAACCGCAGTACTCAGAGGAAACCCACCAAGCACGGCGGCGCCAGGTGGGAACTCGGATCCAGGAGCACTAAGCCACTGTGCTGTGTGTAATTCCTAATACATTATGTAAATAATTAGGAGCCTTTCCTCACATCCCAGAACTTTTTATTTGACCATGGGAAATTGTCTAAATTCAAATCAGTTCAATTTAATTTTATTTCTATAGCTTTGCACAATCAATGGAAAAATTATAGAAATGTGTATGAAATGTGAGAAAATGTTAATCAATCAAAATAGTCAGATTGTTCCTGATGAGCAAGTCGAGGGTGACAGTGGCAAGGAAAAACAGCCCGAGATGGCAATAGGAAGAAACCATAAGAGAAACCAGACTCAACAGGGAACTCATTCTCATTTGGGTGATAACGGATAGCAGGATTTGTTGTGCAGTCATACTGTGTGTTAGGCAGCTGGAAGTTCAGTATAACAGATGATGTCTTTAAGTTAATATAAAGTCCAGTTCGCTATTGGAGGCTCAAGTAGAAAATGTAGGAAATTCCAGTCCTAAACAATTACACGACTGCAGTCCTCAGAGAACAGCTGTCTGCTTTAGCCGAGGCCATGATCGTCTTTATGGTAAAGTGGAACCTGCCCCAGTCACCACACGCATCCCAAACAGACCACACGGGGGATCCATACTAGAAACGGGACACCAGGATAGGTCCAACAGGTCCAGAGGGCAGAGGGAATTTGGATCACTGGCAGGAGTGGTATATGTAGCACAACAGAGATAGAGAGAAAGGGAGAGAGAGAGTTGAAATTCATGATGGATCTTGGTCACTCGACTTGACATCACCTGCACCAATCACCTAAAAATGGACTCCACGTTCAAAAATTGACTTCACTGTTAAGATCTACTTACAAATCACCCAGGACTCAAAGTCATGTTGAACTGTCAACAAACTGTCATGATTTATTTGCCTACTAGCTATTACAAAGTACCTACTACAGTTCACAATTTACTATGAATTGTTGAGACTTGTCAAGGACTGATACAATTTCTCTCCAACCGCCTATGATTTCTCAGGAAATCATATATGTTCCATATACTGTAAAAGCCAACTCATTTTCTGAAGTTTACTGTTAACAATGACATGGATACCCATGTTTGGGATAGTTGTATCTACAGAAGCTACAGCAACTACAGATCCTCTCAAGAACTTCTATGATAACCATCCCCATACTGTATGCCAATGGTTCTCAAACTTTTTCTGTCATTCCCCACTTAAGGGGTTGAGCGAATTTTCAAGCCCCACTTGTCAACAAAATAATAACGAAATCGGCCAAGTTTACTGTTTATTGAAATATCAATTTCTAAACCAATAAGATCAAACAACACCAAGTTCAAAATAGATAAAATACACGTGCAATTGTTATAAAAGGCTTACGTTATCACCAGGGCTGGACTGGGACCAAAAAACGGCCCTGGCATTTTTGGCCATAGCGGCCCACCATGATTATTTAAACAATATGCTGAGGCTCAAAGGATATATGCGCTCACTGTTTTGTTTCAAACATTAAACCACAGTAACCTGCATGGAAGCGAATAACCTTGGTAAAAAACTATTCTTAATTATTATTATTGTTATTATACAGTCTTTCATTAGCAATTCTCTCTCTCTCTCCCTCACACACACACACACACACACACACACACACACACACACACACACACACACACACACACACACACACACACCGTGAGTCACCTCCAACCTAGCAAGGATGAAGTTATGCACAAAACTCAGTCTACTATTAAAGGTTTTTAAGTCTGACTGCAATAATTTGAGCATTTACACAGTGTTAGCCTACAAATCCTCCAGATAGCTTACTGTTTAGTGAAGATGTCGGCTACACTTAACATTTTCATGGTTAATTCCATGGGCTATCATCATTCTGCATGTGTGTAGGCTTACGTGTGTCTACCTAGAAATCCGATAGTCAGCCATGTCATTTATATAACTCTGCGGGTTTATTTGTTGTACTGTGTGAAAATTGACACGCAGTTTCAATCAGTCGTGACAGTCGTAAGACCACTCGTTAATTTGATGTGGATGGCAATGTTCCTTAAAAGCAGTAACTAAATCAGCAGACTATCATCTCAAAAACATTGCAGGAATTAGATGTTTTGTTTCCAATCAAGATTTGGAGAAACTTGTCCATGCCTTTATCACCAGCAGGGTGGATTATTATAATGGTCTCCTCACCGGCCTTCCCAAGAAGACCATTAGACAGTTACAGCTCATCCAGAACGCTGCTGCCAGGATTCTAACTAGGACCATGCAGAAAATCTGATCACATCACAACAGTCCTCAGGTCCTTACACTGGCTTCCTGTAACATTTAGGATAGATTTTAAAGTACTTTTACTTGTTTATAAACCACTTAATGGCCTAGGACCTAAATACATACAGATATGCTCACTGAATATAAACCTAACAGACCACTCAGATCGTTAGGATCGAGTCAGTTAGAAATACCAAGAGTTCACACAAGACAAGGGGAGTCAGCTTTTAGCTATTATGCTGCCCGTAGTTGGAACCAGCTACCAGCTTCCAGAAGAGATCAGATGTACTAAAACATTAGTCACTTTTAAAGCTAGACTTAAAACTCATCTGTTAAGTTGTGTGTTTATTCAATGAGCACTGAGCTACGTCCGAACCGACTGCATTATTTTATGTTTATCTAATATCTTAAATTGTTTTATTTTTATTTTTAAATATGTTTTAATTCGTTTTAATTAGTTCTCTATTTTTATTTTAAGTTAAATTTAAATTAGTTTATAGTTTTACTGCAAACTGTTTTTATTTTTATTTTTAATTAAATTTAAAATTTTTTCTTAAAAAGCTTTATTGCTATTATCTTTTATTTCATTTTATGATTATTTTCTTTTCTTCTATGTAAAGCACTTTGAATTACCATTGTGTATGAAATGGGCTATACAAATAAACTTGCCTTGCCTAAATGGTTCATTTGCGAGTAGCAGTTAGGTAGGGTAGTGGTGCAGGTTGTCGACAAACACTCAAATGCTCGAGTGACACACACACACACACACACACACACACACACACACACACACACCACAAAAAAGCCCTCGGTCCTCCCTATATAAATGTCCCTCCCTTCACTCTGCCAACATTTTGGCTACTTCTTACCGGACTCGTAGTATTCTGAAGCCTTCCTCAATCTGTCCCTGCTGGGTCACGTCTCTCACCACCACCTGCTCCTCCTCATCTGTGTAACTAACGTTGACGTTCCTCTGTTCTACACTCCCTTGCCCGGTATGCCCTATGGCCAGTCCAGGCCTGGTTATCACATATCATTGCATAATTGACCCCATGTTTATTAGCTGCTCAGCAATCGTTTGTAGTTTTTTTGCACTGGCCAATTCTGTATGCAACTTTGAATGAAGCCATTTGTGCTTTGCTGTCCACTGATTCAGATTTTACCATGCGATTCTCCTGCTGTCTGTATTCTGCCAGCTTTCTTTGAAAGAAGTCGAGTGGCTTATTAACGTGACTGGAGTGTGTTGTCTCTAAGTGTCTTCCTAATTTGTTGGGTCTCATGCGGTCTGCTGCCAGCGGTTTAAGACACAAAACACACACGGGTCTCTCTCCTGCCCCCACCATCCCCACCATGAATCCAAGCTCAAGATAGACTTCATTAGGGGTGGGCGATATAACCAAAATCTTCTAACACAGGAGAAGCAATTTTCTACCTTGATAACGATATACATCACAATATAGCAATTTGTATCTGAAAATGCATAAATAAAAATTCAAACACAAAGAAACTGTTTTACATAATGTAATTTTATATAAACTGTGAATTGCCTAGAATAGACACTCCTGCTGAGGTTTGCCACATTTTTTTACTTTGGCCAATTGATTGAACCAAATATCTGTGCAAATACAGCGCAGCGCGACTACCTGGATAGCGCAGTGATGATCTGGTTTATTTGCGCAGCCCGGTGGATCGCGCAGCGCCGCTCGAATCACAAACCTGCGCGACTCAATTTATTTAAAATGTCAGGACTGTTTAATATTGTTCCCGCCGTGCCATGCCTGGTTTGTACGTGCGCATCCCAGCAGGGTAAAATGTATTTTGATGGTCGGCGTGGTTTATTTCTGTCAGAGTCACGCAGTGCTGCCCAGTGGGTCGCGCAGGTTTCAATTCACTTGTATTAATGATCCATTTATTTGTGTGTGATTGTTTAGTTTTGAGCGTACGCTCTTCATTATTAATAAAGAAAAGCATGAATTAGAATCGGTACTTTCCTATTATTTTCCACTAATTTCCTCCCGTTCATTGCGCCCCACCTGTCATGTCTGTATTCCCCACTAGTGGGGCGCGCCCCCCACACTTTGAGAACCACTGCTGTACTGTATGCAGTGCAGTCTATCTTCCAACAATTTTCTATGACCTTAAGGTCCTTGTGGTTTGTTAAAATTCTGAATGACACAAAATAATAGTTCACACCATGGTCATTAGTCACGAAAGCAAAAGATGATAAAGTGAAAGTTTATCCTTCCCAGTTGGTACAGTAGCTGGTGTGTGATAGAGGAGAGTTATTACACCCAAATTGGGAACAAGAAAAAAATAAACTCAGGAATGAATAAATTCAGATTTCATGCCCAGGAAATGGTATTTTTTACTTTTGGTTGCCGGTGGACAAGCAAGTTCATCAATCTTTGAAATAAATGCCTTATTTAAGTTTAGACTTACATCAATTTTTTTTTAGAGCAATATAAACTGATAGTAGCTATAAAGCACGCTTCTGAATTAAATTTTCTCTGAAGTGTTTGCTTTGTTTCTTTTATTCTGTATTATACTTGACTTCCTATCAAGCTGACCATATGTTATTACTTTTTAATATAAAAAGCCACAACCTTTCTCCTCCCGACTGCCAGATTGTCTCCATCGATTTTGAATCCCGTCTGTTGTTTGTCTCATTTTCTTTTGAAGTGTTTTTGTAAGCACATGGACTTGATAGTCTTACAGCTTGCCAGCCAATCGTGTGTGCTCTAAGCCATGATTTCTTGGAGTCATTCATTGTGTATGACTTTGCCTCACCTTGACTTAGTTTTGCCATCGCCTAGCCCCTTTGTCTTGATGCACATCTACTTTGTGGTATTTTCGACCATGCCTTACCTTGTGACGGTCTTTTGATATTTTATGGTTTCCTGTATAGATTTGTTTTACTTTCTTCTGGAGTTTTGGTATAAATGAACCATGTGCATATGATTCATAATTCAGTCTAACAAAATGCTGTATTATAATTTAATTGTTATTCTGTGCAACCACAATCATGGGACTTTTTGGCACACTAGAGCTTGTGCTTGCCATGTGAGCTAGGTAATAAATGTATCATTTGTTCACATGAGGTTACTTTCTGTCAATTTTGTTGTCAAGGCACAGCAGCACTTCCACTTCCTGTGGAGACTGGCAAAACCCAAACTCCCCCTTCATTTCCTCACTGCCGTCTTTTAGAGGAATAATACAGAATGACCACCACCAGACTTCACAACAGCTTCTTCCTTGAGGCAATCAGATTACTCAACAGCCTGCTGCCTCCAAACACTCACCTGAGCCATTTAAACACTTAACCCATTACGACTCATTAACACTGCACACCTGCACTTTACAAAGCTGATTTTTTTTAAATCAGGCTATAAAATCTATTATTTACCCACTCTCATTCATTCTCTATGTCGCTTTTCCTGTACAGGGTTGGAGGAGACCTAGAGGACTCAGGGCACTAGGTGGGATACACCCTGGATGTGCACACAAACAGGCACACACTCATGCGGGCAATTTTGGAAAGATCAGTTAACCTAATTTGCATGTCTTTGGACAGAGGGAGGAAATTCGAGAAAACCTGCCAAGCATGGAGAGAACATACAGTACAGTACAAACTCCATGCACCACACAAGACCTGAAGATGAGCCTTGAATCCTTAACCCTGGAGGTGCAACGTTCTGCCAGAAACCACTACTACTGTACAGTATATGCCACCACCATATTTAGTTATTTGTTTGTTATTTTGAGATTTTCTGGACTCTCAACAATCTGATGTTGTAATGCTGTGTACTGCCTCCCTTTGTGAGCCACATAATGATAATGATAGTGATAATGTGTTGGTGATTACCGAGTGAAGGCTAAACACCATACTTGGAAAGAAATAAAAAAGAGATCCTGTAGACCCACATTAAAGTTTTAAAGCTTGCTATATAACATTGTTATATAGGTTTAACAATGACAATGATTACATTGTAAAAGCGTTAACCATATTTTCTCTGTCCTTTCAGAGGTGTGAATTTAATTAGCCTATTTTAACTTTTATGAACATGGCATCACTATAGGTTGCACAGTATAGCTTCATTTAGATGGTTAAATAAAATGAATTTAAATGTACTGTTTAAAATATTCGCACTGTTATGCCACCAAAATGGGTTATGTAGTATTTTCTCTAGTCCTGCATAGGGGAATGTTGAAAGATCTCCATTTTTTTTTACCTACAGTACCTTAAATGTTCCCTGAAGCTCCAAACCAGTACAACAGTGTTTGACTGATGGAACTTATACTGTAGTTAGTAAACTAGTAACCAGTGTAAAGATCTATCCAATGACTTCAAAGAGTTTTTCCCCCTAAAATCTATACAGTATATATATATATATATATATATAATAAAATAATATATATATATATATATATATATATATATATATATATATATATATATATATATATATATATATATATAAAATAAAAAGTGTATCAAATTCTTTAAAGCTCGGATTGTACACACTCTTTCCATAACCATATGACCCTTGATAGCGGATGAAAGTAGTTTTAAGTATTTACTGGTACTATGTAGCCAAAAAGCAAAGAGAATCATAGAGGTGGTGGACAGTCCTGTAATCCTCCAAAGTTTCCCTTTTTTTCTCCAGTCAGTCATTCAACTCCAGTGTTCTGAATCCTGAAAAGCATAAAATGGAGAGCTAGAGCATGATGTACAGTGTTCAATCCCTTGTTCCACACACCAAGTAATGCCCTGAATCATGTGTTATAGATGGATTCGGGATTCAGCTATCTGTTATAAGTTTGTTAGCTGTGTAGATTGGAATTGGCAGTGAACAGAACAACATAGAGGCAATGTCAGAAGCAAGTTGTACTTACATAGGAGTATTTACTAAAGTGAAGAAGTGTTATTTAAGATGATAAGGTTATCATACAGTATGTATTTACTTGTTGAAAGTGCTTAAAGTATGTGACTTGTTTTGAATGGTTTGGGCAGGCAGCTGCTCTCTGCTCTGCTGCTCTGTCCAGTATTGTGTACACCACTACATTTTTTAATGGTATGCAGAATTTGGAAACAAAATTATCTTAATCTGCATGTCTTTGTGGGAGGAAACCTACCAAGTATATGGGGAGACCATGCAAACTCCACATACAGACCAGAAGATGGGATTCTAACCCTACATACTGAAGGGTCGAGGTTATGGTGCTAACCACTATGTCTCCATGCTGCCCTTATTTATTTATTTTGTTAGTTTTAAATCCTGTCTTCTTTTGCCACTTTTGGAAGTTCTAGAGGGAACAAAAAGCATATTTTTCGAGCTGAAGCACACCAACTTTGAACTTTGAAATCTACTGTAAATGGCTATTTTGGTGACAGTAAAATGGCATCTTTAGGGAGAAATGACAGTTTTAGAAGCACTTGTGAAAACTGATGACAAAATATTCACTTATTTTGCGAAGGAGCTAAAACAGTAGCGTAATAGCTTTTGCCTGTGTGAAGGAATATTGGGTTTGGTCGTGATGTGAGTTTACATGAATCAGCACTCTTTGGCAAATTCAAATCCCTGTGACAGGAACTGCATGAAAATGGATTTTATAGATAAATGAAAAAGGATGCTCACAATTTTATTAAACGTGCGTAAAAGTTTCAATTTGTATTTGTAGTTTCATACAAATTTATGAACACAAGCCTCATCATTCATACTCATTTAAATATGCTTCATCAGGTATAATACATGCATTTATGCATTTTTGTAAAATTAGAAATGTCTTGAATTGTGTATCTCCTGTCTCCTGTGTGTGTGTGTGTGTGTGTGTGTGTGTGTGTGTGTGTGTGTGTGCGCGCGCGCAATGACATAATCTAGATATATTCCTGCAGGCCTGTATTACAGGTGTACACTACAGTGAAAAAGTCTGGAACAACCCCCCCCCCCACCCCGCTTTCATATTTTGCAGCTCCGTGAAGGAAGCAAGTTCTTGTTTATTGTTTTCAGTCCAGTCACTGTACCTGACCAGTTTCAAAGGATTGTGTTTTGTTTCTTAAGCCACGCAGTGACCCATGAATCATTCAAGCATAAAAAACATCTAACTTAAGGCGTGAGTCAGTGAGAAACAGGTGCAGATGATGACAGATGATCAGGCTGGCTGCTGAGTTTGTTGGAAAAAATACAACAATTTTTTTTATTGCATCTTCAGGCACTTTGCAGCTTGTGACTGTAAAACATTTGTTTCTATTTCGTACTTTACATTTAATCTAAATTGTGTAATTTAATTTATTATGAGGAAATGAGGGGTAGCTGAATACTTTTTCACACTATTGTATATACAGCAGTGTTTAGACAGGGAACAATTGAGTGAACTTTAGTTCAAACACCATGTGATTTATTATTATGTATTCAGTGAATCTATTACTTACAGTCCCAGTCAAACGTTTGCTCCTACCTTCCAATTCAATGGTCTTTCCTGATTTTTATTTCTTTCTATATTTGAAATATATGAAAACAACGCTGAAGGCGTCCAAAATATGTAATAATCACCACTGAGCAGTGAGGTGTTGTTTGTTAATTGGTGATTTCCGAGGCTGGTAACACTTTAAAAGGTACAGTAGGTTTTGGTCCTGCTTTCCTGGGATAGTCTTCATTGCCAGAGCCAGTTTCATCATGGTGCTTGATGGGTTTTTGCAAATGCACTTGACTATATTCTTATTGTTAATACTGTAGTGTGTAGTGGTGGTGTAGTGGTTATCACTGTCGCCTTGCACCTCCAGGGTCTGGGTTCGATTCCCCGGCCAGGCTCGATTCCCGTCTCTGTGCATGGAGTTTGCATGTTCTCCCCGTGCTTGGTGGGTTTCCTCCGGGTACTCCGGTTTCCTCCCACAGTCCAAAGATATGCAGGTTAGGCTAATTGGCGTTCCTAAATTGCCCGTCGTGTGTGAGTGTGTATGTGTGTGTGCCCTGCGATGGATTGGCACCCTGTCCAGGGTGTACCCTGCCTAGTGCCCGAAGTCTCCTGGGATAGGCTCCAGGTCCCCTATGACCCTGAACACAGGATTAAGCGGTATAGAAAATGAATGAATGCTGTTGTTGTTGCTGTTGTTTATTATCTAATGTTCTACATGTTATTTCATAGTCTTGAAATCTCCAGTATCATTGAGTGCAGTAAAATAAACCCTAAATTTTGACTGGTACTGTATAAGATAGGCCTGCTGAAACAAGGTGATGCTGGACAGAAGGTGTAGATTAATGCTCTGTAACAGCATCTTAGGAAGGAGAAATTCCAATCACAATTATATATTATTATGTCCAATGGAACAGTATTCAATAGACTAAAGCTAAAAATAAAGGTATATACACTACCGTTCAAAAGTTTTAGAACACTTGCAAATTACTTTGTTTTTGTTTAGTGATTTATTTTCTACGTTCTACAACAATACTGCGGATTTCAAAACTATAAAATAACACATATGGAATTAGGTAATTACGTAACAACATGAAAAAACAACAGTTAGTTGTTATTTTAAGACACAGAGGTCGGCCTTTCTGTAATAGTTCTTGCGAGAACAGTATTGTCAAGTGCATTTGCAAAATCCGTCAAGCACCATAATGAAACTGGCTCTCATGAAGGCCGTCCCAGGAGGACGAGACCAAAACCTCCCTCTGCTGCAGATGAGAAGTTCATTTAGAGTCATCAGCCTGAAAAATGACCAATTAACAGCACCTCAGATTAGAGGTGTTATGAAGTCTTTACAGAGCAGAAGTAGCAGAAACATCTCAATATCAACTGTTCAAAGGAGATTCATGCATTTTTTGGACGCCTTCAGCAAAACTTTACAATGTAGAAAGAAATAAACATCAGGAACCATCATGGAGTTAGAAAGTGACCGCAATCTTTTGAACGGTAGTGTATATCACAAATATATTCTGATTAAACATAGAGAAAATAGTTAATATTTTAAGCACTCTTTAAATAGAGAAAGAGCTGTTGATTACCATTAATGAAAAAAAGCAAGCTAAATTGTCAAGTGTTTAAAATTATTTAGCTAATTCCGGTTTCTTTGTACCATGACAAGTGAAATTCTTACTTTCTTGCTTTCTTTCCTTCTTTGTCTGTTTGTTTCTTTTGTCTCATAAACAGATGCAAAGTGAAGCTGAAGAGGAAATAGCTGTTTTATCCAGAACTCACAAGCACTTAGCATGCACTCAAAAGGACTATTTTTATTTTCTTCTTTGATAGAGACCATCAAAGTCGATAGCATGTTTAACGCCATTGTGATAAGACTGGGTGAGCAATAAAACAAGACAATGCAGAGGACAATTAGCAGACTTCATCTTCCACGTTGTCGAAAGCAGCAGATGTAACGGTGAGACCTGTGGCTTCACAGTCTGACAGGGTAAGGGCATTGAACCCAGACTGAGGAGCTTGTCAGGGCTTCAGTGGATCTACGGGGAGTCGTTTGAGACAGTGATGGCGTCAGACTTCTTTTTTTTGCCCAGACCTGAATAAATCATGTTTCTTTCTTGGCTGAACTACAAGAAAGGACGTGGAATCACACATCACATTTTTATACAAGATTTGTATTCTGACTTGACCACTCTGTTGATGTTAGTTGTGAACATGGAAACATCCCCTGCACCTTTTATCACCCAGACCTGTTATTCCTCAAAATGAAAATGTGAAAACAGATACATTCATAGTGTACTGTACAATATTTAGCAATGCACCATAACAAGATTTAAAACCTTTTTTTCTTTTATATTTATAAGTGAAATGTATTTCAAATATGCTTTCTGTGCTTCATTATTTTTGGAGCAAATGAATATTAAAAATGTTGAATTTACAATCAATGCCAAGTTTGTTTAAATTTGAAACATTCATCCTTTATTGTTATAGCTCAGTGTATTTGTATGTCTTTTTCATTCTGCAGTGATTTGTTATCACCCATGCACTAGACCTGTATTGTTTGAGCACAGAAAATCTTTCAAGGTTTTGAAGTGAAGTGACTTTTTTTTACCCTAATGTGGCACAGATCAGATTTTTAGGGTTGTCTGGATGCACAAATCTGATGTTTTTCAGATTGGATTTTAGTCATTTTCATATGTGGTCTTAGATTGGTATCTATTCAATACAGGTAGTCCCCGACGTACAAACGAGTTCCATTACAGGAGCACGTTCATAAGTCGTTTTGCTCTTAAGTCAGACAAAGTCTTATATGCCTTTGAAGAAAAAGTACAATGTAAAGTATAACCAGTGGTGTCAAAAGTATTCACATTCATTACTTGAGTAGAAGTATAGATACTAGGGTTCAAAAATACTTCTTTAGAAGTTGAAGTATCAACTCAAGCTTTTTACTTAAGTAAAAGTTTAAAAGTACTGGTTTCAAAACTACTTAAAGTATAAAAGTAAAAGTACCGTGAGGGGCGAAAAAAGCAGTAAGGTCTCGCGTTTTTATCATGCGACCGGGGGGGTTGCTCGTTCTGATCATAAAAATAGAGTAACAAGGCTATTTTTAAAATGTAAGGAGTAGAAAGTACAGATAATTGCTTAAAAATGTAAGGAGTAGAAGTAAAAAGTCGGCTGAAAAATAATTACTCCAGTAAAGTATAGATACCCAAAATTTCTACTTAAGTAAGGTAACGAAGTATTTGTACTTCGTTACTTGACACCTCTGAGTATAACAAAGCCATTTGACTAATTCTGTCCCATTTTCCCAACTGCCATGATGTGGTCATGTGACCAATTTCACAGTGAAATGTTGTATCTGCGCCTTTAAATCGCGAGGGGAATCGCAGACGCCAATTTGTCTCAGATCTGTTTTCCACTGAACTTTTTTTTCTTGAGGATTTTCCAAAATTAGAATTCTCCACCATCAGGACACGGAGATCAGAGTGTTAAGTCCTATGTAATGTTATGATTGAGTCCATTTAGCCTGTGGGAAGAAGCTTTTTCTCTCTCTCTCTCTTCCTGACCGCAACAGAGAGAACAGTCCATTGTTGGGGTGGTTGAGTTTGTTCCCAATATTCCAGGCCTTGGTCCACCCCTGCTTGCTGCAAATTAAGTGCAAATTGATCGCACCACTCTCTGTAGAGCTTATCTGTCCCGCATGGTGCTGTTCCCAAACCAGGTTGTTATGTTTCCCATCAGGATGCTGTCTATAGTGCAGGGGTAAAACTTCCTAAGCGCCTTAGAGGGCAGTCTGAAGTCTCTCAAGCGTATGAGGTGGTAGATAAGCTTTCGAGCCTTAGTCACCATGGTGTTGATGTGACAGGACCAAGACAGATCCTGTGTGATGTCAACACTGAGGTGTCTGAAGCTTTCCACTCTCACTGGGCTGTCATTGAACATGGGGTCTCGTAGTTTCTCTCTTGCTTTGTACTAAAGTCCACTATCAACTACTTTGTCTTAGTGTCCAGGTGAGTGAGTGATACTGTATATGAAGGAGGTAAGAGATGGTATCATCTGTTGAGCAGTTAGGACAGTATGCAAACTGTAGTGGATCTGGCATTTTGGGTAGTGAAGAGATGATGAAGTCTCTGACCAGGTGCTCAAAGCACTTCATTAATACTAAAGTCAGGGTTACAGGGAGGTAGTTGTTGAGGGAAGCAGGATGGGGCTTGTTTGGGACAGGAACAATGATGGACTTGAAAGCATGTGGGGATTACTAATTGGGTCTGTCTGGTCCTGCTGCTTTCCTGATGTTCACTGTTCTGAAGGATCTTCTCACATCATGCTTGGAGAAGATGAATGCGTTTCCGTTGTTGGCATTGTCTTTCTATCTGCAGTCGTTAGTGCAGCTAGCATTGTTAGCATAGTTAGCTTTGCTGGTGCTATTAGCATTGCTGTGTTCATCATTGTCCTTAGTCCCTGACAGAGACTCTTAGAGTCTCTCTGTTGGAACTGTGATTCTAGTTTCCTCCCATAGTGCTGCTTCGACTCCTTCACTGCTTTCCTCATGTTGTATGATGCAGCCAAGTCCCACATTATAGGCGGGAGTGTAAGATCTCAAAGCATAGTGGATGGTTTTATCCACCCACGGCTTTTGATTGGGAAATGTTCTAATTGTCGTTTTTGTATTGTATCATCTGCTAGTTTCCTAATGAATGCTTCCATAAACTCATTGATGTCATCAGAGCTGTGCCGGAACATGTCCCAGACTGTATCACCAAGTGCATCTCGTAGAGCGGCCTCTCTCTGTTTGAGCGTTTGTTTATATTTTGGCATGAGAAAGTTGTGGTCAGATTTCCCAAAGGCGGGGCTCGATTGTACCTTTGGCTGTAGTGAAACAATGGTCCAATGTGTCTTTTCACCTCTGATGGATCAGCTGATGTGCTGATAAAAGTTCAGCACTGCGCATTTGAGGTTGGCACTATTGTCCCCCTCCACAATAAGTGCAGAATATCAATGCTGTGTCTGATGCTATGTGAGTGCCTCATGCAGCTTGCATAAGGCTGTGTCTGTGCCCACATGTGGTGAAATATAATCAGCGCTGGTTATGACTGATGTAAACTTCTATGAATGGTAAAAAGGACAAGTTGGGTGTGCAGGATGATGTGAGAGGAACAATGCTTGCTGGTGTTCAACCTGTCTCCCCTTGATATTCCTGATTCTAGTGTTCTGTCCATGCAGTGAACCGAGAAGATCCTGGCCATGCTGGATGTCGTGGTCTGCTCCAGCTAAGTTCAGCCATGTCTTGGTGAAGCAGAGGAAATTGGAGTCCTGAATGTCTTTCTGGAACTTTACCCTGACCCAAAGGTCATCATATTTGTTTTCCAGCAACTGGACAATGGCAAGCGGCTTGGACTGGATTGGGAAGTGTGTGCATGTGTGAGCCTGTACCTGATGCCAGCTCATTTTCCTTGGGGCTGCTGCTTTTGGTCATGTCCTTTGTTCTCCCTCAGGATCACACTTGGCCAGATTGGAACCCGGGATTAAAACCATCAAATTGTGAGTACATTGTATACCAATAGTATCTCTATTATACCTAATGTAATCAATGGTGAATGGTGTGGCACCAAGGTCTGCGGTGCACTGGGAGTGGTCTGAGGAGACCCATTGGTGGCTTATTGCTAGTCTTGTTGTGAGGATAGTTGAAAGTGCTGACAAACTGGCGAGTTTGGAGGGCCACTAAAAGTGTTCTTGGATGAGTGTGAGATTGCTGGCTTTGCTGAGGTGACCGGCCAAATGTGAACCACGGCTAAATTCTAGGACTTGGGGGCATGCTAGGGGTGGTACGAAGAGTCTGCCTAGCAGTGTCTCTGATGGGCCAGGGTTCTGGTCCAATGCCCACTTGACTAGAATCTTGATGTCTAGAAAGGAAACCCCAATGAGACATCATGGCGGCAGAATGGTGGGACCATCTGTGATCATCTGTGACCAACACGAACTGACAAGAGAGGGCATCAGGCTTGGTGATTCTCTATAAAAAGTTTCATTCTTATGCTCTGTAACAAACCAAAACCTTTTGTTTTCCAATTTGCCTCACCAGCCAATAATTTTCTTATGATCATACAGTGTTTTTTTATTATTATTATTTCTTTTATTCTGATCAGGGTCATGTAGGCTTTTTTTTTTTAAACCCACTTATGCTAGATCTTGATGGTTCAGTACTTTCCTTCCATATTTTAATAATGCATTGTACTGTTCTGAAACACAGTTCCATTCATTTTCTCTGCTTTCACCAGAGAGGTGGTTGTCACCCATGTTTTAAATTCAACAAGAATAAATTTCAGGAGATTGTTGTTGATCTTCAGACTCTTATGTTGCTTATTGCATGCTTAAATATTCTTTCCAAAAGTTTTTACCAACAGGAACGTTGTAAAGGGTCAACAAGATAAGAAAGATGTCTATGCTGAAATTGCAACTTCTCTTCCCAAAATACAGCATGGCCTACAAACATGGCTGCTTTGCTCTTTCTCTGCATATCCCTGTTGATCATTTGGCCTTTGCATGTTTAGTGACTGTGACTCTGAACTTTGATTTTGCATTGTCTGCTAAGTTATATAAACCTCTGCTGACCTCCACTTGTGCCTGTATTTACATCCCTGACACAGGCTTAATCCCATCTGTCTTTGTGAGTCCTATTAGCTTGGATTCTTATATGCTCAGTAATAGTCACACATCATACCAAAGCATATAAACTTTCCCAAGCACAAACAGTCATGCTTATTATGACACATTGTACATAAATGGACATAGCCAATAATTATAAAATCAATTAATTAGAAGTAAGTAATATGAAGCCTTCTTCATACTGTATCTGTCATGTATGCTGGTGGTCATAAACATTTTGGAGTGATATGCAGCTTTAAAAAAAAATCATAAACCATAGTTCAAATCATGATCATAATATAAATACCTGTATAAGGAATAATTTAAATTATTATTATCTACATCTTCTATACCATATAGGGTTGTGGGGGGCCTGGAGCCTATCCCAGGGACTTTGGGGCAGGGTGCCATAGACAGGGTGATAATCATTCACAGAGCACAAACACTATGGGCAATTTGGAAACACCAAATAGATTAATCTGCATGTCATTGGAAACGGGAATACCCAGAGAAAACCCACAAAGCATGGGGAGAACATGCAAACTCTATGCACATAGACCCGAGGTGGGAATACACCCCTGGACGTGCGAGGCCACTGTGCTGTCACAACTAAACGACTTTTTTAATTATTGCAAATCAAAATGTATTAATTATTAAAAAGAAATTAATATAGAAAATTTTTATGAATGTAGCGCATTCTTTAACTTTTTGTTCCAGACCATGTTTGTATATTAAAGCACTCGTATATCATACATCGTATAAGTGAATTTCCCCATAAGAAATAATGGAAACTCAGATTAATCATTTCACAACCCAAAATATTTATGTTAAAATAATTAATAAAAAATTTTTTTAAATAAAAATAAAACAAATTAACCTGCACTGTACATTTGAAAAGAATCCTGACAGAGCAGTATTTCTTTTAGTGTTTGTGTGTATGTAATTGTGCAAGACAAGAGGACAGGAAGAGGTAACAATGCGAATGCGTACTACTCATATATCAAGACCTCGCTCATTTATTAAGTATAAAATTTATTTTTACATTTTGCAAGAACAAAAGAACACTTGTTCTCTTCTCAATAATAAAAAATCATGTTCTGTAAATATTAGGTTTCAAAATTACATGCTGCTCAGGTGAACACATACCTTGTCAAACCCTGCTTTAGCTTTAATGCTCCCTTCAAATGAAATAGCATGCAATACTCCCTAAAAATCAATACTGCTAATTTATTTGTTGATTTAGAATCCAAAATTTATAACTGTGATCTTTTTAAATGATGGTTTTCACTTAATCATTCAGCTCTAAACCTCACAAACTTTTACTCATTTATAATGTTTTTTTCTACATTTATTTTATATTTTACCCTTGTTTCTGTGTATGGTCTGTGGTATAAGATTTGTTTCTGTTATCTGTGTTTCTGTGCAATTTTATCCTGATTGCAACAGAAAAAACATCTTCAAAATAAGGATATTTGATCATATTTAAACATGATATTAAGAATTTACTTGATTTTGAGTAATTATGGAGTGAAATTAAACATTTAATTGAGGTGACCAGACAGAAACAGCCTAACTATACAGACCTCAATATACTACTAAATAAATATAATAATAATAATAATAATAATAATAATAATAATAATAATTATTATTATTATTATTATTATTATTATTATTATTATTATTATTATTATTATAAATCTCTTGACTTCACTTCACAGACCTCTTGTGCTCCCTGACTCCCACAACCATATGCAGCTATATGTTTTTTTTTTTTTAAGGAAAGTGCAAGGGTCATGTCATTTGTGCACAACAGATTTACAGACACAGTAGACCATTATCCTTACCTCTGAACTCTGTCTCAGGAGATAAAGTGAAGGCTTGCTCCCATAGTGCCAGACGTCTGAATAATTTAAACGAGTCAGGGGTACACCTGCTGTCCCGCCTTGCACAGCTGGGGCTTCTTTAATTGCAGTTTGGGGCAAAAAAGCAGCTCTTTTCTTTGATGGAGAAGACAAGTAAAAAAGAATAGAAGAGAGAGAGCTTGACAGAAGAGAGAGAGAGAGAGAGAGAGAGAGAGAGAGAGAGCGGGCATTAAATCCCGGTATTATCTTTGAGTACCTTATGATTCATTACAAGCAGTGTTCATAATGAATAGTGTCATTGAACTCAGTTCATTAAGTCCTTCTTGTTAAGGTCAGCCAAACCAGTATGAGCTCATACAATTTGCACAAAATGTTGCAAACATTAACCAATTCAAATTACAGAACGATTTTAGTTATTCATCTCAAAGAATATTATTTAGTAAGAATCATACATTGTATAAATTTATCATAATAGCTTTGGCACCGTAATGACTTATTTTCTATGAAAGTATACCATGTTCTATTCACTCATTTAATTTCTCACTAAGATATGGTGGCATCGCGGCTTAGTGGATAGCACTGACACATCAGACCTGGCACAATGGTGGGTTTGAATCTCACCTCCAGTCAAGTGGGCATGAAATTAGCATGTTCTCCCTGTGCATGGTGGGTTTCCTTCAGGTGTCCCAAATTTCTTCCATAGTTCAAAGACATGCAGTCTGGACTGATTGACATTTCAAAATTGGCTGTAGTCTAGGTGTGTGAGAGTGTGTGCTTGTGCTCTGTGATGGGTAGGCACCACACTGTGTGCACGTCCTTGTGCCCAAAGTTTCTTGGGGTATGTTGCATGACCCATGTTACCCTACAGAGGATGATTGGTAAAGATACTGGATATGTAAAGGGATGGATGTACTGTATATTTGATTTTATAATATTCAACAAATAGGGATGGAATAAGAAAACATTAAGTTTCTGAGTCCAAAACGGAGATGTACAGTAGACATTATTATGACATAAAAGAATGATAATTCTCATGAGATCAATCAGGTTTGCAGAGCTCAGGTTCCATAATATACTGTACTGTATTCTGATTATTGGGGAGAAAAGGGCAGAAAGCTAGCATAGAAAGTAGCCTTGTTGCCTCACAGGTCCATTGTCCCTGGTGTGCTCCCAATCTACGGTTACTGGCTATATTGAGTTTCTCATGTTTTCCAGAGTTTTTTTTTTTTCATCTTGCCAAACCTTGCAAGCAGGTGGACTGACTGTATAAATTGGCCCTACTGTAGGTATAAAGGACCGTATACATTTTTGGGAATAGTGACCTGCAAGAGTGTGTCTCTGCCATGCAACCCGTGTTTTTGGGATAGTGTCTGAATCGGGCACGGGTGGCTCAGTGATTGGAATGTCTTAGCTTCGAACCCCACTTCCACCAAGTTGACAGTGTTGGGCCCTTGAGCAAAGCCATTAAAGCTCACCTTCCCAGATATGTAATGAGATATGTAAGTTGCTTTGGATAAAAACATCTGACAACTATTTTCAATGTAATCCTTACCAAAATTGAATATCTGTTAGGGTGTTGAGAATGGATTCGACACAAGCGGGAGACAGCTGTGCCTGCATAGTGATCGAATCCCATGTGACACCCAAGTATGTTGTCCTCTGAGCCGGAAAGAGCATGCTTTTAGTGGCATTGAGTCTCAATCCTAAAGAACGGAGATGAGCTAGGACAACATCCCGATGTCAAAGCGCTAGCTCGTGGGACTGGGCCAGGATCAGCCAGTCATCTATGTAAATCACAATGCGGATGCTCTGGAGCCGCAAAGGAGCCAGGTAAGCTGGTAAGCTTCGCCCCCGAAAGCGACCCTCAGGAACTTCCTGTGTTGTGGCAATATTTTGATGTGAAAATATGCATCCTTTAGCTCTATTGTCACAAACCAATCCCTTGGTTGGATTTGTGAAACAATGATTTTGACAGTCAACATTTTGAATCTGTACTTTTTGAGATAGCGGTTCAGCCCGCGAAGATCTAAAATCGGACACAGCCCCCCGTGTCTCTTGGGAACCAAGAAATACTGACTGTAGTAGCCTGACTCTCTGTTTGGCAGGGATACATGTTCTATGGCCCCTTTTTCCAGCAACGTCTGCAATTCTAGAGTCAGCAAATGCGCCCTGGAGACCACGCAGTTGAAACGCGGAGGGCGATGTGCGAACTGGATCCCGTAGCCTTTTTCTACAGTCCTTAATAGCCAAGGCGATATACCTGGCAGTAGCTTCCACGCTGTCAGTTTCTTCGAAAGGGGCACAAGTTCTAGCATTTCGGGTAGCCGGGGGAAGGGGGGGGGGCTTTACGAGGAGGTGCGCGGCTACTCACATTTACTTTTTTCTTTTCTTCTCTCACCTGGCGAGAGGCGGACCTGGTCGAGACTTGGTGGCCGACAGTCCCGATTCTTGAGCATGGCGAGGAAGAAATTTTCCAAAGGCCTGTCCGTATAATCTCGCCTCCCTAAACCTGGTGACGACGGAATTAACAGCGTTGCCAAACAGGCCAGAAGGTGAGATATGGGCATCAAGGAGGAAAGCACGATTCTTATCCTTGATACCGGTAAGGTTTAGCCACATGGCCTTTCCGCAGAAACCAGGGACACCATAGAACAGCCGATAGCACGAGCCGTCTGCTTGGTTGCGTGGAGAGACAGGTCTGTGGCTCGGCATAGTTCTAAAAGCGCCCATCATCACCAGTGCCGCCAGTGCTCAGGTCTTTTAGCAGATCAGCCTGGTACGCTTGCAAAACCGCCATGGTGTGCAGAGAAGCACCAGCCTGACCTGCTGCTTGGAAAGCTTTTCCCAGCAAGACAGATGAAAGTCTGCATGGCTTGGAAGGAAGTACTGGCTTTTTCAGAGAAGATGATGTCCCAGGAGAGAGATAGCCCGCAAGCGTCTCTTCTATCTGAGGCATCATCGTATAACCCCGTGCTTCCGCATCAACAATATTCGAATAAATCGAAGTCCATGCCACGAAAACACGGGATGAATTAAGCTTGCTTCAAGAGCGAGTTAACTCGCTGTGGAGGTCGCTGAAAAAGGGGACAGTGCGTCGTTGAGGCTCCACCTCCCGGCCACCCGACAGAAATCTGTCATCTAGTTTTGAACGTTTGAAGCCCAAGGAGAGAGTGATTTCCACCCAAACATTGGAAGCAATACTCGTAAAGATCGCCCTCTGAAAGAGGTCTATCACACGGAGGTACATACATGTATCTAGCACGAAACTCAGCCATATTATCAGTGAGTAAATGCTTCTCTTTATTTATTTTTTTATTTTTGCTTAGACACACACATGCAAACACAATTCGTCCTGAAGACAAAAAGATCTGAGGAATGTTTCTGGTTTAGTCCTATTTATAACCTGCAGGTGCGCTTTATCAGATGACGTCGCCTGACCGAGGTTATATAAGCCAAAATTTGGTGTGTTTGATACACACATGCTTCACAACCGGCAATGTGAAAAGATGTTCCCATAGCATTTTCACGCAGCATCGAGTGTAGCTTTTGAAAGGGAACATCATTAGTGCATTAGACTGGAGCTGGTTTCTTTATATTATTCAGTAAATTTACATGACATTGTAGATTAGTCCGACTAATTTAGTTAGTCTGACTAAAGATAAATATACCTGTTATTCTGATTACAATTATACTTAATCAAACTTCTCAAAGTTGGACTAGCACACCTAAATGATGCGGTTGGGAGTTGAGTTACTCCTTGCATGTATAACTCTATGAGACACAGAAATCGACCTAGGCTCATTGCGCATGTTCCTCAGTCCCCACTTTGGGCTTTGTCCCAAAAGTTTGTAAGGGTAGAAGAAGCCGCTGAATGATGTTTGCCTTTTGATAACAAAATAACCACATTTGTACATAACATACAGTACAGCATATAGCACTTTTACAAAATGTACAAAGCTGTCAATTTGTCTATATTTTCACAAATTGACATGCTACCAGTTTGCCACTTGCTACATTTTTTTGTTGATTATTTCAGACAACAAAGAATACCATACTAACTATTATTGCTACCTATTGTTGCGGAGCCAGAAATACTTCAGTATATGAATCAATTCCCCTTCAGTGCTGGTATTGGAATAAGGACAGTGACGTTCTGTACCCTAATTAAATGCCCTAGTCTTAACCGTCTTGACAGACTGTTGCATCAAGTGAAAAATCCGTGTGATGAAACACACCTGAGAATCAGCAACCAATAAGATTTATTAAATAAAGTCTGAAGGCAGCTCACAAATGTGTGATTTATTCAGACTAATCTAAGAATCAAACTCAATCTGTGGGTTCCAAAGGGAATTTATATTTATAAATAATAAGATTAAGTAGGGGTCAAAACCAGGAATTCTAACAATAATGACAAGACAGAGATGAGACAAGATTTAGAACCTTAATTTTACAGCCTGTCATTCAGTGAATATACTCTATATGGACAAAAGTATTTGGTCAAACTTGCAATGGCATTGTATCCAAATACGTACTGTACAGTATACTTCAATGTGGAGTTCGCCCCCTTTTTGCAGCCATACCAGCTTCCACTCTACTTGTGAGGCTGTCCACAAAATTTTTGATTTTTTTTTTTTTTAATTCATCCTTATTCATACTATAGAGTTAAACCTACTAGCTGTTTTACTTAAAGTACTGTGATGGATTGTTGGGTGAATACTAGAAAATGCTATAAGCAAACATGCCTTTTTGCTTATAGAGAGTAATAAAATAGAGAGTAATAAAATAAACACAGTGAATATTTGGTGTAAAAACCTTTTGTTTAAAAATAAACAGTAGTACTAAGAACAGGTTTGTGCAGTTGGATAAGTAAAACAGCTGGGAGGATTTACTGAGCAAGCTCGAGAATATGTCCAAGCTCTTTTGGTAACTTTGTCACAGAGCGTTTATGAGGTCAGGCACTAATGGTGGAGAATAAACTTGCAATCTTTCATCCCAAAGGTGATCAGTGGGGGTGAGGTCAAGGCTCTGTGCGGGCCAGTCAAGTTCTTCCACTCCGAATTCATAAAACTATGTCTTTATAGGGCTTGCTTTGTGCACAGAGGCACAGTCATGCTGGAACAGAAGAGCCTTCCCAAACTGTTGCCACAAAGTTGGAAGCGTAGCATTGTCCAAGATGTCTTGGTATGCTGAAGTATTAAGATTGCCTTTCACTGGTAATAAGGGGCTTGACTGAAACACCTGAATTCAATACATAACAGATTTGACCAAATATTTTTGTTTATGTAGACTATGTACGAATGTCTAAACTGACAGTCAATGCTAGAACATTCAACACTGTTATGTCATTAATTTAAAATTAAAATGGGAGTAAGAATAATTTCAGCCCCCTACTGAATATCCTTAATGATCGTCACTGCTTATTGCTAACTTTAACCTTTCTAAATTTTCATTAGACTTGCAAATTATTATGTATTTACAACTGTGAGGACGTGTTGGGAAAACAAGTGAAATGTCACTTGGCTGGATAAGTTGTTAGGGGAGGGAATTCGAGCTCTCCACTTGTAGAGGCATCAGAGTGAGTCTTGAGGATGTGAGCACCATTCAGCAGAGTACTGCTCAGAATTTTGAAGAGTCCTGGCAAACTGCTACTATTCTCAGCACCGTAGTGTGACGACTTCCTCCTCAGCACAGCGCATGTCATTTTGACATTCGCTCAGAAACAACTTAGAAAATGACAAGATTCAATGCAGCTGAACTTCTACTGCATACAAGGAATGATTTGGGTATTTCAGTGGAATCATAACTCATTGTGATTTTACCAATACAAAATGAAACACTATTTTGTTTGCAAGCAAAAAAAAAAAAAAAAAAAAACTACTTAGAGACTATATACAGTGCTCGATACTTATAGAAGAGCTTTTAGTTATCTTTACGTTTTTAATTCTGTGCTGTGATTCATTCTGTATATTGCAAAACCAGAGTGCATTTGTTTCCAGACCATTTCAAATGAATTTCTTGTTTTATTGTGGTTATGACATGCATGCACCTGTCTTTAGAGTAAAAGAAAAACAATTATCAAAAATATCAGAAAATTTCTAAAATATTTCAAAACATTTTAAAATATACAGTACTGTATGAGTAATACCAATAAAACTATTTGTATCTGTTTGTCAAAGTACTTAGGGTTGCTATGAATGTTTTTGACCAAAAATACATTTCTGAGTTTTGAGAAAAATGCATTTATTTGAGAGATATGAACAATGAATTCCTGTTTGTTTGTTTTTATCCCTCATTTGTATTTGTCTTTGGGTAGGGCACTGGTGGCTCAGTAGGGCACTGGTGGCTCAGTGGTAGGTGTTTCGCCTGCCATGCGGACGGCCCGGGTTCGATTCCAGCCAGTGCCCACACCCCAGCCACTGGATACAGTGCCGGTCCCAAGCCCGGATAAAATGGGAGGGTTGCGTCAGGAAGGGCATCCGGCGTAAAACCTGTGTCAAGTTGTAGTGCGGACTGGATATTCCGCTGTGGTGACCCCTTGCCGGGAGCAGCCGAAAGACCAACAACATTTGTATTTGTCTTTGGCATCAGCACCAAATCCATGAAAACCAGCACTGTGTGGATGCATGACATTGTTTGCTCATTGTACCTGCAAATGCACTATTTTGTATGAAGAATGGTTTTAGTAATGCAGTCCAGCACTACATGTACATGTTTACAATGTTCTTAACAAAGTGCTCACACCACAAATGTAAGTTAATTATAGTGCCCTAACCTTATTCTTGTCCTAAATATCAATGGAATATTTCTGCTCCTCTGATGATCATAATACTTGTTTTGCCACCACTAAAAAAACAGGAAGTAACAAGACAACACAGTAAAATCACCAGTGTTAAATTAACACCCTATAGTGTTTATGTACTGGATGTAGAATTTGGCTCAATGAGCTCTGAAAGAGCTAAATAAACCCTGGGGGTTTTACTATGAAGTTGGACCTGTTTAATCGCTCATCATGTGGCATAAGAGTATCTCATACTATTAGTGTCAAGAGGACCAGCTGTAACTTCTCTGCTTCTATTCATGAAAATGGCTTCCATGTAAAAAGCAGGAACACGTTATATACTGTATAATGTGAGAGTTGTGGTTGGGATCATGTTGGTTTAAAGGGTTTAAAGTTAACTTATCATATTTGTGTCACATAGCTGCTCATCATAACATTTTGTCCTTAATTCATCGTATTACATTACCTCCAAAGCTCATTTACTTTGTGTTTTTCTCTACTAAATGCAAGGCCTTACTGTGAGTTGGTCAGCTAATATTACAATAAAAGATGGTAGTGCTGGTGGAAAAGAGGGCTTTAATGAAATCCCCCCTGAGCACAGCAGTTGTTGCAGACATTAAGTGTAGATGTCTGTCTCAACACTGGTTCAGACTGTGCACATTGTGAAATGTTAGAGCTTGTTACGGCAGCTTTGTTCTTACAAGAAGTAGGCCTCAATCAATTCAAAGGGCACAGGAATAGGAAAAGGAGTAGGACTCAATCAATTGAAAGTGGACAGTGACATATGGAGAGCTTGCACCATTGGGCTAGAATGAACTAATGAGCAGCATTTTGGTGGCAAGTTGGAGATATAATTACTGCATTCCACCTCTGCTGCTCAATGAGCCTTGACTCTCTTGAGAGGAGCCATTTCCAGCAGGTAATGGGCAGCAGGGCCAGGGCTAATCAAATTGTCCTCACAATGCCAGATTTTTTTTGCTTTCCTGATCGCTTTGAAAGACATAAAGACATAAAGATCTGACCTGGTATCTGAGCGGGATTTTTTTTTTTTTTTTTTTTTTTTTTTAGCTCCCTTTGTGCTACTGAACAGCAAATGTTAAAAGAAAAACGTTCTCCCTAGGCACACTGTTTGTCCGCAAGCCTTCTCTAGCATTTGATTTATGTGGAGTGTTGAAAGAGGATAGCATAATAAAATTCTCAGAAGCGTGGAAGTTTTCAGCTGGAAAAAGTCGACGTGTGTCGCATAAAATGCATACATAACTGGTCCATCATTACCTCAGCATGTGATAACATGGATAATGGAATAGGGGCGGAATAGGAACGCTGCATAGCACTGAATTTTTTTAACGCTGTAAGCAAGTCTTGGATGTTCTTCTTAAACATAACAGACTTAAATATTTAAGAGCTGAAAATGGACTCAACATAAATAAACATAAGACAGTGCATATGCATAAATTCAGAATAAAGTTATTACACTTCCAGACAGTTGCATACTGTATGATGTGAAATTAACTAAAACTGTTATATTTCTGCCCTCGAACATAAACCCATTTGTCCTTTTGATTTTTCCCCATTGAAGGGAAAAAAAAAAAAACCCTGAAATTTTGCAATACAGGAATTCAATGATCAAGCAACATTTTTTTTTTATTGTATTGTTCAATTGTAATCTTGCTCTTCAAAAGACTCCATATATAATTAGATTTTTTTAAAATATCATATTGGCATTTTCTAAAAATGTCAGAAGAACATTTCACCGACAAGATCAACCAGAGTTTATTGCTCAAGCAAACCAGTTTTTCTGTAAGTGGCACTTCTCTCAGAAAGATACTATATCATATTTTAAGTTATTTACACGTTTCAGTGCGTATGAATTAGAGGCGAGCAGTGCAGAACTATAAAAACTCAATACTTAAGTAAAAGTACAAGTACTTGCCGTAATATGTACTCCACTACTCCACAAGCAGAAGTACCACTTCTTTAGGTACAAAAGCAGAAGTACTCTACAACAAAGCTGTTCTTTCTGAATATCGATCAAACTGAAACAATACAATATTTCGAATTATTTTAAACACATTTGAAGTTGATGCTGTTGAAAACGTGAATGTGCAAGTCCAGCAGAGATTGATAGCGACAATATTTGGCATTGATTAAATGAATGAAGGTGTATTATGTTGGTCTTGTTCATTATTTCTTCCCTATAATGGAAGTAGTCTATTAAACATGGGCATACTGCAAGCATACAGAATACAGAATGGTTAAAGGACACACTAAAACATTATAATTATAAGCGTGTTAAAAAAAAATAAAAACACTAGCCCATTCTTTTGTCAGTATGTTGGCTAGTTAGCAAGTGTACATGATCCATTGGCCAGACTGCTGCCATGTTCAAAACAAACCTGCAAGCTTGTCATTTACAGTCATGATATGCTGAGTCACAGTGTAAATGGTTTGATCTTTAGATTAGAAAATCACTGCATGTTTGTGTGATCATCTGTTCAAAAGTAATGTGTCTCTGTTTAAAATGTAGGGAGCATGCTTTTTATCAAAAAATATAGCGAGTACAAGTAGAAAAAAAAATCACATATGTAAAAATACTCAAGTAAAGTACAGATACAAGAACAATACTTGTAAAGTACACTAAGAACAGTTGTACTTTCTTACTTGCTAGTGACTATGAGCTTAAGCTTGGATTTACAGTAAACAGAAACTTAGTTTTTTCTTTAGCGTATCATCTATTAACATTTAAAGCAACAAACTTTATAGAATATAAGAAAGAAGATGTAGAGAAGATGTTTATCTACAAAATTATATCCATTAGGTTAGGTTTCCTACAAGTGAAACTGCAGGATCCCTGTTATGTTTGTTCAAGTTATTAGGGGTTCATTCATTCATTCATTCATCTTCTATACCGCTTAATCCTGTGTTCAGGGTCGCGGGGGACCTGGAGCCTATCCCAGGAGACTTCGGGCACTAGGCGGGGTACACCCTGGACAGGGTGCCAATCCATCGCAGGGCACACACACATACACACACTCACACACCCAATCACACACTACGGGCAATTATTTGGGAACGCCAATTAGCCTAACCTGCATATCTTTGGACTGTGGGAGGAAACCGGAGTACCCGGAGGAAACCCACCAAGCACGGGGAGAACATGCAAACTCCATGCACACAGAGACGAGAATCGAGCCTGGCCGGGGAATCGAACCCAGACCCTGGAGGTGCAAGGCGACAGTGCTAACCACTGCACCACCGCGCCGCCCGTTATTAGGGGTCCTAGCAGCAAAAGTGCACAAACCCTATGTGTTTGTTTTAATTATTAGAAATAGTACTGTAGTAGCAATAGTAGTAGTAGTAGTAGTAGTAGTAGTAATTAATTAAGTACTTTTGCCTTTTACAGTATATGTGCAGAAGAGACTACAAGTTGAAGAACTATTCAATTTGGCACACTGTTGCCCTATACTCCCTACTCCACATGTAAAACAATACAGTCTGGCCTAATGCTGGAGCTGTTTCATGGTGTTTTATGCTTTGGATTGTTTATAATTAACCATTTGACCAGGAAAGAAAATTCTTAATTCCACAGCATTCCTTGGTGTGGTTAATCTTTATACCCTCCTAAAAATATGTAAGCAATATCACATGAAAGGGAGTGCTGTTGTACTGAATATCAGCATGGCTGTAATGCAGCTGTAGGCACAAGGCTGCAAGGCGAGCGTTGAAGATTCTGCAGCTGGTAATTTGGAATGACTTATTAATTCATCTGAAGTGTTGTTTAGGAAGATTATCAATGTTATCAGAGGTGTGGTTGTATGTTTTTTAATATAGGTATACAGTGGTGTGAAAAACTATTTGCCCCCTTCCTGATTTCTTATTCTTTTGCATGTTTGTCACACTTAAATGTTTCTGCTCATCAAAAACCGTTAACTATTAGTCAAAGATAACATAATTGAACACAAAATGCAGTTTTTAAATGAAGGTTTACGTTATTAATGGAGAAAAAAAACTCCAAATCTACATGGCCCTGTGTGAATAAGTGATTGCCCCCCTTGTTAAAAAATAACTTAACTGTGGTTTATCACACCTGAGTTCAATTTCTGTAGTCACCCCCAGGCCTGATTACTGCCACACCTGTTTCAATCAAGAAATCACTTAAATAGGAGCTACCTGACACAGAGAAGTAGACCAAAAGGACCTCAAAAGCTAGACATCATGCCAAGATCCAAAGAAATTCAGGAACAAATGAGAACAAAAGTAATTGAGATCTATCAGTCTGGTAAAGGTTATAAAGCCATTTCTAAAGCTTTGGGACTCCAGCGAACCACAGTGAGAGCCATTATCCACAAATGGCAAAACATGGAACAGTGGTGAACCTTCCCAGGAGTGGCCGGCCGACCAAAATTACCCCAAGAGCGCAGAGACAACTCATCCGAGAGGCCACAAAAGACCCCAGGACAACATCTAAAGAACTGCAGGCCTCACTTGCCTCAATTAAGGTCAGTGTTCACGACTCCACCATAAGAAAGAGACTGGGCAAAAACGGCCTGCATGGCAGATTTCCAAGGCGCAAACCACTTTTAAGCAAAAAGAACATTAAGGCTCATCTCAATTTTGCTAAAAAACATCTCAATGATTGCCAAGACTTTTGGGAAAATACCTTGTGGACCGACGAGACAAAAGTTGAACTTTTTGGAAGGTGCGTGTCCCGTTACATCTGGCGTAAAAGTAACACAGCATTTCAGAAAAAGAACATCATACCAACAGTAAAATATGGTGGTGGTAGTGTGATGGTCTGGGGTTGTTTTGCTGCTTCAGGACCTGGAAGGCTTGCTGTGATAGATGGAACCATGAATTCTACTGTCTACCAAAAAATCCTGAAGGAGAATGTCCGGCCATCTGTTTGTCAACTCAAGCTGAAGCGATCTTGGGTGCTGCAGCAGGACAATGACCCAAAACACACCAGCAAATCCACCTCTGAATGGCTGAAGAAAAACAAAATGAAGACTTTGGAGTGGCCTAGTCAAAGTCCTGACCTGAATCCTATTGAGATGTTGTGGCATGACCTTAAAAAGGCGGTTCATGCTAGAAAACCCTCAAATAAAGCTGAATTAGAACAATTCTGCAAAGATGAGTGGGCCAAAATTCCTCCAGAGCGATGTGAAATACTCGTTGCAAGTTATCGCAAACGCTTGATTGCAGTTATTGCTGCTAAGGGTGGCCCAACCAGTTATTATGTTCAGGGGGCAATTACTTTTTCACACAGGGCCATGTAGGTTTGGATTTTTTTTCTCCCTAAATAATAAAACCCCTCATTTAAAAACTGCATTTTGTGTTTACTTGTGTTATCTTTGACTAATAGTTAAATGTGTTTGATGATCAGAAACATTTTGTGTGACAAACATGCAAAAGAATAAGAAATCAGGAGGGGGGGCAAATAGTTTTTCACACCACTGTATATAATTTGAGCTGCTCCCTTCTCTTTCCAGTACTGCATATTGTACCAACGGACTTTCATCCATGCTGGTGACCTGCAGTTAGTGTAACTATCAATTGTTAGAATGCCTGTGATATAGTGTAATACAGTACATATACTGTAATTAAACATGCCATTGTTGTTGCCAATGCTCTATATCACCTCTTGTGGAATGCCTCTAATCTAATCAGGTTACTTGTTTGGAACTAACTGTTAAATAGATATATACAAATCACTGTCTGCAGCTCTACACAGTAAGTACTGTTTACTGTAGCATTTCTCACACTTGTAAAAATAAAAAATAGATGTCCTGGATAAAGTGCTACTGTATTTTATAAGCCTTCAAGTGGAGACTAATTCTAAAAATACAGTAATATATTCTATTACCTGATGCTTATTTTAAGGTATTTTCTTATTTACATTAATTTAATAATTTTTTATGTTGCACTTCAACATACAGTAACAGTTAAGGATAAAAAAAAATATAGAGAACCAAACAACAAAAATGTATACTTTTTTTTCTTCTTTATTTTTTAGAGTATTTAATATTTTATTTTATTTAATATTTTATTATTTTTATTTTATTACCACCAATTTCAGGCTTAAAGGTGTGAACTTTCATTTAAAAGTTGTCCAGATGTGGTCCAATGTTTCAACCTCATACAAATCTGGCAAACACAGAAGTTTGAACCACACACACTCACTCATCTTCTATGTGGCTCTATTCTGTATTCAGGATCGTGGGAACCTGAAGTCTATGCCAGGAGGCTTAGGGCACGAGGCAGGGTACACCCTGGACAGGGTGCCAATCCATTGCAGGGCACATACACATAAACAGGCTACGGGCAATTTGGGAACACCAATTAAATAGCAGTTTGGACTGTGTGAGGAAACCCACCAAGCATGGGGAGAACATGCAAACTTGTGACGGGAATCGAACCCGGACCCTGGAGGTGCAAGGCGACATTGCTAACCACTACTCACCACCATGCCACTGCCACCGCCACCACACACACATTTAATTTTAATAATTTAAATGAGGAGCCCAAAAAAAATCCACCCGGATAAGTCGACCCTATTCATGTAAATTTTGGACTGTTAATCTTTTCCTTAAATGGCATACACATGACAAATGGTGTAAATGATGGCCTACTTATGTCCTTAAAGTCAAAACAGCTGTCCTAAAAGAATGAACATTCTTGTTTCCATCATTACAACAGTGGGGATTTCTTTATCTTTTTTAACCAGAATAATTTCCCAATAATTAAAGTTTATCTGTGCATGACCAGGCCTGCAGAGCAAGTTTGTTAAAACATCCCAGTAGATTGTTTGCTTCGTCACTGATAATCTATCAATGCTGCAAATCTTGAATCCCTTTTTTCCCCTGTTATCAAGAGCATGTGAAGATCAGCCAATCCATTCTGCAATGACCTTTTTGAGCAGACACGATAGGATGAGGGAATGGATCCTGCCTCTACATGAGATTGCCTCCTAATCCCTGTAGAAATTATTCTTATTATCAAGATTTTCCTGCTTCTGTGGAGTTATGGATTCTTCTAATGTCATCCCATTACTAAGATCTTATACAAAAAAGCATGATTACTGTTCAATGCTTTACATGTATCACAAACCACAGGTTCTTCTTTGTGGGCAGGTTCACCTCATCATTAAAATCTATCCTAATCAAGCTTATTGATGTGTTTGAATGCATTGAAAATTTGAGGCACGGATAAAACATGGATCATTTCCCTTACACCAGCTTTTAGAGCACATGAAGACATTTTGTTGAATGCGTAATTGATTACAACTACCAGTGGGTGGTGGGTGGTTAGCACTGCCACCATGAACCTCTAGGTCCTGGATTCGATTCCTGCATCGGATCTGTGTGCATAGCGTTTGCATGTTCTCCCCGTGCTTCTCCCCTCCACTTTCTCTGGTTTCCTCCCAAAGTCCATAAACATGCATATTAGGCTAATTGGCATCCCCAAATTGTCCGTAGGGTGTAAATATGCATGTGAATGTTGACCAGAGGTCCTATGACTGTTGTATGAATGGGTATAAATACAATAGTCATCATTGGCCTCCTGCGATGGATTGGCACCCTGTCCAGGGTGTAACCTGCCTCGTGCCCTAAGGTCCTAAACTTAATAATCACTGAATGTCTGACAAATTCATTCATTCATTCTTCCATTCATATCATCTTCTATAGTATACCACTTATCCTGTGTACAGGGTCACAGTAAGGATAGGTCTATCCCTAAAGGCACAAGGCAGGGTACACTCTGGACAGGGTGCAAATCCATCACAGGGGTCTGACAAAGTACATTTCAAATAATTTTATAACATCATCTACAGTAGTGCCAGCCTTTTCCATATTTCACTAACAAAACTTAAAAATAGAGCTATAGTAGACTTTTGTTTTTATGCAACAGAATTTTTTTTTTGTTTTCCTCTATTATAAATTTAAGTTGATTTATATATTATAGTTTGTGTGTTTTAATTCAATGTTTTGATTATTTCTTACAGCTGCATTTTAAATTTATGAAACATACTATGTAACCAATTTGCTATTAGTACTGTACGGTATGTATGACTTCCACGTGTTTTTTCCACGAGTTCTCCAGTTTTCTCCACTTATAGTACCATAACACATCAATATCTGGATTGACAATGAGTGTGTAAATGGTATTGAAATGCAATTGCTTATCCAATGAACTAAATTTAGTACAAATTTATTGAAACTTGACCATCACTCTTATATGTGCCTTTTGAACATCCAATTACAGATTTTTTTAATTCGTTTTTACTGTTATAATAACCCAATTCTTCAGGGAAGGCCTTCCACTAGTTTTTAGATTGTGACTGTGGGGATTTGCCCAAACCTTAGAAGATTGCTACTGGGGTCAGGGACTATTGTTGGTCATGGAGGCCGGGTAAACAATGAGAAATTCAGGAAATCACAGAATTGATCATTGGGGTTGTGGTCAAGATTTAATTCAACCTACTTGAATTCATCCAATCTTAGCCTTGACAAACCATGTCTTTATGGACCTCACTTTGAAATGCTACAGGAAAAAAAAAAGACAATCGATACGACTGTGTGCTTCTGAGATGGAGGCAGTGTTGGGAAATCCCACATATGGGTGAGATGATGAGCTACTGTATACATATACCGTAGATGGAGTTTTCATACTGTAATGTGTCCAAATGAAATGTGTCCCTAATCAATGTGCAAGAAGATTTGACTATTTTGACTTTGATTTTCCTAAAAGAAAACAAACCTTGATTTTTAAATTCTGTCCAAAGAATAAAAAAATAGAAAGATAATTCATAATATAATTAGTAGCATGCTTTCTGGTTTTGCTTGGTTGTTGATTTGTGGTGAGCTCAGAGGTGACACGTAAGGGTGACAGAAAGGTGAATGTTTCAATCCAGCCAGGCTGCCTGTGGCACCCCATCGGCCCAGATGAGTATCCGGTGAATATCTCCATGGCTGGGCTGGTGTGAGTTCAGGAGCTGCTGTCGCACACCATTCATCATACACCCCATGTTGTCGGGAAGAAATATGCCGCTGGAAGTGCCATCCTTCATGGGAGTCACCGTGTGCAGCCCCCATTTGTTTTGTGGACATAACGTTCCTCTAATTCTGCTGAAAGAGTCATAGCACAGAGAGGCCTTTGGTTAAATATGTTAACCATGATAAAAATTAATCACTGGAATATACCATGGATTGTGAACTCTATACTGGACTAATATAGTGCTTCCTCATATAGAGGCTGAACTGTTTTGATTAAAAGTAAAGTTCATTTCAGAGTGTTGTTTGCTCATCGACAAGTATGTATGCCTTAATCACTGAAGGCAGTGACCCAGATCAGTTGAAATGGACGAGTCTGTGTATTCATTTATATGAGAGTACAAGAAAGAGACAGAGGGGAATGTGCATGCTCAAACACACATTCAACTCCAGTCAGTTAAAAGAAATTAAAAATGCAATCTTACACAGAATGCGTGAGGCATACGAGTGGAATAAATCCAGGCTTAATGCTGTTATCCATCTTGATTCCCATCAATGAGATTTAAAGCTGGTATAAACACACACATACAGTACAAAGCATTACTTGTTTTTTACCATATGCTGCATGTGCTGATTTTGATTTAAAGTTTGGTGACTCATCAATCTAGACAAGAATATATGCTTTTAGGTAACCTATATGTTACGATTTCCTATTTTGTTCTTATCATTGTCGGCAACTAGGGAAATAAAGAGTGTACATAAGGAATAAAATTTTAAACAGGATGTTGCTATAATCAAGAAGGTCACTGATTACTAAAGGGAATCAAATTTGTGAAGTAATGAAACAAACTAAAGATATGAAATAATTGCCAACAAACTATCAGTGAAAGAATCTCAGCACCACACCAAATTACTCTTTAAAGTTACAGTGGAAAGAAACAATATTTACAAATTATATGCAAACATATTGATAATAAACGTTAAAAAATCATTATAAAACAAAACACCTAACTTTAACCCAATCACTATTCTAAACCAGCAAAAGAAACAAAACCAACAACAACTAACTACACTAACTAACCAACATAAATAGAAATAGTAGATCCCTCCCCTAAACTAGTATTTTTATACAAACTTACACTCTACATGTTGCTGTATGTACAGTAGATGACTTAACGGGGCCGTAGATCCGGCCCCGGTTTTTGAAATGTTGAGAAAAATTGTTGAGAAAAATTTCCGGTTTTTGAAATGTTGAGAATACACATGTCAATATACTCACAAAATTAATATATTACAAGTTGATAAAATGATCTGTGGTAGTGGAAAATTTGTGTATTCATTCACAGGCTGCAGCGCATGCACACACACACACACACACACTCTTCCCTTGAGCCCTCGCTAAATATCTAATCACCGTCCGTATGCAAATGAGTCAAGACGTAGCCTAATGTAGTGTCGTGTAGGAGACTGTTGTTTTAGTGTGGATTGGAGAGAAGAGACCTGCTCATTTACTATAAAAAAAAAAGTAAAAGAAAAAAAATATATATAAAAACATAATATGATCTGTTCTATAGCCCATCTGCTTTAACTTAGTTTTTTTATTATTCATAAGACAACCTTTCAGTTTTGTAAATATTCTAGTTATAGTGCGTTAACACTAGAAGCGCCGCGCCAGTGTGACCTAATTTTAACGAGGTTCACCGGTCATTTGACCGTCTATTGTTTTGAATGGGAAGCTACAATGTATATTAATTTTTAATGAACTACTGTAAATAAACTACATATGCAGTTGATTTACCAGAAAGGACTTTTCTGCTTTTTTTTGTGTGCTAAACTAAACTTCAGGGTCAAGTAATAGCGATATATATATATAGCATGCATATTTATACTTTTGGAATCTGCATCTGCATCAGCTGAAACTCATGGTCAATGATGTTAAACAGTGATAAACAGTGGTAAATATTGTAAAAATATTATAAAAGACTGATAATTACAGCAGTGATCCTTGATCCTGTACAGCATACAGATATGATGATTTTCAGCAGGCAGTGTTTTTAAGAAGTGCATTCTTTAATAAATAAACCCACAGTAGCAAAAGGTGAGTCACAAATCTCCACATACTGTAGAAGTAGAGCATCAGGATGAATCAGACAGGTCTGGAGGGCAAGAGGAGACACAGCGGTAGAAGTATGTCAAGAATCAGCAGGCATTAGATAAAGATTAGCAGGAATACTCGTACACATCGACAGAACTATATCTTCTGATTAGTCTTAGTTTGCTGAGTTTGTTTCACCTCACTCACCTTTGTGTAAATATTAGCATTTGGATTTAGCAGCCTTAAGCTGTCCTACCATGTACCAAGTGGAGGAAATATAATTCTTAGTAAAACATACTTCGACCAAATTCACGCATGTAGACAATTAATTCAATATAATGAATTGATGGCCATAAGAGCATTATCCCTATCCGGCTTTATGCGGCCATTTAGTCGACATGTATATTTACAGAATTGCACCCCTAGTTATTTAGGACACAAGGTTGACACATCATCATTCAATAGCATAAGAGAGATTGTATAGTGAACACCTTTTTAAGCTATTTGGTAGACACCTATCAGCCATAACATTATGATCAAGTCAGGGGACATGATTGATAAGCAACAATTGATAAGCAAGTTTATATCAGTAAACTGGTGGCAGGATCATCAGCCTATCGCAGGAAACTTATGAAATGAGGCGGGGTACATCCTGGACAGGGTGCCAATCCATCGCAGGGTACAGTACACACACATCCACAAACTCTGGGCAATTTCGGTCTGCCAATTAGCCTAATCAGCATGTCTCTGCACCCTTGAGGTGCAAGGCAACAATACAAGCCACCGTGATGCCTGCTGCTAAAATCCTAACCTTCAAAGCTCTTTTGATGTCATGCATCAAGGGGTCAGAGCTCTTTTGGTGGCACAAGGGAACCTAGAACATAGAGGTTTTTAATGGTAATGGTTTTGATTACCAGGATATTGTTTTTCAGTTATTCAGTGTGACAGAGTTTAATTTTTGTCATCACGGAATAAGAGAAGCAATTGTTTTATTATTATTTTGGAACATATTATAATGTCAGCAAGTCTACAGACCTCTGGTTCTCCATTTATTATGGAAATAAGACAAGCACTACATAGAAGATCTGCATATTTTATACAAACTATGGAGCAGCATTGTAATCATAAAGCAACCATGAATCACAAGGAGACTCAGTAGAGTTACAGATATGTGGACTAGCATTTTCATTCTACTGTATATTCATTAGTTTTCACGAGTCCATGTTATGGTAGCGCATATTACAATCTGATGTGGCCATATCTTTTCTTGACCGCTATTCTCGACCACATCATGTCGAACACCTCTGATTTGGATGACTCAATTTTGTACATTTTTACAGCTATACTTGATGTTGTTGACTTGGATCACACCAGACAAATGTAACCATTACATCAGAATGGGGACAAACACTTTTTTTGCACCTCATCATGTAGGTCTGAGACGCTTGCCCTCCAGACGACTCTCCAAACAGAAACAATCATCTTTCATTTTGTGTGGTGTCAGTGCCTGAACCAATGTAGATGATTTTAGACTAAAGCATTTTTTTTTCTTTTTCCTCTGTAGACTCTGACACATCTGCTGACAGCCTTGTGGTCACATCCTCATCTTTTATTCAATTAAATTTTACATTATTTGTGTGGAGCCTTTAACAATAGGCATACCCACAATGCAGCTTTGCAGAAATCCAGATGTAGCTTTGATCCCTAATGAGCCAGCCATATGTAAAAGGGGCAAGAAAAAACTCCCTGAGATGTCATGAAGAAGAAACCACGACAGGAACCAGACTCTAGGGGAAACCCATCATCTTCTGGGTGACAGTAGAGAGTGGGATCTGGGATACAGGTGCAGAAAACTAAAGGGAAAGCTACAGTATTATGTGTGGTTAAAAGATGTTCAGTATGGTATGAGCATACTGTATTGTGAAAAAGAGTCGCAGGACGAATACAGTATTGTCTTTATTATTCCGCCAGTAATTCTTTGAGGAAACAAATAAAAATGATTAATTTAAAAGTGAGACTTGGGCATAAACACATTTTGGGTGGTCTAATCCTTGTGGTATCCATGTGGGAGTATTTACACCATCAGAACTTGTCATTAGTGCAGTAAGCTCCAAGAAGTTCCTTGAAAGATGTGTCACAGGGCTTAAAATAAACATTCTGTGAGCTATATTCTGCTTATTTCTTCAGTCTTTGTCCTTACTCATGCTTCTACAGTACAATACACTTAGTCCCATGTGTGCCTCACCCCCAATTCTTACTCTTCTGAATGTCTTTGGCTCAATACTTTCCTCTAAGTGAGGCTTAGCACCTGTCACTAAACATTTATTTGAGTATACAGTATTTTCAGAGTATCTAGTTTTGACCTCTGTCTGTCTCTTTGTTAGCAATGATAAATTATTCTCATAATCCAGAGTGTGCTAGTACCTTGACCTTTAGAGGAAACTATGACTTTTGAAGATCTCAAAATTAAATGTTCTTTGCAAAAGTGGGACAATCAGTCCTACTGTGCTAAAAAAAAAAAAAAAAAAAAAATTATATATAAACACATATATACAGCAGGAAAACCACATACATGAGAATTTGGGGACTTTTCCAGGACCAGACTTGCATATTTTGACATGGATTTCAGTATGAATGGTGGAGGTAAATGTCAGCTAGGGTTTTTGACAAATTATTACACAGGACACATTACCGTAAATAACACATTTGGATTTTAATGTTGAACGCATGAATTCACCTTTCATATACATTCTAAAGTAGCTTTTGGTAGAACCAAATGAAAACTTGACTTTCCTGGCCCATGAATGAAAGCATTACACAGAGCGTACAGAATACCAAACCAGCACCACTGTGTTTACAATTCACATTCTGTATGGGTACAAAATAAATATCTGTCTTTCCTTTGCAAAGAAAGTATATTATAATGCAGACTGTCGATTCAGACTGCATAATGTGAAATGCATTCTACATCATCTAACATGAACAAAGAACTCAATACACAACAAATCCACCATATGAGCTCAAAGACTGATAACACTGAGAGATGGAAATATAATCAGCTCGCAAAAAGCAAACATTTCCTGCAGTGGAGTCTAAGCAGATATGGTTTATTTTCTAAATCTCCAGGGATCTCATTCTCTTAGAGGGAATGTTTTACAGGTATTAGAAGCAAGCATCACTCCCCTGGGTTTGCAGTGCAGACGCAAATTACCCTGGCTTATCCACTGTTCTGGCATAAAGAAGGGAAAAAAATATATAAAGGGCTTGATAGATATGATGTTCCACTTTCTGCAGAAATGGCAAGGGATTTTACTGTTTATGCAGAACTTTTATTGTACAATCGCAAGGTATGCTCTTTATATACAGGCATTAGATGGATTACATTAGTGATGTCTGAGCAAAGAAAGTTGTTCATCTCTCCATTCTGATTGGTCATGGCTCTGGTAGTCGTCCCAACGCAAGGGTATTTCAATAAAATTTTATTTATGTAGAACGTTTAACGATCCAGCTTTACAGATATCCATATAAAGTTATCGATTTAGTTTGATCCCTAATGGGCAAAAGAAGGCGACGATCACAAAGAAAAACTTGTGGTGTTCCATTCTCTAAAGGGAACCCATCCTCATTTTTTTGACACTGGATTGTAAATAATTTCCTGCAAGGTCACCATATACTTTGTACGCATATATAAATGTATTTAATATACATATACAAAAACTTGTAACTTTTTAAACCCAATTTCCTTGTTGGTGTGATAACCTTGTAATGTTAATTGCACTTCAGGGTGTTCTTTTAAATTATCTATAGGCTGTATCTTTTCCTGGTACCTTTTGAGCTTCACATGGGTCCAGAGGTAAAATCAGGTTGGGCTAGATCTGAGATTATTTGAGGCCACTGGTGTCATGGTGACCAATTTAAGAAAACGAAAAACATTTGATCCAGCCATACTCTAAGTATGGACACTGCATATCCTGTCAGGTGAAGTCCTCCAGTGTCCAATAAGTCAGATTTGAGAATGGTCAAACCTTTAAAGCCCAAGTGGCACAGACAAATGCCTGGCAACTCAGCAAAAGTCAATAATGATTTATATATTTTTTTAAATGTGCTTATATAGATGCCTTGCTGGTGTTTGTTAATAGGGAGCCTTCATACTTCAAACTGTGTATTTGGGTATTTGGTTATGTCAGGTAGAACAATAGTTATTAGTGAATTGACCCACTACCAGAATATAGGAACAAGGTTGGGAAAATGTAGAACTCTTAAAATATTTTGAGACCATATTTTCATTGTGTTTGGTCATAGAAACAACCATCAAAACACACGATCATGTGCATCTCTGCTGTTTCTTTTTTTTCTTCTTCTTTTTATTTTTTTGCATGTTTGCAACGTTGGTTAAAATGAACTAAAATTCAGTTCTTCATATTGTCTATTTTGTGCTAAAAAATATTACACTCTATACTGCACAATGCTGAGCCCTACTGTATACAGTATATGTTTATTTAAAAATAAAAAAACAACAACAGCAAAACAAATAATGCTAAAATGCTCTGAGCTTTAAGGGCTATCACATGCTGGTTTCATATGGTTTCTATAGTAACAACTCATCTGCAGATATGCCATATAAATGTAATAAACAAGGCATCTAATGGGTTATAAAAGTATTTAAAAAGATTACACAGCAAAGGGTTAGAGTTGTTGTTTTTACCCTCATAACTGTTCTTTTATCCTGATACTTCAATTCCATGCATTTTGCTCTTTTTTTTAGAAGCATAGCATGCTGCAGAACTTATATACATATTTTTTTTATCTAAATTGTAGTAGATATAATGTATATACAGTATGTTTGTAGGTATAATGTATAATGTAGATAGATAGATAGATAGATAGATAGATAGATAGATAGATAGATAGATACTGTAGCGGGATCACATCATTTTAGATCAGATTCTGCCCTTCATTTCCTGCTCCATTATGTGGCCCGGGAAATAAATGGAGGTCCTCAGGGAATTTTGTTCTTTTGAACTTTAGGAACAAAACACTTTGTACTGAACTCCTAAATTTCCTTGACTTGAGAAAAGCATCCTATTTGACAAGTGCAATAATGTTAAAATCTGATTAATTCCCAGTAATATTTTCATAAGTCTCGCTGGAATAGAGCATGGTTCAAGCTCTATTTATAACATAGGCTACCATCGTGTGTGAAAGACTTGGCCAGCTAATCCTCGAGGGAGAAATTCATGTGGCCGTGTGTTTTTAGGAGACAGTGATGAATGAAGCCCTCCGAGAATGGAGAATCGTTTTGTTTGTCCACAGGGCATTTGGTGACATTTTGGGTAGCATAAAATTTGAATGAGTTCATGAAGCATTTAAGTAAAAACCAAAACAATTTGGCCGTATAGTTCCAGGAAAATAAGCAGTGGAATGATGGAACATGGCACAACATCAAGAAGATTTATTATTGCCACCATGAAGTTAATTCTTTTTCTTATACTGTACACTAACCGAAATAATTTAATATTTTCTTTAAATACCACACGTATTGCAATATTCACTGCAATATATGTGGTGTATTTGTATATACAGTATATATACACACACTGTACTGTATACTATTGTCACTGGATGTGAAAATAACTCCCATCCAAGTTCATGTAATGTGCAAGTGGTGCTCATGAATGATTGTGTGTACAGGTCCCCCACACACAAGCATGTCTTGCACAAGTTGGTGACACGTTATTATTTTATTTTCAAGGATTTTGCGTTTCAATCACAGAATGTTCACAGGGACAACTGCAGTGGGCTCTGAGCGACGGGATCAACAATCACAGGCATAGAGCCTTCTTCTTTAAAATGTCTAGGAGAGAAAGAGTGTAGTTTTTTGTGGTTATAAATTATTCTATATGACTAACCTGAGAAAAATGACATTACCATGATTTATTAATCATTTAATGTTTAGTAGAGGCTTTTGGTTGGTAAGGCATTATTGAAAAATAAATTAATTGTAATTAATATAACTCTACTCACTCACTCATTGTCTCCGATTAGTCCTGTATTCAGGGTCGTGGGGGACCTGGAACCTCTCCCGGGAGACTTAGGGTACGAGGCGGGCACACCCTGGACAGGTTGCCAATCTATTGCAGTAATATAACGATACTGGATGCTAAAATGATTATTTTAATAACGCAATGAAAATTAGTACACCTGGTGGTTTTCATTACAGATCACTCACTGTGAAAAACCACTGTTATATAAAAAGAATCCTGATCTGACCAAACTGAGCACTTATAATAAATGACGATATCTAAAACTAATTCTCTAGTCAATGTTGGAATGTTTCTTCTTCAGAACAAAGTTATTCACTCACTAAGGCATTATTTTAATAGCATGGCTTCTTTCTGAGCTTTTGAGTGCTGATTGGATGATGCAGTCGTTCGCCTTCTTTTATTTCACAAAGCCTCAGTAGATTAGTGACCAGGGTAGATTCTCTGCTGTAATTGCAAAGAATGGTCAAAGGTGTGCATCAAAGCATTGTGCTGGGTGCTCAACCACTTTCATTTGACTTTTTCAACAAACATTGCACCTACTGTGATAATTAACCAGACAGCAGTACTTCTTTTGGATAACAACATGTTAATCTTAGAACTAGCATCTGTACATTTTGGATAATGATTTTCTCAAAAAACTTTAGATACTTAAGTGTCTGTCATTTCATTCTCCATTATTTCTGAAAATAGTACTATAATGCAAATTACAGTGATATTTTGGACATATGGCATATGATAAAAAATTGACTAGCTTTTGAAAAAAGCTAGTCATTTTTCTTTAGATGGCTTCATTACTTCCTTGAGTCACAAGCCATATCATGATGCTTTATTATTACTTCATCTTGCTACTGCAATGTACAGATCTACTTACTATGTTACAAGAAATGTTATATTTTCTGTCGAGAAATAATGATGTTAGCAATGTCTATATTCATCTAGCATTTGTAATAGGAGCAATCACTCTTTACTGGAGAAATACACATGGGATAGGACTCTCTCTGTGTACTACCTCGCTCGCCTGAAACCCAGACATCTCATCCATCTTCCAAACAATAGAATTTTCTTTGCTGTTTGTTGCTTGTCCCAGATGCATATCTGACTGATTGACTACCTATTGTATAAGTATAAAAGTTTATGTCCTCACGTAAGCAAAGCATAAATATAACCAGTGTTAATTTGGTTATTTAAGTTGTATAGATATTTTACGAAAACAGATTATTAAGGGTCGAACTCATAACGCATTATAGATCAGTCAAATGTATGTACAGTATATATCATCTAATCAGATGCAAACAGATATCAATATTAAGTGCATTTCAACTTCTCTTACCGAGATTCAAGATATAAATAACCCTATTTCTGTCATATTTCTACACAAAAAAAATATCAGGTTTGTTTACTCTTCCCTAAAGCCCCAATAGACAATCTGCAGTGTATTGAGAAGCTGCTTTTTGTCATCTTTTGTATTATAAAATTAAATTTTACTCGAAAATCTTATCTGTAATAAAAGTAATAAAATGTGGCTTAAAATAATTCAATTCTTATGTGTCTAATAAAATATTATTGGCCATAATGGATAGTTTTCTGATTTTGGAAAGACATTGTTGTTGTCTACCTAGTGTTATCTAGCATACTCCTTTACATTAGAAAAAAAAAAAAAAAAAAACTTGTTCCACAGGACATCCAGTTGAGACTCATGATTTGTGTCATAGTGCTGATACAACACTGGACCACATCACACTATTCACGAGTCAAATGTGAGCTGCATCCACCATGTCACATGACTACAAGCACCTGAATCAAGTTCATTCCTAATCAAAACAGGTACTAAAATCACATAATTTATAAAGTAGATCTCCTGTTTGATTTTTTTATTTTCAGCTATATTTGAAGTGTGTTCATGTTGTCATTAAACCTCGTTATGTTTGCTCATGTTTTATAGTCTTTGTGTTATTTGTTTCACCGTAAATAATAGTGTTCCTAAATTTGCGTCAGTCTCAAACTATCATTCATGACATCATGAACTTGAGTGATGTAGCAGAGGTTGAGGAACTGTAGTAGTTCATTCATTCATTCATTCATTCATTAATTTTCTATACCTCTTAATCCTGTGTTCAGGGTCGCGGGGGACCTGGAGCCTATCCCAGGAGACTTCGGGCACTAGGCGGGGTACACCCTGGACAGGGTGCCAATCCATCACAGGGTACACACACATACACACACCCAATCACACACTACGGGCAATTTAGGAATGACAATTAGCCTAACCTGCATATCTTTGGACTGTGGGAGGAAACCGGAGTACTGTAGGAGTTCTTAAGTTAAATAAATTCTTTCACTAATAAGTAATTTTTTTTATTTGAATACAAGCAAAGCGACTGCTTATCTCTTTTGTGCAATAATCATTACTGGATTACGTGCTATGATTAAGGAATGTTTACAGTTTTTCACGACCTCAACACCATATTATTCTGTTCTGTTATGTCGTGTTCGCTGCACTGTCACTTTGTTGTTGCTCTTGTTTGCACATGTCTTACTTAGCTAGTTAGTTTTTGTAAGTTTATGTTGTAATTTATGTTAGGTTTATCTGTCTTGTCTCTGCTAGCCAGCTAACTAGGCCTCTTTAGTTAGCTAGTTTAGTGTTTCTGTTCATTTATGAGATTTATGTTGCATGTAGCACCTTGGTCCTGGAGGAACGTTGTTTCGTTTCACTGTGTACTAACTGTATATGGTTGAAATGACAATAAAAGCCTTTGAACTTGAAAGCAGATCTTGGAATTACGGCATATACCTCTATTAAATTTAGTCCATAACTTCCTCTTTTTGACAAAACAAAAAATCACAATAACTCTTTGAAAGAATGATGATGAACAAAACATACTAGGAAAAATATTATATCTCAATTATAATTATAAGTTGATAATCAACATACTATATAAACGTTTGTATGTACAGTAAAAAAATGTTTTTATAAAATAGCTTCAATTTCAATTAAGCTTATCCATTTGTTTTCTGTGTTGGAAAATCTCACCCTGATTAGATATTTTTAACATCAAAACCTCTGAAATGTTTTTTAATTAAAATAACAGCATGAGATCATTGAATAGTTACACAAAACACAATAAAGTACAAAAGCAATTTACTTACAGTATAGTCAAACTTAATTTCTAAACTTTGATTCTATGTTGGTGCAAAGGTGTACAGTGAGCTGAGAGACAGGGAAAAAAGTATTTTCTTTACATATTCATCAACTTTTGCATAATTTGATATCAAATTTGATGTACATAAATGTAGACTCATTGTAAACTTTATTAAGAACACCTTGTACACTTGTGTATTCATGCAGTTATCTAATCAACCAACCATGTGGCAGAGGCAGAGTGCATAAAACCATGCTTATGTAGATCAAGAGCAATAAAAGTCCACATCAAACATCAGAATGAGGAAATAATGCAATGTTTATGCCTTTAATCATGGCATGGTTGTTGGTGCCAGATGGGCTAGTTTGAATATTTAAGGAACTGAAGGTTTCCTGAAAGTTTCATGCAAAACACTCGCTAGCTTTTACACAAGACAAAAGAAGACTAAATTTAAAAAAAAAGAGTGAGTGACAGTTATGTGGGTGATAAGGCCTTGTTGAGCAGAAAATCATCACTGCATTCACAAAACATCAAACCTTAGGGTGTTTAAGAACATGACTATCATGTGCACAGGAATCAATCCTGGATAGCTGAAGATTATAAATAAATATTTCTTAGAAATAAACAATCTTAGAAATAAATATATAAATTAATATATAAATATATATTTTCCCATTTTCATCTGTTTCAGTGTCAGCGAGTCCATGACAGCTTTAGATTCTTGTGTGATAGTAATTGGGGGAAAGTCCTGAACCACTCCTCATTTCTTCATTTGGTTCCAAATAGACAGATTGTCCTGCATTTCTAATGTAGTCTTGAGGAATACTTCTCCAGGCTTCCTGAAGGACTTTCTGGGTCACATTTTTGGCCAGTTTCAGAGGAACTGCTTTTGCACCTGTGCTATGCTGTTGTTTCTAGGGACTCCATCTAGATAATTTGGAGCCCATGTTGGGCAGGTCCTAATGCTTCAATTACAACCGGAAGCACACATGTTGTTCTGTTCTACAATTGTGAAATCTCAATTTGTTTGTTTATTTAGTAAGCATCTCAATTTCCTTGATGGCAACATTTACATCATTTGGAACAGCCACATCAATCAAGAGACCTGTCTTATTAGATCTGTCTTGTAGGGTGATATCCAGTCAGCTAGCTCTAATGGTGCAATCAGTGTTCACAACCATAGTGTACATAATAATAATAATAATAATAATAATAATAATAATAATAATAATAATGTTGTTGGTCTCTATGACTTTTTCAAAAACTTTTAGATCCAAATTTTTTGCATCAACCAGAGCAGGTGACTGGCTATCCTGTTGTGCTGATGAGTATATTTTTGGTACTAATACAAATCAGCCAGTGACTATGTACTGTAGTTGTTTTTTTCCTTCTACAGTACATCCAGTGATGGAAACTTTTTGAACATTTCTGAAGCATATACTGTACATCAGCTTTTTTTTGTAGAAGACAGCACTTTTTAGTAGTTTTGGGGTTGATTATCAGTTGAGCATCCCAAAATTATACTGCAGTAATGGCACAGCAAGCCTCCAATTTATTAATTTTTTTATTTAGTTTGGTACCAAGGATGAGTCTGCCATGGCAGTATGAGTATTTTTTCTGAATTAACTTTTATGTCTTACTCTGCTGAATACTGTCACTTAAATTTGCTCCTAGGTATTTATATAACTCTTCCTGATCTAGATTCCTAATCTTGGTGTCATCATTGCATTGGACTTGAACACATGCTTTTTGAGTATTTGTCGATAAGGGAATCGATATATTATTATTATATATTAGATATGATATATTTATTTTAACCATCTTACTAAAGTTGAGCGGCGGCACGGTGGTGTAGTGGTTAGCACTGTCGCCTTGCACCTCCAGGGTCCGGGTTCGATTCCCGGCCAGGCTCGATTCCCGTCTCTGTGTGCATAGAGTTTGCATGTTCTCCCCGTGCTTGGTGGGTTTCCTCCGGGTACTCCGGTTTCCTCCCACAGTCCAAAGATATGCAGGTTAGGCTAATTGGCGTTCCTAAATTGCCCGTAGTGTGTGAATGGGTGAGTGTGTGTATGCGTGTGTGCCCTGCGATGGATTGGCACCCTGTCCAGGGTGTACCCTGCCTTGTGCCCGAAGCCTCCTGGGATAGGCTCCAGGCCCCCCGCGACCCTGATCATAGGATAAAGCGGTATAGAAGATGAATTAATGAATGAATAAATTCAATTCAATTCAGTTTTATTTGTATAGCGCTTTTAACAATTGACATTGTCTCAAAACAGCTTTACACAATCAAAAGAATTATTTAAGTTTGTATGGAATGTGAATGTGTATGAATCAAAATGTTCAGATAGTCCCTGGCGAGCAAGCCCGAGGGCGACAGAATGAATAAAGTTGAGCAATGTGTGCAGGACATAAGAAATTGGATGCTAATTAACTTCCTTCTGCTTAATCCGGATAAGACAGAAGTTCTAGTCATAGGACCGCATACAGCTAGAAGTAAAATCTTAGATCACACCGTAACTTTAGATGGCCTTTCTGTTCCATCAAGTGCAACAGTAAAAGACCTCGGTGTGATTATAGATTCCAGCCTTTCATTTGAAGCTCATGTAGATAATATCACCAGGATAGCATTCTTTCACCTCAGAAATATTGCCAAGATAAGAAATATATTATCACTAAATGATGCAGAAAAACTAGTTCATGCTTTTATCACTTCTAGGTTGGACTATTGTAATGCCTTACTGTCTGGTTGTTCAGTTAGGTGCATAAACAAGCTTCAGCTAGTCCAGAATGCAGCAGCAAGAGTCCTCACTAGAACCAGAAGATATGAGCACATCACCCCTATCCTATCTTCACTGCATTGGCTCCCTGTGAAATTTCGCATTGATTTTAAAATACTACTCTTGACATATAAAGCATTAAATGGTCTCGCGCCGCAGTATCTGAGCGAACTGCTAGTGTCTTACGATCCGCCACGCCTACTTCGGTCAAAGGATGCAGGCTGCTTGTCAGTACCGCGTATTATGAAAACTACAGCTGGGGGCAGAGCTTTTTCTTACAAAGCCCCAAAATTATGGAATAGTCTTCCAAATAGTGTTCGGGACTCAGACACAGTCTCAGTGTTTAAGTCTAGGCTCAAAACCTATTTATTTAGCCAAGCATTTTATAAATAGATTTGCCATAAGGTAAAGGAGCAGATCTGGGGGACTCATGGACGTAGAGTATTATGGTGAACTGGTATGTTTAGATGCTGTCTTCCTCAGTCTCATTTGATCACTCAGGTTTGTTGACGGTGAGGTGATTGTTTGCTTTACATCTCAGTTCCCCCTCATGTTTGTGTTTCCTTCTGGCTCTCCCTTTTAGTTATGCTGTCATAGTTAGTCCTGCCGGAGTCTCTGCTTGCACTCTACAGTAAATATACATTCACATTAGACATTGTGACTGTGACCATACCTAATTGCAATCTCTCCTCCTCTTCTCTTTCTCCCCCTCTTTCTCTTTCCTCTCTCCCCCTGTCTCCCCCTTTCACTCTTTCTCTCTCTCTCTCTGTCGAGCTACACATGTCGTTCCTGAGCTGCCAGTGATCCAGACTCCCTCTGCCCTCCGGACCTGTCTGATCCATCCTGGTGCCCCGTTTCTGGTTGGAGGTCTCGTCGCATGGATGCCCCATGTGTCTCTTTAGGATGCGTCTGGTGTCTGGGGATGATTCTATCTACTTAGAAGATGGTTCTGGCCTCGACTGGTGTTGTCAGCTGTTTCTCTGAGGACTTGACAATTCGATAGTTCAGGACTGGAACTTTCTACAAGTCTATCTGAGTCTCGAATAACTACTGGACTCCATTTTAACATCAACTATTATAACATCAATTAACATCAACTATTATAGCTGAACCTAACACTTAACACTGTATAAATGTAGATCATTTCCTGCTATCTGTTTCACCCAGATGAGGATGGGTTCCCTGTCGAGTCTGGTTCCTCTCAAGGTTTCTTCCTATTACCATCTCAGGGAGTTTTTCCTTACCACTGTCGCCCTCGGGCTTGCTCACCAGGGACTATCTGAACATTTTGATTCATACACATTCACATTCCATACAAACTTAAATAATTCTTTTGATTGTGTAAAGCTGTTTTGAGACAATGTCAATTGTTAAAAGTGCTATACAAATAAAACTGAATTGAATTGAATTTTATGTATATATATTTTAATGCATTAAGTCTTGAAGAAGGTCTCTGACTGAAAGCTTGCTTTTATTAAAAAAATAATAATGTTTTGCACAAATTGAGTGCATAGAGGCTTCCTTTATTTTGTTGTTTATCCATTGTATTAAGCCAAATGTGATATGAACACTGGTTCTGCACACTCCATTGACATACTGTAGTCTATACAGACTAGTGAAAAGTAGCAATGGAATGCACACAAACTGCAACTTTATTTTGCTTCTTTTTTATCTGAAATCTATTCTGATAGATATACAGTATGTAAAAAAAAAAAATACACCAATAATCATGACTTGTGTATGGAAACAAATGCACTGTGGACCCATGCTGTGGAACCATCACTCACTCACTCCTACACTCACGTCTAGCATAGTAACAATCTGTAAGGAGTGGTTTATGTTGGCAGGGAGATGCTGCTGTTATTCAATATAAGATTTGACACACACAGTTCAGATAGAAAGAAGATATGTAAGGGTATGTATCAAAATTTTGCTGGGGCTTTGGCACTTTTTAAATTATTTTATTGTCACTGTATATAGAGTATAAAGGTATTTAAAAGAATGCAAAACCATGGATATGTTGATTTAGGTAAATGTCCTAGATTTTTTAAAAAATCTTACGAAGATTCATCATCAGAATCATTTGTTCAGTTTGTGTGCATTAAAATAGCTATTCATATCCAGGAACTAATACAGTACAGAGGTTATGAAATGTCCCGATCATTAGGCTTTTGTGCCCAGTTATTTTTTTTCTACATTTGGAAGATTTATATACCAACAGGGCACTGTTAACATGTTTTCCACATCAATACATTTTAAATACCAAAAATGATTTGGGCGCACTTAGGGGGAAAAAATCTATCTGATGACAGCATTAAGGGGTACAATTATATGAATTGATTACTAATACATCATTTCTGTGGAAAGGAAATGCCATTTTAAACATCCCTGGTTTTCAGTGAAGGATGGTAGTCTCGCCACATGGAAAAAAAGCACTCTCTGTCAATGAAAAATGGAAATAGTTGAAAGCCATTACTTCCAAGCCATTAGAGAAAGCAGACTGCAATCTCTTGCAATCATCTGTGCTATTTCTTCTGGTATGCTGGGTGCAGGTCACAGCGGAGTATCTGTGAGTGTGATGCTGATGCAGACTCTCTTCTTTAACTTCGAAGCTGCTTCTTTAACTTTGGTTTTGGATGCTCTCTGGTCAGAGATGAACCATGTAAATGTTTGTAAATGTTTTGAATTCTATTTGAGCTCCAAGCCTAAAGTCATTCTAAAGTCAGCAGAAAGTTGCACAATGGCATTTTTAAGAAATATCCATACTGATTTAATTCCCACAAATTTATAAATAAAAAGTACAGTCACTCTCTGGATTGAGAAATGTCTAAAGCTAGCCTTGTTTAGGGGCATTTTTCAATTTTCATGATGTTTCACTTCACCAGTCAACAGGCACTCACAGGAAACCAATTGCACATCCTCTTCAGTGTTGTGTTAAAAAAAAGCAATCTGGTAAATAATTACTAAATAAAGTTTTTTGCCCCATGCTACTGATTTTTTACTATAATGTTTGGTTGGGCCCCAATTCAATGAATAGGCATCCTCAGGCCACAAATGAGATGTCTTGTAAGTCCGATATACAGTGGTGTGAAAAACTATTTGCCCCCTTCCTGATTTCTTATTCTTTTGCATGCTTGTCACAATTAAATGTTTCTGCTCATCAAAAACCGTTAACTATTAGTCAAAGATAACATAATTGAACACAAAATGCAGTTTTTAAATGAGGGGTTTTATTATTTAGGGAGAAAAAAATCCAAACCTACATGGCCCTGTGTGAAAAAGTAATTGCCCCCTGAACCTAATAACTGGTTGGGCCACCCTTAGCAGCAATAACTGCAATCAAGCGTTTGCGATAACTTGCAACGTGTCTTTTACAGGCTCTGGAGGAATTTTGGCCCACTCATCTTTGCAGAATTGTTGTAATTCAGCTTTATTTGAGGGTTTTCTAGCATGAACCACCTTTTTAAGGTCATGCCACAACATCTCAATAGGATTCAGGTCAGGACTTTGACTAGGCCACTCCAAAGTCTTCATTTTGTTTTTCTACAGCCATTCAGAGGTGGATTTGCTGGTGTGTTTTGGGTCATTGTCCTGCTGCAGCACCCAAGATCGCTTCAGCTTGAGTTGACGAACAGATGGCCGGACATTCTCCTTCAGGATTTTTTGGTAGACAGTAGAATTCATGGTTCCATCTATCACAGCAAGCCTTCCAGGTCCTGAAGCAGCAAAACAACCCCAGACCATCACACTACCACCACCATATTTTACTGTTGGTATGATGTTCTTTTTCTGAAATGCTGTGTTACTTTTACGCCAGATGTAACAGGACACGCACCTTCCAAAAAGTTCAACTTTTGTCTCGTCGGTCCACAAGGTATTTTCCCAAAAATCTTGCCAATCATTGAGATGTTTTTTAGCAAAATTGAGATGAGCCTTAATGTTCTTTTTGCTCAAAAGTGGTTTGCGCCTTGGAAATCTGCCATGCAGGCCGTTTTTGCCCAGTCTCTTTCTTATGGTGGAGTCGTGAACACTGACCTTAATTGAGGCAAGTGAGGCCTGCAGTTCTTTAGATGTTGTCCTGGGGTCTTTTGTGGCCTCTCGGATGAGTCGTCTCTGCGCTCTTGGGGTAATTTTGGTCGGCCGGCCACTCCTGGGAAGGTTCACCACTGTTCCATGTTTTTGCCATTTGTGGATAATGGCTCTCACTGTGGTTCGCTGGAGTCCCAAAGCTTTAGAAATGACTTTATAACCTTTACCAGACTGATAGATCTCAATTACTTTTGTTCTCATTTGTTCCTGAATTTCTTTGGATCTTGGCATGATGTCTAGCTTTTGAGGTGCTTTTGGTCTACTTCTCTGTGTCAGGTAGCTCCTATTTAAGTGATTTCTTGATTGAAACAGGTGTGGCAGTAATCAGGCCTGGGGGTGACTACAGAAATTGAACTCAGGTGTGATAAACCACAGTTAAGTTATTTTTTAACAAGGGGGGCAATCACTTTTTCACACAGGGCCATGTAGATTTGGAGTTTTTTTTCTTCCTTAATAACGTAAACCTTCATTTAAAAACTGCATTTTGTGTTCAATGATGTTATCTTTGACTAATAGTTAAAGGTTTTTGATGATCAGAAACATTTAAGTGTGACAAACATGCAAAAGAATAAGAAATCAGGAAGGGGGCAAATAGTTTTTCACACCACTGTATATGTGAGTTGGAACATATTTTTCGCTTGTAATGTCAGTTAGCCAAATGTTTGTTCTAGAATATGGTATATATTTTACCTTTTCAATTCAATTTCAGGGCGGCGCGGTGGTGTAGTGGTTAGCACTGTCGCCTTGCACCTCCAGGGTCTGGGTTCGATTCCCCGGCCAGGCTCGATTCCCGTCTCTGTGTGCATGGAGTTTGCATGTTCTCCCCGTGCTTGGTGGGTTTCCTCCCACAGTCCAAAGATATGCAGGTTAGGCTAATTGGCGTTCCTAAATTGCCTGTAGTGTGTGATTGGGTGTGTGAGTGTGTGTACTGTATGTGTGTGTGCCCTGCGATGGATTGGCACCCTGTCCAGGGTGTACCCCGCCTAGTGCCCGAAGTCTCCTGGGATAGGCTCCAGGCCCCCCGCGACCCTGAACACAGGATTAAGCGGTATAGAAAATGAATGAATGAATGAATGAATGAATTCAATTTCATTCAATAAAATTTTATTTGACGCGGCATGGTGTGTAGTGGTTGGCACTGTCGCCTTGCACCTCCAGGGTCCAGGTCCGATTCCCAGCCAAGCTTGTTTGTGTGCATGGCGTTTGAATGTTCTCCCCGTGTATGGTGGGTGTCCTCCGGGTATCCACAATCCAAAGACATGCTGATTAAGCTAATTGGTGTTCCAAAATTGCCCGTAGTGTAGTATGTGTGTGTGCACAACCTTGTGCCCTTTTGCTCCTGGGATAGGCTCCAGGTCCCTGCAACACTGAATACAGGATAAAGCGGTATAGAAGATGAGTGAGTGAGTAAATTTTATTTGTATAATTCTATTAACAGTGCTCATTGTTGCATAGCAGATTTACAGAATGAAAATAAAATAATGGAAATGTGTATGGAATGTGTGAGAAAATATGTATGAATCAAAAAAAATATATATATTATTATTATTATTAATTTTTTTACTCTAACAGCAAATGGCATTTCATCTCACCCAAATTCTTCATTATTTCCACTTTTATTTTAGTCTTAATTGTTTTCCTTTTATTTGCCACATCACAAGTACTTTCATTAGATTTCACATTTGGAGAGATGATTGCAAAGCCAATTTAAATGCCAATTTAAGGTGAAATCCAACTTAAACCTAAAGCATGTGTTATCTATCAGTTGGATGTTTTTAACTCAGTGACTGCCTATGAAAATACATTGTAGTTTTCATGTCTTGACACTCAATTTAATGAAATACTTTTTTTCAGTTAATATTATTGCAAAGCAGTATAACAGAAAATAGAGAATTGTAGATGTGAATTATAAAAAATATAGGTTATAACTATCAGTTTGTCCCTGATGAGCAAATCAGGGGTGATAGTGGCAAGGCCTGCAGGGAACCCCACCTCATTTGAATGATACCAGATTGTGCAACCATAAATCAATCAAGCTCAATTATATAACAGGAAAAGTGTTTGAGTTGATATACGTAAGGTCTACTCTCGCTGATGGAGACTCGGGTCAAAAAAGTGTTCGCGGCGATTCTCAAACTATTGAGCCACCGCAGTGACAAGCAATCACAGGAAAACTGCCTGCATTAGCTGGGTCCAAGATCATCTATATGGTCATCACAAGCAGATCATACGGGATCATGCCACAAGAACTCCATCCAGAAGTGGGGCACCAGGATGCGTGAGACAGGGCCAAAGGGCAGAAGGGGTGGGAATCATGAATAACTCAGGAGTGCAATGTTTAGCTCGACAGTCAGAGAAAGAGAGCGAGAGAGAGAGAGAACAGTTAGGTATGCTAGCAGGCCCATAATGTATGAGGTCAGTGTATATTTAGTGCACGGACTCCGGCAGGACTAAACTGTGACAGCATAACTTAAATGGAGAGCCAGAAAGAAACACAGACATGAGAGCTCCCTGGGATATAAAGCAACCAGTCACTCCTCCATCGACAATCCTGAGTGAACGATGAGAGTAGGGAAGACAGCATCCAAACATACTGTACCAATTCACAATTACAGTATATATATATACAGTATATATATACAGTATATATATATATATATATATATATATATATATATATATATATATATATATATATATATACACACACATGTCCATGAGTCCCCCTCCTCAGGGAACCCATCCCTGAGTTGATATAAGGTTTACCCTCACTGAAGGATACTCAGGTCCAAAAAATGTTTCTGCCAATTTCAGTCCTGAACTATTGAGCCACCCCAGTGACAAGCCATCACCGGAAAACTGCCTGCATTAGCTGTTTCCAAGATCATCTTCATGGTCATCAGAAGACCATACATCACAAGCAGATGCATGGGCTTTTGACCCTTTACCCTCTGACCCGCTCCTTCACCTACCGACAAATCTATACAACAAAAAAAAAAGCTTACAATTATAATGTAATAATTAAAATGATGATATAATGTGTTTTTAGACTAGACCTAAACACAGACTAATGTCTAAATCGCAAATATTCATTTCATAGTTTTGGGACACATGAGACATGGGAGCCTCCCTCTTTCTTGGCTAGTTGTCAACACATGATTAAGAACGGCTGGCTTATGAAGAAAAAAAATCATAAAAATAAATAACAATAAAATAAATTACAGTGCAAATGTGTTTGCTATTGTCAAATTTCCTCGTTGGTCGTGTTTAGCCTTTTAGAAGATTGCTGTAACGCTTTAACGTTTAAACATCTGTAAAGTTGCTATAATGTTACTTTTTTGTCCCATGATGTTTCAGTATTTTTTTGTAACAATTTTATTGAACTCAGTGAAAGGTAACATACATGAACGTATCAGAGTAGTCTCATAATTGGTCACCTGTTAATTGCGTACATTTGTGAAAATTTGCTTATTCAGAACTAACTTTATCCCTTTTGTTCACTTTTAAATAAAATAAATAAATAAATAAATAAATAAAAACAAACTCTGGCACTTTGGTTGTTTTTTTTTCTATTAAATATGTTCTGTTTATTTGGCTTGGTACTGCAACCTCATATCTCACTGAGATAATTACAATGCCACGCATTATAGGATTCTGTGGTTTCATTAAAACTGTCAGGGGCAGAGATGGAAGAACTTAATAACGAAAGCAGTCATTCAGCAGAAGCAGTATATCACTTGCCAAAAGCAACAGAAAAAGAAAAAACCTTCAGGAAACATTTGCAGTGAGTTATGGTTGGGCTTATGTTAATACTAACAGCAAACATCTCCCCTGCAGTAGCTTGCAAGCAAAAGAATTCTATGCATATTGTGTCAGGTCAACACCAGGACAGGCACTGGACTCTCAAAACTCAACTCAGCATAAAGTCATGGCCTGTGAAAACTACATCTCCCAACACAATCTGTCAAAGTCACCCAAATACTGACGAGACATACAGTACTTGAACTATATTACACAGACAGAAATATGATCACAGATAGAAATATGATCCTGAAACCAGTAATATCTGCAGGATTTCTCTAATTCATTACCAAGCCTTCATGATCTCTGATTTTTTTCTGTTACGGCTTTGCCTGATTTTTGCCGGATTTCTTTCTACTTAGCTTTGTTTTTCCCTGTTCATTGACCTTTACCTGTTTTTTGGACCTTCGTACTTTGATGTACCTGTATTCAATTTGTCTTGAATAAAATGAAACCTAAAAGTCTTTCAAATTATTTGAGCCAATATTTTATTACCAATTATCTGAAATTCAGCTTGTACCATAAAACAACCTGGTAACGCTGAAGAAAGACTTTTATCATTTACATTTAGTAAACGCTCTTATCCAGAGCGACTTACATTTTTATCTCATTATACTGTACATTTGAAGGTTAAGGGCCTTGCTCAAGGGCCCAACAGGGACAACTTGGTGGTTCTGGGATTTGAACCTGGGACCTTCTGAACCGTAGTCCAATGCCTTAACCACTGAGCTACCCCTGGCCCAGAAGATTGCACTTCAATTAATTTTTAAGTAATATAGTAAGAAATAACCTTTTTTCATTATTAATTGCCCTTTGGCCAATTGACCTAAACATAACAGGAATAAGTAATTTCTTTCATCAGTTTTAATTTATTATTCATTGATAATCACAACAACAAAATTAACCAAATTATAGGATAAAAATAAATGTATAATTGAAATAAATGATTTAAAGTAAAATGTAAAATGACACTTGTACAACATAAAATATATATTTTTTCTACATTAATTAAATTTGAATTTGCCTAGACATCCGGAAAAATGCTAAAAGATTTCCAAAACACAAACTTCTCCTTAGAGTATACTGTAAATGCACACAATTATGTAGGGTTTGTGTAAAATTCCAATATGGATGAGTATATTTTTAATGTTGTAAAGATATTATTTTATTTTATCTCAATTTTTAACACTAGGCATGTACATTTTAAAATAAGTTTAAGCCTTTAAATTCCCCAGGCAGGTTCAGACCTATATTCTTCATGTAACTACATAACTTTCTTTTAAGCATTGCTGAAGCTACTGAAAAGATGAAAGTTTAAAAAACTTGAGGACTTTTTTTTAAAGTTGAAGTTGTCTTTGAAAATGAAAAAATATATACATATTTAAACATAACATTACCAGCAGAGCAAAACAAAACAACAAGGAAATGAGATGAGAAAAAAAACAGACTCTGATCTGCACTGCCCTCCTGAAGTGACACTGATGTTGCATGACTTGAAGAACTCACTTAATGACAAGGCCTGTGCATTTTTCAAGGGGTAGTCAAAAGAATTCTAGGAGTTCAACAAAAAGTGCTGCATTAACCATTTAGGAGTTACAGATAGTTTTCAGTTCACAGTTTACATTTTCACAGCCTTAAAAAGACATTTTACAAAATATACAGATAAGCAGTATACAGTGGTGTGAAAAACTATTTGCCCCCCTCCTGATTTCTTATTCTTTTGCATGTTTGTCACACAAAATGTTTCTGATCATCAAACACATTTAACTATTAGTCAAAGATAACACAAGTAAACACAAAATGAGGGGTTTTATTATTTAGGGAGAAAAAAAAAATCCAAACCTACATGGCCCTGTGTGAAAAAGTAATTGCCCCCTGAACTGGTTGGGCCACCCTTAGCAGCAATAACTGCAATCAAGCGTTTGCGATAACTTGCAACGAGTCTTTTACAGCGCTCTGGAGGAATTTTGGCCCACTCATCTTTGCAGAATTGTTGTAATTCAGCTTTATTTGAGGGTTTTCTAGCATGAACCGCCTTTTTAAGGTCATGCCACAACATCTCAATAGGATTCAGGTCAGGACTTTGACTAGGCCACTCCAAAGTCTTCATTTTGTTTTTCTTCAGCCATTCAGAGGTGGATTTGCTGGTGTGTTTTGGGTCATTGTCCTGCTTCAGCACCCAAGATCGCTTGAGCTTGAGTTGACGAACAGATGGCCGGACATTCTGCTTCAGGATTTTTTGGTAGACAGTAGAATTCATGGTTCCATCTATCACAGCAAGCCTTCCAGGTCCTGAAGCAGCAAAACAACCCCAGACCATCACACTACCACCACCATATTTTACTGTTGGTATGATGTTCTTTTTCTGAAATGCTGTGTTACTTTTACTGTACGCCAGATGTAACGGGACACGCACCTTCCAAAAAGTTAAACATTTGTCTCGTCGGTCCACAAGGTATTTTCCCAAAAGTCTTGGCAATCATTGAGATGTTTTTTAGCAAAATTGAGACAAGCCTTAATGTTCTTTTTGCTTAAAAGTGGTTTGCGCCTTGGAAATCTGCCATGCAGGCCGTTTTTGCCCAGTCTCTTTCTTATGGTGGAGTCGTGAACACTGACCTTAATTGAGGCAAGTGAGGCCTGCAGTTCTTTAGATGTTGTCCTGGGGTCTTTTGTGGCCTCTCGGATGAGTCGTCTCTGCGCTCTTGGGGTAATTTTGGTCGGCCGGCCACTCCTGGGAAGGTTCACCACTGTTCCATGTTTTTGCCATTTGTGGATAATGGCTCTCACTGTGGTTCGCTGGAGTCCCAAAGCTTTAGAAATGGCTTTATAACCTTTACCAGACTGATAGATCTCAATTACTTTTGTTCTCATTTGTTCCTGAATTTCTTTGGATCTTGGCATGCTGTCTATCTTTTGAGGTGCTTTTGGTCTACTTCTCTGTGTCATGTAGCTCCTATTTAAGTGATTTCTTGATTGAAACAGGTGTGGCAGTAATCAGGCCTGGGGGTTACTACAGAAATTGAACTCAGGTGTGATAAACCACAGTTAAGTTATTTTTTAACAAGGGGGGCAATCACTTTTTCACACAGGGCCATGTAGATTTGGAGTTTTTTTTTCTCCCTTAATAACGTAAACCTTCATTTAAAAACTGCATTTTGTGTTCAATTATGTTATCTTTGACTAATAGTTAACGGCTTTTGATGAGCAGAAACATTTAAGTGTGACAAACATGCAGAAGAATAAGAAATCAGGACGGGGGCAAATAGTTTTTCACACCACTGTAATTGCCAGGTGTGGCCCCTTCCTGGCAACTTCCTTGCAAGCAATAATACACTGGCATTTATGACACAAAGCTAGTAACGGCTAGTGGCGGTGGTCCAGAGAACAGACTGCTTGAAATGGATGATAGCCAAGATGTGACACCATTGCTGAACGTCTGTAGAGCTATACTTCAGCCCAGTCAACTCGGATAGGATGGAGCTTCACAACACAGATAAAGCATCACACTATAGCAACCGAGAGCTTTTTAAGTCAAAGAAATTGAATGTTCTTAAATGTCCCTATCTTTCTTCCCCGTTTTGATATTCAGTTTGAACTTGATGTCTAAATGCTTAATGTATTGAGTTGCTGCCATTTGAATGTCTCATAAAACATTTGCACCAACGAGCAGTTGAACAGGTGGACCTAATGAAGCAGAGTGTATAGAGTTGCCCAGTGATGATGTCATTTTTGGTTGGAAACAGCAGCACAGAACCTGATGGAGTAGCAGGCAAAGCAGATCTTAGATTAATATAACTTACCTGAAATTGATACTTAAATAAGCACATTGATATTCATAAATGAGTTGACACCTTCTTAAATATCATATTTTGAATTCATTTCAGGGGGGGGGGATAGAAAATAGAAAATAGTGTGGTTAAAAATATGAATGTCAGCTAGATGTTAGATGGCACATGTTAGCCTGGCCATCACATTAGCCAGATATCTGAACAAACCTATGATAATAACTAGCTGTCATGTTCGGATTGGGGAATTCGGATACAGATGCAGAGAGTTCGTCACAAGTTTCAAGAGTCTTTATTTTTTCTTTTCTTTCTTAAGCAATATTCTTCATAAAAAAAACGGAAGTAAACAATACACATAAAAAGGAAACTGAGACTGGGTTTGGCCTCCTCAGGCTGGTTCTGCAAGCCGGCGGACTCGAACACAGACAATTCCCTTTGAACTGAAACTCTCCTTGAAAATACTGGTTTGCTGCCCGGCTGCTCTTCTTCAGTTCTGAGGAGGTGACATGCATATGAGGGCAAGGAGTGAGGCAAACATACACAACACCAACATGATCACTACAGTGAACGGACAAGACGCCACGGGTTCGGCTGGCTTAAATAGACACACACAGGGGTATTACACAGGTGCACATACTTCGTGATTGGGTGACATAACACATTGACACACTAGGGGGGGACAAAGCGGCGGCACAGTAGTCCGGAGACCCAGATCTTATTCCCCCGGACCGTGGTGGTACAGATGTTACAGTACCCCCCCCTTCAGGACCGGCCTCCCTCGGGAGGCGAGGGCGGCCCCGACGTCTTACCTGGAGAGGTCGGCCCCAACGCCAGGTGGCGCTGGTCAACGAGCGGGGCGCCCCGGGGGTCGAGGAGCCGGCCGGTCCGGCCGATCTTGGTGAAACGCTCAGTGCGCTCTGCCTGTCCATTAGATTCGGGGCGATAGCCCGACGTTAGGCTAACAGTAGTCCCCAATTTCTGGAAAAAAGCTTTCCAGACTTTAGCAATAAATTGGGGGCTACGATCGGAAACAATATCTTCAGGCATGCCATAGTGACGAAACACTGCTGTAAAGCGGGCTTCGGTTACTTGGAGGGCAGATGGGAGAGAGCCAAACGGGATGAATCGGGACCCTTTCCAGAACCGATCTACTACTACGACGATAGTCATGTACCCTTTAGACACCGGCAGGTCCGTTACAAAATCTACAGCAATGTGTGACCATGGCCTATTCGGTGTGGGTAGGAGCATTAGTTTACCAACAGGTAGGCTACGCGAAGTCTTGGTGGTAGCACACACAGTACAAGATAATACTACTGCCTTTACGGTCTCCCTCATCCCCGGCCACCAGTATTTCTGCCTAAGACTTTGGAATGTGCGCGTCACGCCTGGATGTCCGGCGGACACATTAGTGTGTGCCTCACTCACCACACGGCTCCGCAGTGCCTCGGGAACATAGACGCGATCGCGAGGGCACCCGGGGGGCAAGGGATTGTCCCGCGCCTGCCGAGTGATCTCACCATCCAGATCCCACATGACCGGGGCTACTACGAGGGGCGCGGGCAGAATGGGTTCTGGGTTTTCTATAGGCATTGGTGCGGGGTAGTAGCGCGACAGTGCATCCGCTTTTTTGTTTTTGGAACCGGGCCGATAAGTTATGTGGAATTGGAAACGCGTAAAGAACAGTGCCCACCGGGCTTGTCGTGTGTTTAATCTTTTGGCCTGTTGGATATATTCTAGGTTTCTGTGATCGGTTAAAACAGTGAAAGGGTGTTTGGCTCCCTCTAACCAATGTCTCCACTCCGCTAACGCCGCTTTTACTGCTAGCAGCTCTCTGTTACCGATATCATAGTTTTGCTCAGCAGGTGTCAGTTTTCAAGAGAAAAAGGCGCAAGGGTGTAGTTTCTCGGGTTGCCCTTGGCGTTGCAATAGGACCGCCCCTATCCCTACCTCGGAAGCGTCAACTTCAACTATAAACGGTCTCTCGGGATCAGGTAGTCGTAGGACAGGTGCCGTCGTGAATGCCCTTCAAAATTTATTAAAGGCGAGCTCCGCTTCGGCCGAGAGTGCTTTCAGTTTCTGTGGTTTCCCTTTAAGCATGTTTGTGAGGGGCGCGGCTACCGAACTGAAGTTCCTAATAAATCGACTGTAAAAATTTGCAAACCCGAGAAAGCTTTGTAGCGCCCTTACTGACCTGGGTTCCGGCCATTGGGTTACCACCTCCACCTTAGCCTTTCCCATCTCGACCCCCAATGGCCCTATGCGGTAGCCCAGAAATGCGATCTCCTGTTTATGGAATTCACATTTCTCTGCCTTCGCATAGAGCCCATGCACGCGCAGCCGATGAAGGACGGCGGTTACATGAGTGACATGCTCTGACCTTGAGTATATTAGAATGTCGTCTAAATATACTACGAGACAACGGTTCAACATATCCCGAAACACGTCATTCATAAACCCCTGAAACACTGCAGGCGCGTTTACCAGCCCATATGACATTACGTTATACTGATAATGACCAGATGAGGTGCTAAATGCCGTCTTCCATTCCTCACCCTTGCGCACACGAACAAGGTTGTAAGCGCTGCGGAGATCGAGTTTTGTGAAGATGGAAGCGCCTCGGAGTTGGTCGATAGCGGCCGGTACCAGTGGGAGTGGGTGCTTGTATTTTACTGTTATTGCATTTAAGCCTCTATAATCAATACAGGGCATTAAGCCCCCGCCTTTTTTCTCTATAAAAAAGAACCCTGCTGAAGCGGGAGACGTGGACCTGCTGATAAGTCCCTGCCTGAAAGCCTCACTCACGTACTGTACTCCTCCATCGCTCTGGTCTCCTCCAGAGACAATGGATAAATGCGTGAATAAGGCGGTGCTTTCCCTGGCAGAAGATCTATCACACAATCCCACGGACGATGAGGAGGAAGTCTCGCTGCTGCCCTAACACTAAACACATCCTTAAAATTCGCATACTCTGGAGACACACTAACTGACACTTTATCACTCGGACTTTCAATGGTGGTGGTTTAGACCGCCAATTCCGGCGGTTTACATGTTTTGGCGCATCGCGGAGACCACAAGAGGATGCGAGATTTTGCCCAATCAAAATTAGGATTATGAAAACTGAGCCAGGGCAAGCCCAGTACGACGGAATGGTCAATCTGAGAAAAAATTTTATCTCCTCAGAGTGACCGGGGAATGTTAACTGGAGGGGCACAGTAATAGAGTCAAGTGGCGACTGTTTAAGGGGACGGCTATCCAGAGCTTTAACAGATATCGGGCGTGGAAGCTTCGACACGGGAGCTCGCAGCGCGCAAAGGAGAGAAGCTGAGATGAGGTTGCCAGCCGACCCGGAATCTATTAACGGACAAACAGACAAGGTATGGTTATTAAACGAAAGTGATGCTGGTACACAAAAAGGTGAATGAGTGCGAGGTGGTGTCAGGAGAGTTACTTTCAGTTTCTTCCCCCCCACAGTACAAACACAATCCTGCCGTCATGCGTCGGGCTCGCTCTGCAGCGGACAGGTGGGAGGTGCTCACATCCATCGCCTCTGTCGTAGACCCTCCGTGGTCCGGTGATAGCAGCTGCTGAAGATCCATCCTGTGGCTCGTGTCTGCACGTCTCGCCGCTCGAGGCGGGGGGCGCCGCTGTTGACTCCGCAGGTGCTGGTCGAGCTTGATGGCTAGGGCGATGCACTCCTCTAACGAAAATTCCGTATCTCGGCACGTCAGCTCCAGCTGGATCTCGGAGGTGAGGCTGTCACGAAATCTAGCCAGAAAGCTCCTCTCGCACCACCCGCTTTCGGCGGTGAGAATTTGGAACTTGACAGCATATTCGGAGACAGGAGTATTACCTTGCCGAATTCTCAGCAGCTGCTGCTCTCCTGTCTTTCCTTGGTCAGGATGGTCAAACACGGCGCGGAGGGCCTTGATGAAGCGGTGATATCGGGTTGTGACGGCTCCTCCGGCACTCCATACTGCTCTGGCCCAGTCCAGAGCACGTCCAGTGAGGTGTTGCGTGATAAACCTCACCTTTTGTGGTTCCGTCATGTTCGGAAAGTCTGTGAGGTATAACTCACAGGCGAGCAGAAAATGCCGACAGCCCTCCGGATCCCCCCCATACCTTTCAGGAGGTGTTGGCCGAGGAGCTGACGGTGTGACAGGTGAGGGTGGAGCTGCTGGAGGTAGCCGGGATGTGGCTAACTGGCTGACACTGCAAGCCAGATCATGGACCGCTCGAGCCAAGCTCCCGATCTCCTGCTGTTGGTCCCTTAAATAGCTGTGCAGCCTGGCATTTTCGTCGGGCAGGGGAATCCCTGCTGTGTCCTGGAAGGTCTGTTCATCTGTCATGTTCGGATTGGGAAATTCGGACACAGATGCAGAGAGTTCGTCACAAGTTTCAAGAGTCTTTATTTTTTCTTTTCTTTCTTAAGCAATATTCTTCATTAAAAAAAACGGAAGTAAACAATACACACAAAAAGGAAACTGAGACTGGGTTTGGCCTCCTCAGGCTGGTTCTGCAAGCCGGCGGACTCGAACACTGACAATTCCCTTTGAACTGAAACTCTCCTTGAAAATACTGGTTTGCTGCCCGGCTGCTCTTCTTCAGTTCTGAGGAGGCAACATGACGCCACGGGTTCGGCTGGCTTAAATAGACACACACAGGGGTATTACACAGGTGCGCATACTTCGTGATTGGGTGACATAACACATTGACACACTAGGGGGGACAAAGCGGTGGCTCAGTAGTTCGGAGACCCAGATCTTATTCCCCCGGACCGTCGTGGTACAGATGTTACACTAGCTAACTAACTACGGCTAAATAATATTAACATTGTGCCTCCACTAAATCAATATTATTTTAATTTACCTTAATGTGTTTTTTTCAAATTGGACGGGGAGTTTTTGAATGCCAGTATATCAGTGACTTTCGGTGAATATGAGAGGCACACAGACATTTCTTGCAAATAAGACCAAATAATGTTACACGCAAATAATGTGTGTAACATTATCTTATTCGCCTTCACAGAGTTCACCACTGTAGTCAGGGTGGGCTTTGTCTGTTACCGTAGTTGTAATGTTAACAGACATTTACAGATCCGCAGCAGTTGCTGCCATGATGGTATCAGCAATATAGGCAATGTTCTGCCCTTGGTGGTTGACAAGAGACAAAGTAATGAAGATGCTTAGGGGAAATATATTGAAATAAAAGTACACATTTTGTTTTGGAAATTAATGGGTAATGGAATGGAATGAAAGTTGTCAGAAATATAAATAATGAATTAAAGTTCAGATACATGTAAATTCACTTTTTTTTTTTTACAATATAATAATTTTTTTTTTACTTTGTAGCTCTGGGTGAAAGGCATTTTTTTAGAAGACACATAGCAAAGATGGCACGTAGTGGATAACAAATACTTTTTTTTTTCATGTATCTTGTGGAAAAATTTTATTTGTTAATAATTGTAGTCAAGTGTAAGGTACCAAATGCCCAGAAGGCCTCTGTTCAAGAGGCCTTGATCCACTCACTACAATAAAAGAAAAGGCGCCTGCACGTCAAATTGAGGAAGTGAGAAACACGCAGGCAGGGGGCAAAGGATAGGAAACAGAGCAATATTTAAGAAAACTAATATCAGAAAAAAATGACATCAATACTAATAATATTTAATAATATTTTATTATTATTTACTAATAATATCTACTCTTTCGTTGGTTAATGATAGCTGGGTAATGATAATTAGGCAAAAAGTACACAAAGTGTGACTCAAGGACAACCTGTACACACAGAGTGCAAGAAATTCAGGAACTTTATTGGAGGGGAAAATACAGAAAATGTAGGCAGTGATCCAAAATATAAAAATAAGCTTTCGGTTCTGCTTTAATTGGGACACAAAAAGCAAAGAGCCAGACTTCTGCTTTTGAAAAGCAGATAAACAACATAAATCATATTTATCATATTGGGAAAAAAAGACAAATCAAATTAATCACTAATCTTCAGCAATACCATCCTCAGAGGAATAAGTGCTCTGAATAGGCGATGATTGTGGCGGTTTGGGTAAGGGAAGGTGTAACCACCTGCTCCCAGAAGAAATCTCAGATGAGATGATGAGCGAGAAGCTAGAATTAAACAAAAAAGAGAATTTTAGTAAGCATGGGCCCAATGGAAAATCTGGAAAACAGTAAAGTATTAGTACAGTATTAAAAAAAATATTCACACATACAGTACTACAACTGAAATTAACCATTACTTTACCAATTTACCTAATAAACACAATAATAATCTACTATACTGTATATGCATAACTAAATAGAATCATGTAATTAATTTTGATTTGATCAAAAACCTAGCAATATAAATAATCATGCTAATAATCAGATCAATGTAATTGTTTTAAAAACTAACCATAGGAATAGTAATAGGTATATGAAGAATAAATACTAACAACAATGATCATGAATTGATTTAATCTGATTTAATTAATCTCTAATCTCAATATCTATCCTATAATAATTAAGTAAATTAAAGAAAAAATTAAACTAGTTGATATATAAGGTCAAAATCATTATTTAGTTATAGAAATATGTTTAATGTATCAAAATGAATAAACAGATATTAAAATACTAATAGACAAATAATCTCTGTACATGTAAAAATATATAATGGACAGTTAAAGACAAATCAAATGAATTAATTAATAGTAATAGTAAATTTACGCATCCCGATGAGGAAGATTTTCAAAAAATTTCGGCTTCAACAAAAACCCAAGTCACCAATGGTGGTCAATGGTCTGGTCAAGGGGAAAAAAAGGAACAAACCAAACTTTCTCCAAAAAAAGAGAATGTAAGACCTCTTAGGCCTACCCAGACATGAATAAATATGAGATGAGAGGGAAAAATTATGTAAATGGGAGGTGCTACATCAATCTGACCTGAGCAAAATTAGCTTACATCTCATGTATATGAAGTAGTTTCTTGACTTAAGGAGGAGCAAACAATGATGTAATTGTTAAGTGAAGGTATATAACAGGGGTACTCAAATATAAATTTTAAATGTCCACTTACCAAATTTCTATTCAGTCCGAGGTCCGGAAAAATGACAGTGCAATTTCAAATAGAGAACTACAAAAAAGTCAAACCCCAAATTTTCTAACAATACCCAAAAATGACATGGTACTGTAGTCCTTTTAGTGTGAAAGGTGACATCATCTTTGTGCCACCAGTTGTTTGAACTTGGGCATAAAAGGTGTGAGGACCAGTTGGAGGCACTGATGTAAATGTTCATTGGTGAGGGAGCTGCGAGATGTGTTTTTCACCATGCTTATAGTTGAAACGGCAGATTCACAGCAGTACGTGATGTGAGGAAAACATTGTGAGAATTTGAAGGGCCATTTTCTGCAGGACAGGAACACCTGCTGCAGTAACCATCTTTGTCCAGAAGGTGAGAAGGTGACCACTTTTGATTGCTAGATTAAGCACATTGGTTTTCTGCTTCCAACAGGGAGCACGAAGGCATATTTTTCTGTCCACTCGTTCTTAAATTCGCTGTTCCTTTCAAAAGGCTTGACTCGATGCTGCGTGAAAACGCTATGGGAACATCTTGTCATTTTGCCGGCTGTGAAGAATGTGTGTATAAACACGCCAAATTTTGGCCTATATAACCTCGGTCAGGTGACGTCATCTGATTAGTCGCACCGGCAGGTTATAAATAGTAGTGAGCCAGAGGCATTCCTCAGATCTTTTGTCTTCACCTCGCTGTGTTTAGCGTGTTTGTGTTTAAAACCAAAATAAGAAGTGTTTAACTCACCGATATCGGAGTTTTAAAACGAGATGTCCTTCCGTGGGTAATATCCATATCGGAGGGCGAACTCTACACTTTAGTGTTTCGATTAAAATGCTCGCGCGCCTCGCATTCCTTGAGAAGCTTTGAGCCGCGGCGCATTTTGGTACTTAAAACACAGTTCCTCGTTGGATCGGGAAATCCCTCTGTCCACTCTCAAGCGCGCCATAGGCTTCCTGTGAATGGGTAAGGATAAACATCCTATCTTGCTTAAACCGCAGAGATGGAAATACTCTCCGAGCACAAAAGAAAAAAAAAAGGCAGTTTCTGTCGGGTGGCCGGGGGGGGGGGGGGCGGAGCTTATGAGTTAACCCTTTCATGGAGTAAGCTGTATTAATCCCGTGTTTTCCAGCCATTGACTTATTTATTCTTTAAATATAGTTGATTTGCAAGCGCGGAGTTATATGATGTCGCTCAGATAGAAGGGACGCTTCAAAAGCTATCTCTCTCCTGGGACACCATCCTTCCTGAAAAGCTAATACTTCCTTTCAAGCTGTGTAGACTTTCATCTTCCCTGGAGGGAAAAGCTTTTCAGGCAGCAGGTCAGGTTGGTGCTCCTTTGCACACCAGGGCGGTTTTACAGGCCTACCAGGCCGACCTGCTGAGAGACTTGAGCACTGGCGGGGCTCTTCAGATAGGGCGTACTGGAATTACGCCGGGCCACAGACTTGTCTCTACGTGCAACAAAAGCAGACGACTCGTGCTATCGGCCGTTTTGTGGCTGCGATGGGTTTCGCGCGGAGGCACTTGTGGTTAAATCTCAGGCGCATTCAATTCAATTCAATTCAATTCAATTTTATTTATATAGCGCTTTTAACAATGGTCATTGTCTCAAAGCAGCTTCACAAAAATTAAAGGATAAGAATCGCATCAAGGATAAGAATCGTACATTCCTCCTGGATGCCCCTATCTTGCCTTCCGGCCTGTTTGGCGATATCGTTAACTTGTTCGCCACTAGGTTCATGAGGCGAAGTTATATGAACAAGCCTTCGGAAAATTCCTTCCCTGCCATGCTCAAGAGTCGGGACTGTCGGCCACACAGTCTCGACCGGGTCTGACTCTTGCGAGGCGTGAAACACAAGGAGTGTGTTTTTGAGCCTGCCACCCCTACAGGCTCCTACAGTCAGTATTCCTTGGTTCCCAGAGGAACGGGGGGCTGCGTCCAAATTTTTAGATTTCGCGGGCTGTACCACTATCTAAAATAAATAATACAGTTTCAAAATATTGACTGTTAAAGTGATTGCTCTCAAATCCTACCGAGCGATTGGTTTGTGACAATCAATTGAAGGACGCTAACTTTCATATAGACATTTTGCCATAACACAGGGAAAGACCTGAGGTTCGCTTTCGGGGGTCAAGCTTACCAGTATCAGGTCCTTCCATTTGATCTAGCTCTCTCACCCGCACATAATAAAATGTATGGATGTAGTTCGGGCTCTTACAACTACCAGGGCATCCATATTCGAATTACATAGACGACTGGCTGGCCCAGTCTCATTAGCTAGCGCATCGACATTAGCATGTCGCCCTAGCTCATTGTTGTTTCTGAGGATTGAGACCCAACGCCACGAAAGCGTACTCTTTCCTCTTCTGAGGATTTGGGTGTCACATGAGAGTCGATCGTAAGCGGGCACGGCTGTCTCCCGCTCGTGCTGAATCCATTATCAACACCCTCAAGGAAATCAAGCTAGACCAAGAAAGTGACCATCACTTTCAGAGATCTTAGCGCCCATGGCAGCTGTATCGGTGACACCTTGGGCCTTCTGCACATGAGAGCATTTCAGTTGTGGCTAACACAGGGGATTTCACTCTAGGGCCGATCCCCATCAAGGGTTACACACCAGGTGCTTCGTACCCCTCCTATGTGGTTCAAGACCCCGGTTCTGACTCTGTGTCCCACTCTAAGTTCGTCTTGTCATCGCAGATGCTAATGTCAGACGCTTCCCTCACGGGCGGGGGTACGGTCTTAGATGACCGTCCAGCCCAAGGGAGCTGGAGAGGCCTTCTTCTCGCATGGCACATCAATTGCCTTGAAATGATGGCTCTATTTCTGGCCCTAAAGCACTTCCTCCAGCAGTTCAGAGTGCCATGTCCCATTGCGGGTGGACAACACTATGGCAAGTCTCATATGCCTGGGCAGCTGTGCTCACGCCGCTAAATAGCTAGCGCACCAGGTTCCTGTCTCTCAGCGCGAATTTACATTCCAGGGCATATGAATGTGAGAGCAGTTGTACTGTCCAGTCAATCTCTGACACACGGGGAATGGAAACCCCACCCCGAAGTAGTCAGTCAATCTGGGAGAGATTTCATGTAGCAGAGGTGGACCTCTTTGCCTCGCAAGATCAGCAAATGTCCTCTTTGCTACTCTCTGACTCTGGATCTAGTATCCTTCTTCAAGAGCTTATGCCCTCAAATGGAATGTATTTAAAGGGTGACATTGGGTGAGAGATGCTATTGCCCTCTCCTATGAGGCGCGTGGGCTCACTTCACCTCTAGGAATCAGGGTTCATTCACCCTCATCAGAACTCATTTGGATTATGATTAAATTAGCATGTTTGTTTTGGCGTCGGTCCAGATGTGTCACGAACTAACCGGGATGACTAGAATGATGATCGTGCTATCTGTCACGAACAAACCGGGATGAGCAGATAGCTTTAGCAGTTAGCCCTGTAGCGTGAATGGTAAACCCAAACGCGGATAAACACGAGCGGGCAGGATAATCACGCGCTTTGTTATAAGGACTCTCACACTCAATGAGCAAAGGAAAGACACAATCTAACCCTAGTCCTATAAACACACACTCAGTCTGAAAAGATAGCCAAGAAAGTGAGTACTCACAGATACGGGAACGATTCCGAAAGGATCTGGGCATAACTCAATGACAGAGCGATGTGCGGCGCCATCTTGTTTACCTTTATGCTTTCAGGTTCGCGACCGTCTTACTTCCGGGTCCTAGTGCCGGTCGCGGCTGAGTGTGCATGACAGTACCCCCCCGTCCAGGACCGACTCCGGACGGTCCAGGGGTGGAGGATACCCGGTGACGGTAGTCCCTAATGAGCCCGGAGTCGAGGATGAAGCGAGCCGGAACCCAGGACCGCTCCTCGGGGCCGTAGCCCTCCCAGTCGACCAGATACTGGGTGCCCCTGCCCCGACGGCGCGAGTCGAGGATCCGTCGCACGGTGTAGGCGGGACCGCCGTCAATGATTCGGGGGGGAGGAGCAGGGGGGGTGGGTGGAACCATGGGTGAGGTGGTGAATGGTTTCAGCTGTGAGGTATGGAAGACAGGGTGGATCCGGAGCGCCGCAGGCAGCTGGAGCCGGTAGGTGACAGGGTTGATCCTGAGAGTTATGCGGTATGGCCCGATGAACCTTGGTGATAACTTTTTTGACTCTGTGTGCAGGTGGAGGTTTTTGGATGATAGCCACACTTTGTCACCTACGTGGTACAATCGTCCCGGAGGGTGCCGACGGCGGTGTTGGGCCACATAGTTGGCGTTGGTGCGTCGGATGGCGAGATTGGCTTGGTGCCATAGCCGCCGGCACCGGCGAACCAACTGTTGGGCCGATGGTACATCAACCTCCGGTTCTTGGTGAGTGAACATCGGAGGCTGGAAACCATAGCACACCTCAAATGGACTCAGGTTGGTGGCTGAGGAGACGTGAAGGTTGTGTGATAATTCGGCCCACTTGAGGTAGCGGGCCCAGGAGCGCTGGCGATCCGACACGAAACATCTTAGGTAGCGCTCCAGCTGTTGGTTGGTTCGCTCCGTCTGACCGTTCGTCTGGGGGTGATAGCCAGAGGACAAACTGCAGGACGAATCGATCAGACGGCAGAAGGCCTTCCAGAACCGGGCGGTGAACTGGGGACCTCTGTCCGAGACGATGTCCTTAGGGAACCCATGCAATCGGACTACGTGTTCCAATATCAGCTCTGCTGTGGTTTTGGCTGACGGGAGTCCGGTGAGGGCCACCAGGTGCACTGCCTTGGAGAAGCGGTCCACGATGGTAAGGATGACGTCTTTTTCCTCGGAGATCGGCAGGCCCGTGATGAAGTCGACGGCAATGTGCGACCAGGGCCGACGAGGGACTGGAAGTGGTTGGAGCTCCCCCGGAGTTGGTTGGTTAGAGTCTTTGGCCCTGGCGCACACTGGGCACGCCCGGACGAACTCAGTAGCCTCCCTCCTCATCGAAGGCCACCAAAAGGCCCGGCCCACGAAGGTGAGGGTTCTCCGGGTTCCCTGGTGTCCCGCGACGGGTGAAGAATGGCCCCACTGGAGGACTTCGGGCCGGAGTTGAGTGGGGACGTAGAGCCGCCCGGGCGGCACACCTGCCGGTGCGGGTTCGGTGGCCAGTGCCTGGCGGACCCTCGTCTCCATATCCCAGTGCAGGGGTGCGATGATCCGGGTGGGTGGAAGGACAGGCACGGGCTCCGCCCGGGGCGCCTCTCGCTCGTATTGACGGGAGAGGGCGTCGGCCTTGGTGTTTTTTGACCCCGGGCGGTACGAAAGATGGAAATCGTACTGTTCGAAGAATAAGGCCCACCGTGCCTGTCGTGGGTTTAGCTGTTTGAGGTTGCGGATGGTGATGAGGTTCTGATGATCCGTCCAGACAATGAATGGCTCACTGGCACCCTGGAGCCAGTGACGCCACTCCTCCAAGGCCCACTTTATGCCCAACAGTTCACGGTCCCCTACTCCGTATCGCTGCTGAGTGGGGTTAAATTTTTTGGAGTAAAAGCCACAGGGGTGTAGCTTTTGGTCTGGACCTCGTTGTGAGAGAACAGCGCCGGCGCCCACTTCCGACGCGTCCACCTCCACAACGAACGGTTGACTGGCATCCGGGTGGAGGAGAATCGGGGCGGTGGTGAACAGGTGACAGAGTCGGTGGAAAGCTGAGATGGCGGTAGGGTTGAGTTGGAAGGAATGGTGTGAGAGCCTGGTAAGTGCAGTGAGTGGTGCTGCAACTGTACTGTAGTCCCGGATAAAGCGACGATAAAAGTTCGCAAACCCGAGAAAGCGTTGGAGCTGTTTGAGTGTCCTGGGTAGGGGCCAGTGACGTACAACCGCCAGCTTCTGCGGGTCCATGGCCACACCCTGGGGCGAGATAACAAAACCCAGGAACGTGGTGGAGTGCTCGTGAAAAGCACACTTCTCCAACTTACAGTACAGCTGGTGGGCGAGCAATCTCTTTAGGACAGCCCGAACATGTTTTGTGTGTTCCTCGGGGGTGCGTGAGTATATTAAAATGTCATCTAGGTAGACGAACACCCATCGGCCTAGCATGTCCCGGAGAACATCGTTGATGAAACACTGGAAGGCCGAGGGTGCGTTGCAGAGACCAAATGGAATGACCAGGCTCTCATAGTGTCCGGTGGGGGTGATGAAGGCCGTCTTCCACTCATCACCCTCTCTGATGCGCACCAAGTTGTAGGCGCTCCGGAGGTCCAACTTAGTGAACATGGTGGCACCAGAGAGGGCGTCCAGGGCTGAGTTGGTAAGAGGCAAAGGATGACGATTTCTGATGGTAATCTTGTTAAGCCCCCGATAGTCGACACACGGACGAAGTTCGCCCCCTTTTTTCTTTACAAAGAAGAACCCCGCGGCAGCCGGCGAGGAGGAGGGTCTGATGGTGCCATTTCGCAGAGCGCTGGCGACATACTCCTCCATAGCCTGGGTCTCGCTGGTAGAAAGGGAGTAGAGGTGGCCGCGGGGGGGGCTGGAGCCTGGCTGGAGTTCGATGGCTAGGTCGTAAGGTCGGTGAGGTGGTAGATGGCTGGCCCGGCGTTTGCAAAACACCTCAGCCAGGTCTCGATATGGTGGTGGAAGGGCGTGGATGTCGACGTCGGGGGCCTCGGACTCCCTGGAACACGTCCCAGCCTGGGCCTGTAGGCATAAGTCGGTGCAGGTCGGCCCCCATTGAAGGATCCGGTTCTGGGACCAGGATATGAGTGGGTCGTGCTGTAAGAGCCAGGGGTAGCCGAGGATGATGGGTGGAGAGGAGATGGGTGTAAGGTGAAATTGGATAGACTCCCGATGTTGGCCGAGGATGAGAGTGATGGGTGAAGTCTGCTGGGTGATGGGGCTGGATGAGAGGGGCCGCCCGTCGACTGAGGTGATTTTCACTGGCTGGGATAACGCCTCTATTTTTACCCCCAATCCTCTGGCATACGTTGAGTCAATGAAGTTACCCGCGGCACCAGAATCGATGAACGCGGCACTTCTGACCCGTTTGTGGCCAAGATGGAGGGTTACCTGGACCGTGAGTCGAGTCTCAGCATTGTCGGTGGTCGCGGAGAGATGGATGATACCCGGGGAGTCTCTCCTCTCTCTCACCGGGTTTGGGCGTTTCCCGGACGGGACGGGCAGGTCGCTCGATGGTGCGCGGCTGATCCGCAGTAAGCGCACAGTCCCTCGCGGTAGCGTCTCTCGCGTTCCGCCATGGTCAGGGAGGCGCGCCCTAGCTGCATGGGTTCCCCGGCTCCGGTGTCAACCACGGCAGGGGGTGGAGATCCGACACGTCCAGGGAGAGCGGTGGTGACGGTGGTTGGTGGTCTTGGTGCAATGTAGGCGTACGTGGGTGGTGGCGGCAGGGTTCGAGGTGCTGGCCTCGGACGGGATAGGAGGCGCTGGTCGATCCGGAGGGCTAGCTGGATTAGCCCCTCCAGTGTGGCTGGGAGCTCTCGTCCGGCTAGCTCGTCTTTGATTCGATTAGCCAGCCCCTCGAAGTAGGACGTCCGGAGGGCCGCGTCTCCCCAGGAGGTCTGGATGGCGAGTGTCCGGAACTCGGCGGTGTATTTACTCACGGACAGTCCTCCCTGCCGCAGGTGGTAGAGCTTTGTGTCGGTCTCCACCTCGCCCGCAGGATGTTCAAAGGTTAACTTGAGCTGGTGGGTGAATTCATTGTAGGAGTGCGCGGTGTCTGTGTCTGCGCGCAGGACTGCCGTGGCCCACTCTGCTGCCTGCCCTGATAGCAACGAGACGAGGAGTGCAATGCGCAGCCGGTCGGTGGAGTACTTGGTGGGATTGAACTCAAACACCAGTTCCAGCGATGTTAAAAACACACTGCATTTCCCATCCGTGCCATCCCATTTATCTGGAAGAGCTAAAAAAACGTCAGAAGGGGGGGGGGGTTGCGGCGCCGCGACCGCCGCGGCGGGCGGGCAGCTAGCCAACCCACCAACCGCCTCCCGGAGGCTCACGTTCTCCTGCCTAAGCTCCGCGACCTCGCGGCGCAAGGCCGCGATGTCTTGGACACTGCGGCGCAGAGAACCGAGCTCCGCGGTTAGCGTATTGATGAGCAAAGCATGCTGGTCAACCACATCGCGGAGGCGGGCGTAATCCGCTGGGTTTACTGCTCGTGGCTCTGTCATTCTGTCACGAACTAACCGGGATGACTAGAATGATGATCGTGCTATCTGTCACGAACAAACCGGGATGAGCAGATAGCTTTAGCAGTTAGCCCTGTAGCGTGAATGGTAAACCCAAACGCGGATAAACACGAGCGGGCAGGATAATCACGCGCTTTGTTATAAGGACTCTCACACTCAATGAGCAAAGGAAAGACACAATCTAACCCTAGTCCTATAAACACACACTCAGTCTGAAAAGATAGCCAAGAAAGTGAGTACTCACAGATACGGGAACGATTCCGAAAGGATCTGGGCATAACTCAATGACAGAGCGATGTGCGGCGCCATCTTGTTTACCTTTATGCTTTCAGGTTCGCGACCGTCTTACTTCCGGGTCCTAGTGCCGGTCGCGGCTGAGTGTGCATGACAAGATGTAACCGTATTTGGGTCCGGAATGCGGACCGGAGTCCGCCTATTGAGTACCCCGGTTATATAATGTACAATTAGGGAAGTTAGGGAATCTTGCAGAATTTTGCCTGTTTATCTTTTGTCTGGCTGGTCCAGTACAAAACTTTACTTAAGTGTTTTCTGCATGTGATAATTTTTTCTTTTATGCAGCTACATCTTTAAGAAAAAGCTGTCCTTTTACTCCTTACATTTTTAATAGAGACTTATTACTTTTCAGATGACAATCAAACAAAAGTCCATTGATTTTCACATCTTAACATAAGCGTTTACACTGTCACTCACACCATACTGTGACCAAAGTAAAACACTCAGAGGGAAGGATAGGAACATAGCAATCTCAAATCTAGATAACAAAAATGCAAAAATGATCATCAGGTCTTTATCACAGCATAGATTGGTTAGTGTGGTTACCAAGGCAACAAATCACTCCTGTTTCAAGCATCTTGAAAGGGTGCAATGGTTAAGGTAAGATTAGAACCCTACTTTAGAAGTGATAGATAATTACCTCACATACTGAACAAAAGTGTTGTCAACTTGCTATACTGTTTATAGCTTATCATTCTTTTTTCCCCTCTTTGGTATTTTGCATGCTTGCAGTGTGCCGTTTAATTGTGTAGAATAAAAAATTTTTTCAGGGTAGCAAAAGTCGCACGTAGCTAGCGAAGTAATGAAAGAGGTTAACAACGCTACTCACCATTTCTTTAATTGATGCCTTGGATTGATAGTTACTGTATAAAAAAAAATTGTACATTACATAGAATTAAAGTTAAATATTGAACCATGCCTAATAACACAATTAGAAATTATCTTTTAACTCATCATTAGACTGTTATGAAGCATTATCAGGAATTATTACAAGCATATAAAAATATGTGCACTGTTGTAATGTTTTATGAATACACATAAAAAGTGTTATTGACACTTCAGGCTAATGATACATAAGAAATAAAACTAATAAACAAGGCCTGTGTGTTTCAGCAAATCTTTTCCCATACTTCTTCTCCTCAGTGATATCATCGCTCACATGCGCTTTTACACAAATAAATCCTAGTTAATCCTTTAGAAGGAAAAATCGTCCAATTCTTTTCTATTAAGTATTTTTTTTTCTGGAATTGTCAGCTATCTTTGAAGATCTTTGAAACATACATTCATCTCTCTCTCTCTCTCTCTCCTTGTATATATCTGTCCCTAGCATAAAAAAACCTTATTAAAGACTGCCAAGTGGAAAGTTTCTGTTCTTTTTACAGCCTTTACAGTCTAGACAGCTAGATAGATTTTCTTTAATAGCATGACAGTAATTGCATTATTTGATATATTAGTGTGGGTGTCTATACTGTATGCTTCTATATCCATTTATACAAAAAATTAAACTTTTCTTTTTTTTTTTTACAGTGAATATGAATATTTGCTAAAACTAAAATACTTTTATTAGGATTATATGTAGGTACAAAACTACAGCCCAAAATGCATGTGAACCCCTAGTTCTGTTCAAAAAAGACAAAAACAACACATCACTACAACAGAATTTGTCCATCTTGGTGATGGAGCATTACACATTTCACAGCATATTAGCACAGTTTGTCAGTAGCTGGGTTTATGGTGTAGAGTTTATTAGTCCCTGAGTGGAATGAAAACATTAGGAGGCATATAATTAGCTAAATGAAGCTAACTTATTTATAAGTGTCGCATAGACCTGTTCCTGAAAGATCTCAGAGTTTGTCAGAAAACAAAGCACTTCACACAGAAACACCAGACTACGCCCTCAGTCAACGTCCCCCATCACCCGAATTCTTAACACACACACCTGAACCTCATCACCACTATTATGCACTATTATGAAGAAAAAGCGCTATCCAAAAATAGTTGTTTTCAACATATTATGTAAACACATCTCAGTTAAATACATCACCTCTTAAAATCCCTGTTATATGCAAGGTACTATGTAAAAGGGGGCACTATTAGTTGAATGCCTGCAAATATCACCCGTATGCATCTCTTAGTTAAGGACAGTACTTAATTTACCATTTTATAGAAAACTTTGTCTGACTGTTCTAGGTGGCACGATGACTTAGTGGTTAGCACTGTTGTCTTGCACCTCCAAGGTCTGGGTTTGATTCCCGGCCAGATTCGATTCCAATCTCTGTGTTGAAAAGACATGCAGATTAGACTAATTGGCTTTCCCAAATCGTCTGTAGTGTGTGAACGATGGTGTGAGTGTGCCTATATGTGTGTGTACCCTGCGATGGACTGGCACCTTCTCCAGGATGAAACCCACCTCGTGTCCTAAGTTTCCTGGAATAGGCTCCACGCCCCCTGCGACTCTGTATACAGGATTAAGTGTTATAGACGATGAGTGAGTGGATGGTCTTGATATACACTGTAACGCTCAGAATTATTATTTGAGCTAATTACACTAAATCGGGGTCTAAGATCTATAAACGGGTTGATTACACTTACTTCCGGTATTGCGCAACCTTCGCGGAGCAAGGAAAGACGGACACAACAACAATTTCCCAAAACCAAACCAAAGTGTATTATGCACAAAAGATAAACAAATGAAGTGCAACAAAAAAACAATATATACAACATATAAACAAATATATACAATGTCAGTAGTGTGTGCGAGTGTGTGAGTGCGTATGTATGAATGTCCAAGTCCGTGTTATTGTAAATGAATGGAATGGTGAAATGGGGAGACGGCTCGAGCTCACCGGTGAAAGATGGTAAGTCCGGGAGCTCGAGAAACGGAATCAGAGGGGTATAGTTGACGTCCAGGACAAGAATAATCCAATGGCAATCGTAAACTAGCTCTCTCTCTTTCTCCATACACAGTGCTGCTTTCTTCATCTCCCCGTCTCGAACGTCATGCCGGTTCCGGCTTTATACCGGCACACGTGACCTGATAGGTCATCAGGGTTCCCTCGCGGCACAGCTGCGCATGCGCGCGAGAGCTTAACCCCGGAACCAAGGCACCGTTGCCATGGGGACGAAAATAACCGAAAGGGGTCAGTTTGTGTGTGCAGGTGAGCAACATTAGCTCCTTCCCTTTTCCCCTGCAGTTTAACCGCCCCTTTATGTGGCCGCGCTACAACATGACCTTGATAAACAAGTTTTAATGACACAAACCCTAAGGGCAGTGGATCAGCTGATTGGGGCCTTGGGTTACTGATTGGTGAGATGGGGCTCAAGCCAGCAAGGTGTCTGCTTTTGAGTATTTGAAAAAGACCCTACAGTACATCCCATATAACCCAGCCACTCCTGGTTAGAAAAAGGGATGCCTAGTTAATGAATAGGATGGTACTGGGGCCAGGGGTAGCTCAGTGGTTAAGGCATTGGACTACGGTTCGGAAGATCCCAGGTTCAAACCCCACAACCACCAAGTTGCCACTGTTGGGCTCTTGAGCAAGGCCCTTAACCCTCAACTGCTCAGATGTATAATGAGATAAAAAAAAAATGTAAGTCGCTCTGGATAAGAGCGTCTGCCAAATGCCTAAATGTAGTGATAGGAAGTTTATTAGTCTGAAATCAATTAATTAATTAATCTGTAAATTCTGTAGTAATAACATTAAAAATGTATTTGAACTTCTTTTGTAAGTCCCCCTGACAAGTTCTATTTTGTCCAGGCAGCATTCTGAGGAAATGCTTCTCTGATTTGCAATGATGCTGCAATCTCCAGCAGAATATGTTTGCCCTTATCATAGTTTCAACAGCTGCCGGTTTATCAGCTCACACAAACTTTTATGTGTTTACCATAGTAAGGTTTTCAGTTTAATTATTTCCTCTTTTCTAAATGCAAGCAGAGTTATACACAGTAATCTAATGTTATTTGAAAAAGGATTTTTAAAGTGCAAAGATTTAAACAACTTTGGCAACAAGCTCTTTAAATTCATTCATTCATTCACTTTGATTTATATTTCTTATATTATTATATTTATTTAGGCAGGTCAATAATTTGCAGTCCTCAAATGATCTGTCGACACTGATCATGGAATCATGGAATTTTAACCAATACACAACTGCACTGTCACTTTCAGTCTATATTGCACTGCTTCATCCACTCTACAGTACATCTTTGCACCATCCATAATTTATATAGTACTACTGTATATTCCATCAATATTTATTCCGGAAATACTGTATCATTCAGACATATTCATACAGTATATAGTATGTACAGAGGTGTCAAGTAACGAAGTACAAATACTTTGTTACCTTACTTGAGTAGAAAATTTTGGTATCTATACTTTACTGGAGTAATTATTTTTCAGCCGACTTTTTACTTCTACTCCTTACATTTTCACGCAATTATCTGTACTTTCTACTCCTTACATTTTAAAAATAGCATCGTTACTCCTATTTTATTTCAGCTTGTCATTTTAAAAAAAAGAAAAAAATCGTGCCATCCGGATGGGGCGAATTCGATTGTGGTTGGATGAGAAGTATAAACATACCATTCCGACACCCTATTGGTTGGAACGCGATCCATCGCACCTGCACATGACGTCACGTCACACACTCCAGCAAGGACGTTTGAATAAAATAGCATTTTCGGTTGATAATACCCCTATCTCACCTACAGTATGCGGTTTCGCGCAGTGGCCGTAAGTAGGGTTCATCATGATTCACCGTGAGTTTTTGCGCTGTGATTACGTTTCCATCTTTCCACGTGAAAAATTCAACGTTTAATTTTTTTGGCGGTCCTCGCGGAAGTTTGCAGACCTTGCAGAACTTCGCGGCAGCTCACGGTGCCTAACATCGCATCTCGCCGTGAGTCAAACCACATAGGTGAGATAGGGGTATAAGGTTGTGAAAAGTAGACGAAGATATCCGTGATAGAGACTCAAGATTCGAGCGAAATGTCACAACCAAGCACCAGCGAGGAAAGTAACAGCACCAGGAAGGTAACAGGAATGATATATATATATATATATATATATATATATATATATATATATATATATATATATATATATATAATTTTTGGGGGGGATTAATCACTTGGATTAATCATTCATTCTGACAGCACTAATGTTTATTGTAGACAACCATCCAAGGGTAATTGTTACTAAGCCTGCCCTGGGTACACTAATTTTCTTGTATGTATGTTGCCCTCACAGATTCCTGCAGCTAAGCTTGGATGTACATTTACATTCCAATAAAGGTTACTGATGACATGCCTCTGAAGTTTGACTTTTTGCACCATTAAAATACTTATAGGCAACTAGTTATCATATCTTCTTCTCCATGAAACATGTTAATGCTCAGTAGTACACATACATGGTTCTTTAATGTACCCAGGAGCCAAGGGTAGCTCAGTGGTTAAGGCATTGGACTATGGTTCGGAAGATCCCAGGTTCAAACCCCACAACCACCAAGTTGCCACTGTTGGGCCCTTGAGCAAGGCCCTTAACCCTCAACTGCGCAGATGTATAATGAGATAAAAATTTAAGTCACTCTGGATAAGAGCGTCTGCCAAATGCCTAAATGTTTAATGTATTTGCTTTGTACTAATATTAATTCTTTTTCAATTGCCATATCCCAAATTACTATGGGCGTTAAAAAAATACAACAAAAAAACAACACATTTTTCTTTTCTTTTTTTAAAGAGGTGTTAGAGCAGTATATACTGTAGGCCCGTGGCACAGCCTAAGCTTTTATCTTTAATGTGTTTTTCCCCCTCACATTACTTTTACTTTTACTTTTATACTTTAAGTAGTTTTGAAACCAGTACTTTTACACTTTTACTTGAGTAAAAAGCTTGAGTTGATACTTCAACTTCTAAATAAGTCTTTTTAAACTTCTAAACTTTATACTTCTACTCAATAATGAATGTGAATACTTTTGACACCACTGAGTATGTACATATAGTATGTATATGGTGTTGAGCATATCTTCTTGACATGACTTATCCACTGCACAATGTACTTTCTTTGTACTATATATACTGTACCCATCCCTATTACTGTATGCCTACTACTGCACCTTATGTACATAAGAAACCCTCAGCCCTGTACATATGGACCTACAGTATACACTCATTTACCACATTGTTATTTATTGTAAATAGGCCACTTATACACTTCTGGTTAGGTGCTAACTGCATTTCATTGGCTTTGTACACAATTACAAAATAAAGTATAAAGAAAAAAGATCTAATCTAATATTTTTTGAACTATTTATTTTACTTGGGTGCCATCCCTTTTATCTTAGGGGTCACCACAATGGATCATTTAATTTGACTGTATTCAGTGACTGGGTTGTATTGGGCATGAATTTACTGTAAGGGTCTTGCCTAAAGGACCAAACAGTGGTGATGTGGCAGTGATGGGGCTCGAACCCTCAACCATCAGATCAGCAATCTAAAGCCTCAACCACTGTTCCTATTTTAATCACAATATATGGCATATATTTGTTAAGACTGGTAATACATTATATATTGTAAAAAGTAGCCAACCTTTCAACTTAAATAAGGCCAGGGATGTTATATTATGCAGAATTACATGCAGTAGTTAAGATTATGCCATTTCCCCCCTTATCCGTTCAAGATGGCTATAATTATATTGGCCACATAATTTTACACTTTCTTTCTTACTCTGTATCCAATTCCAGTACGCCTTACTAGGTATGCTTTGCTCTCTGTTTGCTTTTTTTTTTCTATATTCTATGTACATTGTCAGGGTCATGTCCTATTTGCAGGAAGTTAAACATGCGCTTCCTCATCTACTGTATAAGCCGTGTAACAAATTAGAGATTAGTGTTTTCCAATGGGAGAACACTATTCACTCTCTACAAGATCCACTCAGCAAAAGAGGAGAGATGAGCATATGAGATGCCCTGTAAGCTATTAATCAGAATTTTTTATTATTTATTTTATTTAGATAACCATTCCATTTGACTCTGCAGTATTCTCGCATCACTTTAACTCTTAAAATAAAAATTATATCAATACAGACAGCATAATTTTTTCCATAGCTGATATTTTTCCATTTGCCTGATATTCTGTACAGGTATGCATATATTGATGAATAAGATATGGAGGGGTGGAGCCAGATTTAGCTAAAAGAGACATAAAAACCCTGTGATTGTCCTGGGGGGGGGGGGGGACTGAAGATATTCTGAAGATGTCAGAGAAAAGTGTAAAATGGTTTTAATGGTATAAAAGGGGGGGGGGGATTATAAAATAACAGAGTTAAAGAAACTCCAACATCTGAGAAATTATATACAGAAGAATGAATAGAGGTCTTATATACAGTATATATATATGTATGTATCTTTTGTTATGATGTTACATAAACGATGAACTGGAAATGTATTTTTAATTACTTATTAATGTGTTTTACACAGCAAATGGAGAAAGTAACTTTGTGTTATTAAGTAAATAATTTGCGATGTATATTACACTTTATTATGAGTAATTTTACATAATAAATTCACAGTTTGTGGTTATCGGTGTGCAGGAGATTATCTACAGTATCAACATGTACAGTATCCACTGCTACCGTATAACATATAACATCTCACCTTTCCTCTTTAACATTTTCGTTATTGAGTCCAGATTAAAATGTTTTTAATGTTCAATGCTTTACAAAATATAATTTCATCTCTTATTACTGTACATCACAAATTCAGATTCCGTTAGTGTGGACTCTAATGAACTATGCAGTCAACTGATTTTGATTACTTAATAAAATACAGTGCACATTAAATGGAATAAAGGCACAAAAACAAGATAAGGTATTGTTTTATAAGAAAACTAAACCCAATAGAAACAAAATATCTACTGTATATAGATAAAATAAAGGTTTGGTCTGTAGTTAGCATTTGCATTTCATACATTGGATGACCAGAAACCAGTGTCAGAATTTTTTTTTTTATTAATACAGAAAGACACACAGCAGACATGTACGTGGGCTTCAACTTGAAAAAATAATATCAATAATTACATTCAAGCTGATCAGCTTTAGCTTTAACCCTTTAACACTTTATACAAACTCTTTAACCATCAATAATGGATAATAACGCAATGAACTCCCAGATCATGAATTTTAACTCATATACTGTACATAGCTAGAGTATGTACTGTACTGTATATGGGTCGAAACATGGCTGTCACTGAAGTTACTCCAAATGTTTCTCCCATCATAGAGCAAAATGTTTCTAGATTCTATCTAATCTGTTTTAACTGCTGTGCTGTCTAGCAGAATCTGTCCACAATGTGCAATAACTGATGGGTGTCGGTGTCCCTGTTGGATACAATCATACTAATAAATATCATGATAAAACCCCGAGAAAGTGCCTACAAGGGAATGAGGTGAACAGTGAAACGTTCAAACTGTGAAAGCACGAAACACGAAACTTTCTGAGCGTTGCCTCCATCCTGCTTTCAGGCAGCTGATAGGACTGTGCTGATTAGGAGCTTACTTCTCTGCTGTCAGCCTTCTATGTTTTATTTATTTATATTTTTCCTTTCTCATCTCCTGCCTGGGAGTCTCTCTTGTATACCTAGCCATTCCCTTTCCTCACTCTCTCCCCTCCATCACTCGTCCATTCTTGTTATACACAGCCCCATATTAGTCCAGCTTGTCCCTCCTCAGAGGTTTGCAGGCCTGTCAGCTCCAAACTTTAGTTAATCACTCAGTGAGCTTGGGCCTCCCCGGGCCAGCCACTCAGGCCCCGGACTCGGAAACGAGAGACGGTGGAAATCCAAATGCAACACCGGGGCCTCGTTACCACAGCAGGTATTTAAGGAAACAATCTGTTTCATATCAAAGGATAATTTGTCTTTGCGCTCAAAGCCTGCGGCTCTTGTGAGAAATAGCTGTGCATTGTCAGCTTGTAAAATTCACACCAGCAGCATCAGGGAGGATGAAGGTGGCTGCTGTTAACACCATCAATTTAGCATTTCATCTCTTAGATGTCACAAGCTGTATAATGCACCTTATAATGCAAGAGGGTTTGATAATATTAAGTGGTTTGTTGCTTGATATTTTCTCGATTTTCCTGATGGATGTTGCACTGGCGGTCACTACTGGGCCCTTGAGCAAGGCCCTCAACTACTCATTTGTTCTATAGATATGGGCATTAGGTAAATGATCTAAATGGAAAGGTTCTTACAAAACTTAATAATCTTGGTATGTAGTCTACTAGCTCACTCAGCTGGCTAATGGCTCACCAATGTTTTATGTTTAGCTGTAAAATGACTCTCCATGTGTTTGCATATATTATAGCTGATTATCAAGCTGTTTCATTTTAAACATTGAAAAAAAAAAAAAGAAGGAAAAAAAAAACAAAGAAAAAGAATTACAGATAAATTGGGACAGATTTACAGTATGAGTATCCACTGTCTCAGACCACGCTGCTAAGCATTTGCCACCTGACTTTTGACAGGCAACTTTTTTTTTTTTTTTTTAACCACAAAAGTGAATTATTTCAAATTTGCCCATATTGTCTTTTGATTGATGTGCTTACAGGCTGCGTTATTACTTTTTTTACTTTCTCGCAGTAATCAATAAAAAAACATAAAGAAATTAATGGTGCATAGCTCTGCATGATGCTTTTCTCTTACTAGCTATAAAGTACTAGATAGGATCAAAGTAAATTTAATTCATCTTCATAACAAGACTTTGACTATATTAAAAATAAATAAATAAATAAACAAACACAACTATTGTATGTACATTACATTACAGAATAATACAAAGGGAAGGGACAGAAAGAAAGACTTAATACCATTATCTCGAGTAAACCAGAATTTGTTCAATCCTACTTTTGAATGCTGTACTCTACTCATCTTCGGTTGCAATTATTTTTTTTCCTTTATGTATGAATATAAAGCAGATGGAAAGGCACAAGTTACTTTTTTTTCGCCTTAGTTACAAACCCTTTAGGGTGAAACGCTTTACCCAGTGGAGTTCTGATTGGTCTCGAGTATTTACAATTATGCCTTATTATTAAAGTGAACTTCACAGTGCTAAAAATGTCATATATCAGGTGTAATGAACTGCGCGCCCGCTGTATTCCCCAAACTTCGCCCACTGCTGCTCAGACATTAATCCACCAACTCTGTCACACTGGCACCAGTCCCTTCTCTCATTAGTGCTGGCAGGTAGGAGAATACAAATAATGAGGAACTGCCCGGCAGTCATAGCAGACATACATATAAGAGAGAAAGAAAGGAGACAGAGTGGAAAAGTCCATGGAGTGTCATGAATGGAAAGCAATTACAAATCAGAAAATTCTTAGGAGAACCTGCTTGTTTACACAAACTGCAGGGGGAATGTGCTGACAAGCAGCACAGATTTTATTTTGTTTAGAAATGCCAGCAGCCTCCTTGCAGTATTATGTGCCAATCACCATATACTATGAGTCACTGCAGTGATCTGAGTTCGACAAGGACAAAAGAGTGGAAAAGCACTGAACGCTAGAAACTCTCCTTACCGAGAGCTAGAAACCACACTAACTCATTTTGTTTACTGCATGGAAAACTAGGGATGTGGAATTAAAAAAAAAAGAAAGAAAGAAAGAAAGAAAGAAAAAGAAACATATTTTCCAGCCCACTGCATTTGTCTGACATATCCCTCTGGGAAGAAAAAGACAAATGTTTAAGTATTTCTGTATGTTAAAACTCCTGCATGGTCTTGCACGAATGCACCGCAATTATTAAAATCAACATGTGCATTATACATAAGCAAAAAATAATAATAATAAAAAAAAAGTTTACAAGGTGGGCATTCACATATTTTATCTTTTTTTCTTTTCTCTTCCCTTTGTTTTAATGTGCTGTTTTATGAATGCATTAATATAATTGCATTTCTTGTTTCAGAAGCCTGATTTGCTTATCCAACCTGTAAATAAAACATGAAAGCCACTTGCAAGTTGAATTTATATTTTCACTTCAAGCTGTGGAATGATGAGATCCAGTGCAAGAAGTACACTTCAGCACTTTTTTTTGTTTTCAAAAGTGGCTTCTCAGTGTTTGAATTTACATTCTGCCATTATGACTTAGCTACAGTATGGCACTGTATAACTGTAATTTCCAAAACCCTTCTTTCAGCATACAGTATACCAGGCGCATATGCTTTCATGTCATGTCATATACTGCACGCAATTGCTATGCTATTGTGATCTGGGTTTTTACCATGTGTCCTGTCACTGGTTAATTGACCATTTGTGTTTACTGATCCTGTGTTTAGATAAGTTTCATTTTATACACTTTCATTTATACACTTTTTTCCCCCCTTAACAACAGGATCAATTGTGATTCTTAGAGTGCCTTAAATACATTTTTAACATCTTACAAGTAATGATAGACTGATAACATCTAATTTAGATGTAATAGTTTGAATTACAGTATAAAATGAGAATTATATGGTGGTGTAGTGGTTAGTGCTGTCGCCTTGCATCTCCAGGATCCGGGTTTTATTCCTAGTCAGGTTCGATTCTCGTCACGTGGAGTTTGCATGTTCTCCCTATGCTTGGTGGGTTTCCTCTGTGTTCTCCGGTTTCCTCCGACAGTCCAAATACCTGCAGATTAGGTTAATTGGTGTTCCTAAATTGCCCATAGTGTGTGCATGAGTGTGTATTTGTGTGCCTCAATGATTACCCCGCTTCATGCCCCAAGTCTCCTAGGATAATCTCCAGGCCCCCATGACCTTGTATACAGGATAAAGTGGAATAGATGATAAGTGAGTGAGCGAATTCTTACTAAATACTATTACTAATAAATTGTTTAAATGTTTTGCTCTAATGTTTTATTCAGACATTTAAAACAACACAAATAAACAATAAAAATTTTAATAACTACGTGATTTTTCCTCAATTACATTTTTAGATGTTGCAATAAATAATGTAAGTTATACAAGACTCAAGATTCAAAGAACTTTATTTATCCCAGAGGGAAACTGCTTAACAAACATAAGTGGTATAATAGACTATTTGATTACATACATAATATTATACTCATTAACGGATTCGATCCACATACTGTACCTGCATACCATTATCTCTTTTCATTATCTTCTTTTCATTCCTTTTTCCTTACTCCTTAAGCATTATGGCACCCTCCCAAAATTACAAGTCTGAAGAGACTGAACTAGAAAACACTAAACCATTTAATCTTGGGATGTGTAGACTGGGTATATAATACTGTATGATTACACAAAAAAAAAATCATGAAATATCCCTGTGAAAATATACATTCATTCATTCACTCATCTTCTATACCGCTTTATCCTGTATTTAGGGTCGCGGGGGACCTGGAGCCTATCCCAGGAGACTCAGGGCACGAGGCAGGGTACACCCTGGACAGCGTGCCAATCCATCGCAGAGCACACACACATACACACACACACACACTCATTCACACACTATGGTCAATTTGGGAACGTCAATTAGCCTAACCTGCATATCTTTGGACTGTAGGAGGAAACCGGAGTACCCGGAGGAAACCCACCAAGCACGGGGAGAACATGCAAACTCCATGCACACAGAGACGGGAATCGAGCCTGGCCGGGGAATCGAACCCGGACCCATAATATTTACAGTATTATGAATGAACTGTGGTTTATTTTGTAGTGTTATTGATTTTACTAATTACTTTTCTGTACAAACATAGATATGTTCTTTATTCTGCTCCTCCACAGACCTGAGGTTGATGTCAACTCCAACAAAGTTCACTGACCCACACAATGAGGTGAAAAAATAATCATGCAAATGAGCAAAAAAAAAAAAAAAAAAAAACATCACAAAGAGTTTCAGAGTTAGATAATTTTTTATTTTATTTGTATTTTTATTACACACACTATATTCCACCACCAGGCCATAATGTCTGGCTGCTCAAGTCACCAAGATCTAAATCCGCCTCTGATTCTGAAAATGTTTAGATCATCACCTCAGAAATCAAAAGAATATGGAAAAAGGGGATTTAATATTTATTATTTATTTTTTACCAGTTGCATCCTGTTTTACATTGTGCAGTAGTATTTTAAGATTATGGTTTGATGGCCCCATTAAACTCTTGGCTGAATTCTATGAAAGACTGCACTATAACTTGTTTTGCTGTCAGATTATATGATCCTCTTACGATAGGCCAGTGATTAAAGAAAATTACTACTTTTTGCTTATGTCATAAATCAGCACAAACAGGGCTCATGAAGAAAGCTTGCATGCACGGGAACTTTCTTTTAGAGAACCTAAAGCATTTCGTCTTCTGTCTGTGTGATAGTATCTTTCTCCTTTGCCAAGTTTAAAGTCGTCCCATGAGGTTTGTAATATTTTTGGTTTTGCATCCCTGGGACGGTCGTTATAAGAGCCAGTTTTATCCTGGTACTTGATGAGTATTGGAAATGCTGTTTTTGTAAATACTGTTCCAGAACAACTGACCTTCATCTCTTAAAATAACAACTGACTGATATTGTTACTTAATTACCTAATGCCATCTGTGTTATTTCATACTCAGTGTACTTTATACTGTACAACCTCCAGTATTGTTTTAGAATGCAGAAAAATTAATTCAAACTTGCAAACAAACTTTTGACTGGTAGTACTGTATATACAGTATTTACCAATATATTGTGATGTGTTCATGTATTTAAGGATCTTGTGTTCCTGCAAATATTCCACTGGTTACGGATCCACTTTGTCAACCACAGGGGTGAAAATGTCCAGTGAACTAAAGGATGCCTGAAGCCTTAATTTCTTCACACAATCAATACGGTGCTTTGAATAGTTTCTTGTATAGTGACATGCTGTAGAGCTTAAGACTAATAAATTCAATTGGGAATTACTTTGCAGTAAGAGCATGTCCTAAACAGCTGGTCTTGTTAGTGTCCCCAGGATGCAATCATTAGTACCTACAAAAGTGGTCCAGCAATGGAAAACCGGTGAACTACTGACAAAGTCATGGGGAACCAAGACTCACTGATGTGTGTGTGGGGAGCAAAGGTCAGCCTGCTGATTCCAATCCCACAGAAAAACCAATACAGAGCAACTTGCCAAAAATAAATCAATAAAAAGGCACCAGAACACTCAGTGCATCATTGTGCCAGAACCTGCAAGAATGCCTCCAAACTCCCCAGATCCCAGTCAAATTGAGCACCCATTGCAAACAAGTACGATCCACAGATGTCTTTCTCCACAAACTATAGCTTCAACAGGATCCTGTGTCAGTGTCTTGTGTAGTCATACCTCAAGGGGCCAGAGATTCCCAGGTGGCTTAGCGGAACCTACAGTACACAATACTGGGTATAATGTTTTGGGTATAATTGTAATTCTATGGATAACCAGTACTGTACAGTATATATTGTTCTAGTCTGGTGAAGGAGATGCATTATTGATGTCTTGATCTTAAATTTAGCACTTGCTATATATTGTATTAACAGAAATTTCCCACCATAATTACTTCCTATTTTGAGGTGGTGGCTGGGTACTTTGGGGGCAGTCTATAAGGAAGAGGAGAGGACCCCATTAATTGCTTCACTATTGCTTTTGCATGCATCGAGACTCAAGATGACTTATGCAAAGTTGGACCAATAGATTCAAAAATCGAGGGTATAACCTTGAGTAATAGCTGGCTAGTTTTCAAATGAACATTTGAGGTCCCCAAAGTCAGCTTTTTTTCTGCCATATGTTTCCAAAATGAGCCTGGGGGGGTGGGGTGGCTGTGGATGGGGGGGAGGAGGGAGGGGCTTCGCGATGAGTTGAGGAAAAAGATTTCTTCACTACAAACAGAGAGAGGAATTGAAAGAAAAAAAAAGTGAAGAATTCATGATGCCAGGAGGCTGGAAACAGATGGAGAATGACTGGTGTACAAATGATGTGTGGGATGAAAGCGAAAAGAAAGTGAGTTCATACAGTACTACAGCTCTTCAGTACTAAAGAACGTGGAGAATATTTGATATAGCAAGGCTGACATGGTGCAGCAGTCCAACAAATTGTATACACTAATCAATATAACACAGCAGTCATTTTATAGACTGATTATGATAAATGTGCAGCAGGTCTAATTTAATGATCAGAAAAATGGATGCTATGGATTGTGCATGATCCAAGGAGACTTTAATTACAGAGCTCCAGTGTACATTTCTTTAATTAAAGCTAAATCTCAAGTCTCCATGTTACAGTTATAATGGTGTCAGCACTGGCTAGATGCATATAATTCCTGATCCAAAAGGAAATGATAAGTGCTGATTGAAGCTTTGCCTGCTCCAGAGGGGGGATGGCTTGGACCTTGGCCCACAAAATCATTCCTTTTTTATGGAGCCCTTTTCACTATTACATGCACTGGATGTTAATATAGCTTTGGGTGCTTGGATGCCTGTACTCTATTAATTCGGGTTTATTGCCACTAAATTAGGTTCAGTTGCCCCCTCTGGCAGAGAAAGCTAATGTGCATAAATATAATTCATGCACCTAAACACTGCACCACAAATATGCAACTCACACAAATGTCAATTACTTTCTACGTGTACTCCACTCGGGTTTCCATAAAAGCCAGCACTTTGCCCATTTATATTTAGGAAGAGGTTATGCTAGCCTGAAAAAACGTCTGCCAGCACTGCTGGGGCACCTTGTACTCAGAACTGATAAAGTTACATAGTGGACAATTTCCTTGGAGAATTGTGTTTTCCTAATAATGTCACCTTGCCTTACGTAGGTAAAAAAAAAAAAAAATTATAAATGCTGGAGCAATTTCACTTTCATCCATTAACAATATCTTTTAGTGCTGTTATTATAGCTCAGCCGCTGCATATTTTATTTTGAAGGGGTCGAGGCAATGATGAGAAGACATCACTTTAGAAGAGCTCCTGATTGCATTTGTGTAGTGAACTATGAAGAGCACAGCCAAAAATATGGTACACAACCTATTGGATTTTTTTTCCTCTCGAAAGACGAAAGAAAAACGTCACCACATGCATTAGAACCTTTAATGATCATGGTTAAGAGCGTAGTTAGATTACATAGTGCATCTGCACCTTTTCTGCCTCATTGTTTATATTTTCCCCTAAATGGGCTGTAACACTTGAGAGCCAGAGGCAGGAGGGTATAATTGGAAAATCAGTTTAATTAGGCTGTTGGAAAAACCAGCGGCATAAACCGCCACAGGAGTGAGGGTTACAAAAGGCAGATGTGTTATACAGAGAGCCACTAGCATGTATGTATTTGTTAGAAATACAAATTCGGAGGAATTAAAGTTTAAGCAATTAATTAAATAAATATAGAGTAAATCTAAAAGTACTATTTAACTTTTAAAAAGAACTATTTAACTTTTACATAAATTTGATCAAATGTACAAAAGTCTTGAGCCTCCGTTCATTTCTTTATATTTTTCTTGCAAAATCAGATTTTTTCCCCTGCCATTCTTGAGGAATGTTTCATCAAGCTTCCTGAAGGACTTTTTTGTCTCTCAATTTTGGAAAGTTTTTGGCTCTCATTTGCATCCATTGGATCTCAGATAATATTTTGTTTGTTTGTTATTCCACACAGTGACCTATTAATAAATCATAAAATGCATTTAAATTATTGCACAGACCTGTGAGAAACAGGTACAAATAAAGTAATTGCAGATGATCAGGCCGGTAATATGTACAGTATACTGATGATGCTGAATGCCAAGTGGTTGGAACAGACGAGAGGGGAAATGAGGTTTCTGCTGAGGTTGTTACATAAACAACCAGTTTTTAAATAGTACATTTTAAGGCGTGACACTAAAAAACATCAGTTTCCATTACTTTAATTCAAAACATACAGAATTAAATTAAATTAAATTAAATTTGTCTTGGCGGCACGGTGGTGTAGTGGTTAGCACTGTCGCCTTGCACCTCCAGGGTCCGGGTTCGATTCCCGTCTCTGTGTGCATGGAGTTTGCATGTTCTCCCCGTGCTTGGTGGGTTTCCTCCGGGTACTCCGGTTTCCTCCCACAGTCCAAAGATATGCAGGTTAGGCTAATTGGCGTTCCTAAATTGACCATAGTGTGTGAATGGGTGTGTGAATGTGTGTATGTGTGTGAGCCCTGCGATAGATTGGCACCCTGTCCAGGGTGTACCCCGCCTCGTGCCCTAAGCTTCCTGGGATAGGCTCCAGGTCCCCGCGACCCTGAATAGAGGATGAAGCGGTATAGAAGATGAATGAATGAATGAATAAATTTGTCTTAATTTAAGACAATTGTGGTGGCTCAAGATTTTTGCACAGTACTGTATGTGTGATACCAATATTGTGGAGGTATTTCTGTGTCACTAATATTAAATTAACAAATACGTAACCTGGAATGCAAAAAAAAAAACGTTGAACTTCCTTTAGCATTTATGTCCATCCAAACTTGCACTGTTTTTGAGGAAGATCTTGTATTGATGACGGGAAAGGAAAATCTCTCCCAGAACTATTCTTTCACCATTTGCATCCTGGATTATACGTAGCTGTGCCATCAGGAGAGTAAAACTCTCTAGATATGGTACCCTGGTAATTAATTACATTCAGGTCATCAGCTGACTTAATTTTTTTCCCCACATATTGTTGCACTGCCTAGAACTGACCATGCACTTCCCTTCTTACTCTGACACACCCATCGCTCTGGAATAGTTAATCTTAACATTTCAGACCACAGGACCTTTTTACATTGCTCAAAAAGTTCCATCTTTATACTCCTTACCTACAGTACAGTAACCCTAGCATATGTTTCTAATTATTCTCATTTAAAAGTGGATTTCTTGTGTTTAGGCTCAAATTGATTGAGTTTTCTTTGCTTGGTGCAGACTAATAATTTAACCCTTTTGACCATGGGATTTGTCTAACAACATGGTTGTTTAAGAAATAAGAAGCATTCAAGCTGCATCATTTAGTGTTAAAAGAGTTGCAGCAGAAAAAAGAATAATGTTCAGTGAAAGGCTCTTGAATATTTTCTTATTTAAATTAAATCCAAACTGTTTTTTTTTTTTTTTTTGTAAAGTAACAGTAAAGTATTATTCATGGTAATGCATCTGCATATTTGTGATAAATTAATCAAAACGTTAACAGTACCTACAAAAAAAAAAAAAAAAAGGAATACCTACAAAATCTTGCTTTTTAAAGATGCCACTTTATGTACTGTATGTAGATTTCAGTTTTACACAATTCATGCAACCTTGTTTCAAGTACAGTTAAATTAAGCGAAACACCTGAGAAGGTCACATGTAGAAGATTTAATTAATTCCATTGTTTTATTCCCATTATCTTCAATTGTATGGAGACATGTAATTATCTGGGTGTATTTCTGGATAACAGCCTTGAATGGCAAATATCATGGACGCAGTCTACAGGACGAGAGAAAGAACAGGCTACTTCTTGAAGAAGCTCAAGTATTTTAATTTAAAGTTGCACACGGTCTCACGTGGTCTATCAGCCTTTTATGTTCAGCACCATCTTTTATGCAGCTGTGTGTTGCTGAAATAACTGATTTTTTATTTTTTTTATCCAAGGGCTATTTTTACACTCAGTTAATGGTGTGGATAAGTACTGAAGATTCTTCATAATGATATTTTAATCTAACTAACTAGACCTGATTAACAAAGACCAACACGGAAAAGATGTACTGTACACGCTCTAATCAGCATTAATCAACACTCAGACATGAGTCTGTGTCGATAAATGTGAAGCTTTTTCCAATATAGTAAGTCATGAGAGTGCTTTAGACTATAAAAATGGAACAACTGACAGAGGAGGCATTTGAGCTTTCAGATGGTATTGGCAGCAGGAAGCTGACGTGGGAAGAATTTTAAAGGACCACAATGAGTCATGTAGAGATCATCACATAAAGATCAGTTGCATGTGTCGCATATTGTAATTGTAAAAGCTTTAGGATGATGTAGGATTGAAGCATACCTAATTCTCTCTCTCTCTCTCTCTCTCTCTCTCTCTCAGTATACATGTACTCCTGCTTCCTGATGTGATGTGGCTCTCTGATCCTGACACATTTCTACTGCTGAGATTGTCTTGCCCTCTGGATCTGCCTGACTCATGCTGAGGCTACACTTCTGCTCTGAGCTTCCTGCACTTCAGATTCATCTTCTGCTGCTGTTGATGAGTTCACACAGATAGCACATAGATTTGCTTCCCAAAACAGTTTACCCCCAAGACTCATCGTTCCTTTAGTGGGTTATTATACCGGCACAGAGTCTCAAAAAAGGTACAAAGCTGTACTTATCACATGAGGCTAGTTCTTGTCTTCCCTTTGTTGTACATGGATGTGTTGAAGTCAAAACAGGACTTTTGATTGTGCAGAATAAAAGAACACAGTCATGAGAATACAGTAAAAACTACCTTTATTTCTCTATATAATCCCCTGCCATACCGATGCACTTATCACTTAAACCAGTATAGAAATTTTTTCTCAATGATTGGACTACCTGCTTCATGACCCAAACATGTGGAAATGACTTGGAGTGACCTCAGCTACTTTTACTTGAACACCCCTTGTACATTTAATAGGTTTAACCACCATTATAGGACTCGAATTATCTTTTAAATTAAGTTTAATAGTATGTTTTAATTTAATACATACTGAATATACACAAGTTGTACCCTTAGAGCTATCATTAGAAAACTAGGATTGGTACAGTACAGCTTTTATTATTATTATTATAATTATTATTATTATTATTCATTCATTCATTCATCTTCTATACCGCTTAATCCTGTGTTCAGGGTCGCGGGGGACCTGGAGCCTATCCCAGGAGACTTCGGGCACTAGGCGGGGTACACCCTGGACAGGGTGCCAATCCATCGCAGGGCACACACACATACACACCCAATCATACACTACGGGCAATTTGGGAACGCCAATTAGCCTAGCCTGCATATCTTTGGACTGTGGGAGGAAACCGGAGTTCCCGGAGGAAACCCACCAAGCACGGGGAGATTATTATTATTATTATTATTATTATTATTGTGGTTGTTGTTGATCTCCATGCTTCATTGTGAGTCAGGGTGGCTTGCCTTGCAACTGTTATCTCTAACCTGCTCATCTAACTCTAATCATCTAAACATTGCTATTATTTAATGATGAAGATGATGATGATGATCATCATCATCATCATCATTAAATTATAGCAATGTTTAGATGATAATCTTTTATAATCTGTATAATCTTTATAATCTTTTATTATTATAAAAGTATCATGTACATATTAAACTAAATTGAAGTAAACTAAAATATACAGTGGATATAGAAAACAATCCCTTTAAAAGAATCACATTTTGTTTTTTTTCCGCTTGAAATTTTAGCCGATTTTAATTTTATACAGCTGTATTTACTCAGTGCAACGTTTAACATACAAGAAAAATATATAACATCAACATATCAGGAAAAAATGGAAAAATCAAGGATCACCCCTTCCTAAAATGACTTGTACACGTAATCAGGCAAAGCTAATCACTTTTTCAATGACACACAAAGCTTTGCACATCTAGACTTGGCAATATTTTCCCCTTTCTTCTTTGCAGAACTGCTCAAGTTGGGTTAAATTTGATGGTGAGCGTTTCTGGTCTGCTGTCTTTAAGTCATTCCATAGATTTTAAATGGGGTTTAAGTCTGGGCTCTGACTAGGCCATGCAAGGACATTCACCTTTTTTCCTTCTTCAACTACTGTGTGGTCAGATTTGCTGTGTGATTTGTGTCATTATCATGTTGGAAAGTAACCCTTCTTCCCATTGACAACTTCACTGACAAATACCCATTGACAAATTTGCTCCCTTCTAGCAGAGGGCAGTAAATTTCCTCAAGAATTTGACAGTATTTTGGCCCATCTATTTCCTTCTATCCTGATAAGTACTCCAGTCCCTGCTGCACAGAAACACCCACAACAGGATATTAACACCTTCATGCTTTACGGTAGAAATAGAGTTGTTTGGATGGTGAGCTGTATTGGATTTCTGCCAGACATATTGTCTGGTGTTGTGGAAATGCTTAAATTTTAGTCCCATCTGATCCTAACACCTTTTACTTTAGTTCTTAGAAACTACTTAGAAAGCTCAGTCACTTTTTCGTGCAACCAATATATACATATTATATTTGCGAAGAGTTTGAGATATTGTTGTCATATGCACACAATTATCACTCTTTGTCATAAATTCAAGAAACTGCTTCAGAGCTGCTGTTGGCCTTTTGGTAGCCTCTCTGACCATTGTTTTGCCAAATGTCGTTCACTTTTTAATAATAGACTTACCTGAACTTTTAGTTAGTGATAAAGTCTTTGCATTTCTTTTTGTATCCATCTCCTGACTTTTGCCTGTGCAGAACTTTAGGAGATCTTCTGATTGGCCTTGCCAGTGACAGTGCCTTGCCACCCATAGTTGATTGTTTGCTTCAGATGCTCTACCGGGGACTGAAATGCTCCATCTTGTCATGCTGAGCTAATCAGAATGACCACAGCTGATCACAGTTGAAAGTCAAATGGTTTTGTGTGCCAGTGAGAACATGAGCTTCACCTGATTGAGTTTATACGTAATTTAAGTTAGGGGGTGATTATTTAGTTTATATTATATTAATTATATTAGTGATGGTTATTTTTTTTACTATATTTATGTTACACTAATAAATACAGCTGGATTAAATAAAAACTGTATGTCTTCATTTTAGACTGCAAAACAACAATATGTTAGTAATTTATAGGGATGATTATTTGCTAGTTCCACTGTAGAAATCCAGTCACAAAATTGAAATATTTTTTGACTGTATTTACATTTATTTTAAGTAGTAGCATTTTAACTTTGTGTTTTTTCTTTTTTTTATAAAAAATAAAATAAAAAATCATGTAATATCTTTTTCTGCCTGTAGAATGATCGAATGTAGCAACTGACAAACTTCACAGACAATAGGGGAGTTTTAGAACAACAAACAAACAAACAAATAAGCAAACAAAAAAAAGTACAGTATAAGCTGGTTGCAGAAGTGTATAAATGTATACATCAATGTATAATGGCACATGTGACTATGTGATCTCAAGGACACACTACAAAAACACAAAGCACTAGTTTTATATTACCTTATATTGTTTTATATTATTTTATTACCTTATTTTAAATCCAAAAATCATATTACTGATCCTATTTCAAATGGTTAAAAACCACAAAACACAGCCTGTGGCCCTCAATACATATAATGTCAATACAGAGTAACAACTACAGTAGGCAGGAGGTTCAAATAAGGTTAGCTATCAAAAGCTAATGAATGAATTAGGCTGTTAAACACACTGTAACATATTTAAAAAAAAAACATTAAAGAAACAGTCGGCACATACATGAATAGTAAATGCAGGGAGAAAAAAAAATTAACAAAGTTGTAGTGTTAAGTCCCGCCCACTAGTAAAAGTGATCCAATTTGCACGAAGCCCTGACCAAATAAAAAAGATCGGTCTACTCTTTGCCCAAAAATCTGCATGCTACAAAACATACTGTAATAGGTTCATTTTAGACAAGGAGAGACAAATCAGTATGCTCTCTCTCTCTCTCTCTCGCATGCTCTAAAAATCGATTTCCAGGGTACTGTACAGTATATGATTTGTGGCCATCAGAGAGCTGCTATTAATATGCAGGATGTCTGCATTAGCAATCTTAGAAATTGAACAAACAAAGTCTTTGAGACTCACTTTCATCAATCTGCATGTTAATGACACTCACACACATTTCTTTTTGTTTAGTTTTTTTTTAGACTGATCCATTCAGTTCACCGTTCACCAAAAAATGTTGTTCAATGAACAGTGCCCTTTTAGCTTGTTTATGCACAACATTGATCAACAATTTCTTTAGCATTATTGATAATAAAAAAAATAATAAATTATCTAAATGTCGCAACTAAAGTCCATAATGAGCTTACAAACCATGTACAGGGGAGAATAAACAATAATAAATAAATAAATAAAGTAACAAGCTGAAAAAAAGTAATTTCTGTATAATAAGCATCCAAAGCAAAATCTGAATTAGTATAGGGACAAAAGATGAAGCTTGACATTTCAGAATGACCCAGCGAGTTTACCTAAATCCCTGTGGAAAGACTGTATTTAGTAATTCTGCTGCATTTTTGCAAGAAAGAATGAAATAAGCTTGTCCGATCAATATGTTCTTCACTGGTAGACACATCCAAAAATAATTAAAACAAAGTGTGCTATATACAGTAACAAGTAAGATATTCGGGTTCTGACTCTTCAATCTCCTGCCATGTGGCAGACGGTAGAAGAGCATTCACACCACCACACTGCAATAATTTCTTCCCTGATCCCGTCAGTTTACTTACTGTAACTCCCTGGTGCCCCACAAGTATCCAAATACAGTACGTAACCAATACTGTACCACTGCACAGCTGCACTTTACAAAACTGATCCAGATAGATTTATTTATTTTTGGCCAATAATGATGCTAACATTATTGCTGCTACACTACATAATTTTAAAGTGCGTTCAGTGTTTTTATCGTTTTGTGTATGTGTTGTTCTACATACTGTGTCCTATTTATTTATTGTCCAACTGTACATTCACCTCACACTGGTTTCGCATTATTTCAAAGAGGTTTTGGTAAGGTACTGTTATTCTTCTATAAAATGTGAATGCATTGGAACTAAATGTTGTTTCTACTAAATGTTACGGCACACAAGACTATATAAAGTGCAAATTAGGGGGTTTGGTGAAAAACAAGATAAATCCATTCTGTCAGATGTGAGAAAAAAAAACAACAACAATCGGATGCATTTTGTTGCTTGCTTTCCTGCCGGTATGTTAATCTCTGACTCCAACTGTGCGAACAAATCATTCAGTACATCTGGGAGCGATCTGTCAGATCATATACAAGTGGTGCAGCTTTGTACTCTCTAAAGGACCGATTGCCTAGCCTCACAGTGTGTGAGTTCTTTTGTGTTTAGGAAGTGACCATGGATTCTTTTTGCATAGTTGTGTTTGGTCTCTCTAAAACCCTGGGGCAGCTTGACCCTTGCCGTGCAGAGGGCTGCTTTGTTGTTAGACCTGAAGAAAATGCCTCAGGTTTTCAGTAACGCACACCTCTGAAAGCATCAATGGTTTGTGGGTTGCACATGTAGTGAAACTCACATGATCACTGCCCTATGCTGACCTAACCACTCAGAGATTCAGTGTATTTCTGCTAATTGTTATGTGTATTGAGACGTGGCGACATAGCTTACAGCAGGTTATGGTCACTGAACCGCTGGATGTCCAGGTGGTGCTCCGAAAATAATGTGGGCTTCATAGACAACTGGAAGACCTTTGAGGGCAAAGCTGGCCTGTTAGGGCGGGACGGTGTCCATCCCACTCGGGAAGGTGCTGCTCTCATTTCCTGTAGTATAGCTCATAGTCTCAGTAGAGGTCTAGTTAATCGGTGACAATCCAGAACCCAGGCCAGGGAGCAGACAGACAGGCTAAACCAACCGTCTGCTAGTTGCATAGAGTCGTCACTCAGGGTTCACCATATTGAGACTGTGTCTGTTCCCCGAGCTAAGCAAAATTGTAGAAAGACTCAGAAAGTCTGTTTTAATAATTTAATTAACATAAAGACCACAAACTCAGATCACACTGAATGCGCAGCCGGCACCTCTGATCTGAAGCTAGGATTGTTAAATATTAGATCTCTCGCATCAAAAGCAGTTATTGTTAATGAAATTATCACAGATCAGGAGTTTGATATACTCTGTTTAACCGAAACCTGGATTAAACAGGATGAGTATGTAGCTTTAAATGAAGCTAGTCCTCCTGGGTACAGCTACATACACCAGCCTCGGTTAACTGGTAGAGGAGGAGGCGTCGCAGTTATTCATAATGATAATCTGTCTATCGTACAAAAACACGGACACAAATTTCATTCATTCGAAATCCTTTATAGTAACATAAGTGTATTTAAGTATATTAAGTCAGCTCAGTCGATTCCACTATTTATAATTTACAGACCTCCAGGGCCGTATTCTGAATTTCTTAGTGAATTTTCAGATTTCCTCTCTAACGTAGTCATTTCTGTAGACAAAGCGTTAATTGCCGGAGATTTTAACATTCATTTTGAGAATCCAGAAGACCATCTGAGAACAGCATTTATGTCCATACTGGACTCAGTAGGAGTAAATCAGTGTGTAGTAGGACCCACTCATAAAGCAGGTCACACATTACATAATATTTCTCGGATTAAGTATAAAACATGTATTCACAATTCCACTGTCTGAAGTTATATCAGATCACTATCTTGTCTCAATTAAAGTGTGCCATAGTGATAATGTACGCACAGCACCGCGCTACCGTATTAAACGTACATTCACATCAACTACCACAAAGAGTTTTACCAGTAATCTCCCAGAGCTATCAACTTTGATTGGATCACCGTCTGACCCCACAGAACTCGATTAGGCGACTGAATATTTAGAGTCGACATTCCGTTATACCCTAGATAATGTAGCTCCAGTTAAAAGAAAAATTATCAGAGATAAGAAACTCGCTCCCTGGTATAACGATCACACGCGCACTTTAAAACAGACTGCTCGGAAATTAGAACGTAAGTGGCGTCAAACTAAATTGATAGTATTTCAAATAGCATGGAAGAAGTGAATCCAGAAATATAGAAAAGCTCTTAGTGTAGCTACTGTAGATCAACATATCTCTCCACTCTTATAGAAAATAACAAAAATAATCCTAGATTTTTTCCTAGATTAGATATTTAATACCGTAGCCAAATTAACTAGAAATAAGACCACTGCAGAAATCTCCACAACAACATCATGCAATAGTGAGGACTTCATGAACTTTTTTAATAATAAAATTATAAATATCAGGCATAAAATTGAGGCTTCAAAACCGGACAATGCAATTTATCCAGCTGTTAAACTAACTATGTCAGATCAGAATCTAGAATACTTTACTCCCCTTGAAGAGAATGAACTAATTTCACTCATCTCTTCTGCAAATTCATCAACCTGTGTATTAGATCCTATACCAACACATTTTCTTAAACAGATAGTACCAGTAATAACAGAACCGCTGTTGAGAATAATTAATTCCTCACTCAACATTGGGTATGTTCCAAAATCTTTTAAATTAGCAGTCATTAAACCGATTATTAAGAAACCTGACCTCGACCCCAGTCAGTTGTCTAATTACAGGCCAATATCAAACCTCTCCTTTATCTCTAAGATTCTCGAAAAGATAGTAGCGGAGCAGCTATGCTCATATCTACATAGAAATAGCATACATGAACTGTATCAGTCAGGACTTAGGCCTCATCACAGCACAGAAACAGCACTCGTTAAAGTAGTAAATGACCTCCTATTGGCCTCTGATCAGGGTTGTGTAACTATGCTTGTATTACTCGACCTCAGTGCAGCTTTTGACACCATTGATCATGCTATTCTTCTTCACAGATTAGAAAATGTAGTAGGAATTAAGGGTACAGCCCTCTCCTGGCTCAGATCCTATTTGACCGATCGTTATCAGTATGTAGACTTAAATGGTGATTATTCTGCATGTTCTCTAGTGGAGTTTGGTGTTCCACAAGGTTCAGTTTTAGGCCCACTGCTTTTTTCTCTTTACATGCTTCCCCTGGGCAACATAATCCATAAACATGGTATTAGTTTTCATTGTATGTATGTTATATGTCTCATCAAAATCAGGTGAGAAAATCCAACCCACTAAAGTTGAGCAATGTGTGCAGGAAATAAGAGATTGGATGCTAATTAACTTTCTACTGCTTAATCCTCATAAGACAGAAGTTTTACTCATAGGACCGCATTCAGCTAGAAGTAAGATTTTAGATCACACTGTAACTTTAGATGGCCTTTCTGTTCCATCAAGTGCAACAGTATAAGACCTCGGTGTGATTATAGATTTCAGACTTTCATTTGAAGCTCATGTAGATAACATTACCAGGATAGCATTCTTTCACCTCAGAAATATTGCCAAGATAAGAAATATACTGTCGCTAAACGATGCAGAAAAACTAGTTCATGCTTTTATCGGAATTATTGGTGCCATTCATGAAAAAAAGTCTTTCGTATTGCATATGCACAAGTTTTTTAACAATTTTATACTTTTGAATATTTTGGACACAAGACAATTTAGTAAAGCTTGAAGTATGCTTGTTCTTCAACATCGCTGAGCACATCACTTCAGGATCACTAATTAGAGATTATTCTGCAAATCGCTACTAATATGAAAATTAAGCTGGCTTGTATTATTCCATGTAAATGCTTTACACGTGTCACATCTTGTTAAACTCTAATAGATTAGAAAGTGTGCACTTGTCTTGCCCATTTGTGGTTAAGATTAGTGTATATTATTGAAGGACTTGAAATATACACAATTTAATATTGCTCAATTAAAACAAAAGTATGATTTAATACTTACAGGGTCCAGCTGGACTCGTATACAAACTGTTTGTGGTGATTAAAGGCTGGATATTGCTGTGTGCATCCACACAGACATTTAAGATCGCCCCTGCTGTGCTGTATCATCCTTTCATAGTCATTATGAACTTGCAGCTACAGTATAGTGAGAGGAATATGTGAGCTGATAGAATTTGATCCTTTGCATGTCTCTTTATAGGCTATCATCTATCAATGTAAATGTGTAAGACAGCCTGGGCTGGAAAGAGGTTACTCTCCTTGTCAATGCAAAGTGGATTTCTAGCCACCTGGCTGACCTATGCAGAGTGCAATTTGGTCTTCCTGCATTGGCAGTGGAACAATGCATTTTAGCTACAAATGGCCGAAATACAGTTCATGTCAAAAACGGTATACTCTCTCCCTTTCCATCTTTCTTTATAAATGATCACCAAATTAAATAATATGTGGCTTCCTGCATTTTATTTATTTATTTTTGCTTATTATTGAGAAATTAATTAAATATTTGCACATCTGTCTGCTCTATCAGATGATGCATGCCAGCTTTTCGTGTGTTACCATGAACCACTCTACAGTATGTTTAGTCGAATGAGGTAGGTGGATTTCTATCTAAGGCTAGAGCAGTGTCTGAATTCCCTGGAAGCTTAAGAACAGGCACTGGACGTGTTTATTGCCTTGGTCATCTTCGGGACACAATGTCTGGCTCAGACATTCCCTGTTTTAACTGCAGAGCATTCCCTGATGTGCCCTTTACACTCCCTATGGTACTGTTTAAAGCAGACAGTAGCCTCAGGCCAACTGTTCATCTGTCACAGAAGAAAGTCTAAACAGAGTCTTACAGAGTAGGTGATGGACATTATCACCATGGCCTATAGGTAGGCCGAACACTAAGTTCATACCATGACTTTCCAAGAAGAAGAATTGTGCCAATTCGGGAGGCATTGCTGCTGCAAAATGGAGATCACCATGAACATTCTTCTACAAGGTTCTTCTACAGGGTTCTACAAGATTAATATCGCCCCACCCAATAGTGACCTCTGAAAAACTTGACGATTTCCCCTAGATATGCTGGTCCATCATGATATAATGGGTGATGGGGTTCAGGTGATTGCCAAGCCTGGAATGTAGGAAGATATGGAGTACTGATCAAGTGGGTGAGGCTGGAATCCCAGTATAACCAAGGTGTCGCTGATGGCCCCTGAGCAAGGGCATTAATCTGCATGTGTTCAGCTCAATTATAAGACATTTTAAAAGGAGAAGCCTTAAAAGAAAAAGCGTTTATTTGTCACATCCATGTTACAACATGCTAAAATTATTTCTGTTGAGTATCGCAGGCTGTTAGGAAGAAGGAGTTTGCATTGCCCCTCCTCTGGATCAAGTCCTAGGCAATTTTTTCAGGGACACCCCATTTCTTGAGATCTGATTAGCAAGAAAAATGCACTTTTACAAAAGGGCATGCTAGGCAGTTAATGCTCCAGCCGCTGAAACAGTACAACGGGAACTGAAGTGTAGCAGAAGGAGTTTCTGCTAGAGCGTGCCAGAATGCATAATCTGAGCTGGAACATTAACAGAAACATTTTGAAGTCCTATGTTAATTTGTTAAAATGAGTAACATTTGGAATTTTAATTTGCATCTTGATTATTTTTAATCAAACTTTTATCAAAAGCAACCGGCAACTAAGGCAGAACACTACTGAGCAACTGAGGATTACAGTAAATACCTTGCTCAAGGAGTCACATGAGATGTGGTGCTGAGATTTGAACTCAAAGCCGTTTGATCAATCATCGCAACTAAACCATCTGAGCAATTGCTCGGCGCCATATGCCACTTAGCAACTCGGACAGAGGGCCTCAGAATGCATGTGCACATGAAGGCTTATCTGCCATTCACAGAACATATGCAACTAACAGTCTTTTCTATTAAGCAAACTGTATTTTTTTCCTTTGCATTTGTTTCTTTTACTGAGATTAAATCACTTCCCGTGGGAGGCACATTATTCAAAACAAGTTTCTTAACAGAATTTCCCTTGTTGCTGCGTAAGGGTATGGTTATGCAAGATCAACTCTCATCTATTAACCTAAATTAACCTTTGGCATCTATTGAAAAGATTGTTCCCTTAAGAAGACTTATTTACTCTCAGAGAGGTCCGTGTAGAGAAGTGAAGGTTTAATGGCATTCACTATTTGATGAGATTGAACCAGTGAATATTTTAGATTAAAAAGGGACTTGTTGAACTTCTGGGTTTACCTTGACTTTTATTATTTTTTTACATATTTCCAGCATGTTTCAAGAGTTTCTAACGGATGAACCGATCAAGCTACATTCAGCACTTTAATCATTAAAGGCAGCCAAAGTGTGAGATATAAAGGTCCTCTATATCTATAATCAGACCATCATGAAAATCATGCAGTCTTCACTAACCTGCGATCGAAATAAAGGATATTTACAAAAAAAAAAAAAAAAAAAGCTAGGAAATTGTGATCTAATGAAACGAAAATTGGATAAGCATTCTTTATTGCTAAGTACCCAAACCAAGTAACCAAAGACAGTGCATAAAAATTTCATTTATTTAGTGTATTAACAAACCGATGTTCTGTACATTTTATTGACATTACCTCTGTAATATTTCACAAATAGTATGTTTATAAATATAAAAGCACATAGAACATAAAGTTAGGACATATGTTTTTTTTTTTAAACAAAATTATTCCTATAGTCATAATGCTTTTGTACAAATATCTTAAAAATATTTCTACCATTAAACTCAACTGCTGCTGAAGCAGATATAGATATAGATGAGTGTTACAGAATCGACAGATAGTGCTGTACAGATGAAGAGGTCTAGATTCATCTTGGTGTTGTCTTCAGTGTACACTGCTTTACATGGGTAGGGTTTTTTTTTTTTTTTTGCACGAGTGATGAAATCAAAAGTATACTGAAAGATAAATTCCAATGATTTACATTTAATCTACTCTATTAATATTAATAAGCGATATGTAAATGAAGTGTATGTACATTATTACAGAATAACACTAGAAACCATGAATGTGTTTGGTAAATGAAATAGCATTCAGGAGGCGACTGAATGTATGGACTCCAGTCGCCCCCTGAAAGCCATAATTAATGTTCCGGATGGAAAGAAAAAGAAGTCGAATTCTTCAAAGTGTAATCTGGTTGTTGATTTAGTGTTAGAAACAGAGTAAAGTGTCTGATTAGCTACATAGTTTTGTGGTTTCATACTCCATTGAGTTTGGCTGCTTGGCACTAAAGGCCTGTAAAGCAACCTGAATTCGGACCACGTCATTAGTGGAGAGTTTGAGCCGATGGCGCAGTAAGCAGGAGAACAGATCCAGGGGCTGCTGGCCTGGTGGAGACAGTCTATTAACTCGGTCTCGTATCTCCAGCAGTTGCAGCAGGGCTGAATCGCGGGATCCCTGTGTGTACGGATAGTCCAGCTGCAGGATCAAGTCCTGGATTGCTTCGGGATCAAAGTGCATGCTGTAACCAAACAGCTGCATGCTGTTGATTTTCATATAACCCAGATTCCGTGAGGAATCCATGTATTCCAGTGGCTCGTAATAGGCCGTACTGTTTCCATGCGCTGATGCTGTTTTGACGCGACTCCTCAGGTATATGTGTACAGTCTCAAAAAATGTCTTCCATTTGTTTCCCAGAGTGAGGGTCCAGTTATAACAGTCAAGAGGAATCTCTAATTTGGTCCTCTCCCAGTCAGGGTAATTGTTCTGGTCTATGGGCATGATCCAGCTCTCTGAGTGACTCCCGCCAAATGGGTTAATGTAGATAGACAACACAGGCTCCAATGTGCTGTTCTTAGTAAGGCAGATCTGTAGGGAAATCCCCAAAAGCATGTGCACATGAGTAGATTTAAACTTGTTGCTTTTTAATGTTAGGAGCATTCTTTTCCTCCAGGATGGGTCAAACCAGTTGTTCAGCCTGACGTCATTGCTAATGAACATGGCATGGATGCTGATTCGGCCGTCTCGCTTTTGGAGGAGATAGCGCAACTCAAGGTCTTGAAGGTCTGTCTCAAAACCTATGTAATTATCAGTGGAGTCAGGGATGATGTTCCTGCACATTCCTTGACTCAGAGTATAACCTGGATTACAGCTGGCACACCGTGATCGGTTCTCATAGGAGCAGGAGGAACAAAGTGGCCCCTCACCAACCGTGCACGGTATGACGCCTTGACAGGTTGGAGTCTCATGCTGACATGAGCACACCCTCCTCTCTTCCATATATGTGCCTAGCTGATTATTTTCGCTGCAGTACATAAGGGAAAGGATGTAGTTCAGCCAGTAGTTGTAAGACCTACAAGAGAGAGGAAAATACTTTAAACAAGTGCCATGTTTCGTACATGACTTTAAATGCATATAGTGACAATTGGAGTAATGTATAGAAACACACTCAACCAATTAATTAAATACAAACCATCACGTGCATTAATTGCAATATACACTTTTCCTCCTGAATAAGCATAATCATAAATAGTTATCATCAAATTTGCCAACCCCACTTGATCAGCATAATATTTTTTCATGCTGTAAAATAAATACCAGCTGATCATCTCGTCCCAAAACCCCTACCCGGCCATCAACCCCTTTTTCTCTCTTTTTTTCACTGAACTGCAACCACATGTGAAAAGAGATTTTTGTATGTAGACAGTGCTCTAATGGGAATGCTTATGGTTCTTCAGCGCACTGAACAGGAAAATCAGAAATAGTGGACAGTGTGTTCACAGCATATATATTGCTGACTAGTTCTCTTCTGTGGATGCGCTACTGAATCGAATACATAAATCATCGAGTTTAGCCATTTGCTGAGTTCAATTAAAGAGTGAATATATTTATTATACTTAATAATAATTAAGTAAATAGTGGAATTACAAGTAAATATGTAAATCCTTAAACAATCTTTTGTCAAGTCGTTATGAGTTTAGGACTTAATGGATACGTGCGTTCATTGTGCCTTATAATGGACTGGTGTATCAATCCAGAGCTCTCCTTCCCCATGTTCCCGAAATACTGCAGAGTTACCTTGGACTTAACCAGGATAAAGCAACTAATGAAAATGAAAGCATGACACTCAAAAGAAGTTTGTCCTTTCTTCATAGCCTTGATACATTGCAGAAAGAAACTTTAGACCCTTTCAAGTTTTCCAGATTGTGTTATGTTTCATTCTCATCTTGAAATTGATTCCAATTATTTATTCATCTCTATACACAATACTCCACAATGACAAAGTGTGTTTGGAACGTTTTGTTAATTAAAAAACTATACTGTATATATAGACTAAAATATCCCATTTACGTAAGTATTCAGATCCTTTGTTATCATGCTTGCAACTGAGTTCTGGTGCATTCAACTCCTATCAGTGGTACTTTTGATGATTCTACAACTAGATTGTACTGTAGGACCACCTAATTTAATTCACTGGACATACAGTAAGGCATGGACCTGTCCATTTAAGGTTTTACTGTAAATGGTGTATGTAAGAGTGAAAACAAAGTCATGAGGTCATAAGAATTATCTGCAGACCTACAAAGCAGGAGATCTGGAGAAGAATACAAGAACATTCCTGCAGCATTGTAAGTGCCCAAGAGCATCATCTCAAATAGACCATGTTTGGAACAACAAAAAAATGGTCTTCGCCAAAGGGGTCACAGATAACCAAGGGGTCAGAAGTAACCAGAGTTCAGAGTCCAGAGTTCCCTTGGGGAGGTAGGCGAGCCTCACAGAAGGACAACCATCACTGCAGCAGTCCACCAATCAGGTTCCTATGGTAGTGTGGCCAGACAGAAGCCATTCCTCACACTAAAAGGCACATGACAGCCCGCTGGAAGTTTGCCAAAAAGCACCTGAAGTACTCTCAGACCATAAGGAACAAAATCCTTTGGACTGATGAGACAAAGATTAAACTATTCGGAATCAGGAAACCAGGCACTGTGAATCACCTTATTAAAACCATCCCAAGAGATAAACAATGGTGGCAGCATTATGGCTGTTCAGGTGTTTTTCTGCAACTTGGACTGGGAGACTAGTCACTATAAAGGGGAAAAATTGTTGGAGAGAAATACAGAGTTATTCTAAGTGCGTACCTGCTTCAGAGTGCTCAGGATTTCAGGCTCGGGCGATGGATTATATTTCATCAAATCAACAACCAAGAAAACATAGGAATGGCTTTAGAACACCTTTATAAAATGACATCTCTGGAGAGACCTGAAAATGGCTGTGTCCATCCAACCTGGTTGTGCTTGAATGATTCTGGCAAGAAGGATGGAAGGATGGCAAAAGAAATGTGCGCTAAGCATTTAGTGTTATTCACTAACAGACTGGCTGTCATTGCTGCCAGAGGTGGTTTTATCAAAGTGATGGGTCTGAATACATAAGTAAATGTTATATTTCAGTCTTTATTATCATTATGAGTAGTAGATTAGCCATGCCAAGTCGAAGTTGAGAAACACCTGACCCAAGCTTAAAGCTGCTATCAAAGTAACCTGGTTGCAGTATTACAATAACAGATCAGCAGCGCAACAGGCCGAATGTCATACCGATGCAATAATTCATGCAATAATTCATCTTAGGAAATATACTAATATTTTGAAATACTGATTTTTGGAGCTATAAACTGCAATCATCAAAAACAAAAAAAGGATTTACATATTTCATTTGATGTTTAATCTAAAATATAGGAGAGTTTGACTTTTTGAATGAAATTATTCAATTACATTTGAACGCACACACGTGTGTATACATGTACTGTAAATAGCCAATTTACAGTAACAAAATTTTGACAAGTTGAAGTTGATTGAAATGTAGACTTTCTGCTTTAATATACCATTAAGAGAAGAATGAAGATTTATTGGAAGTCCCCAATAAGGTCTATCATGAGAGAGCAAAAAGGGATGCAGAATGGAAATGAATAGAGGATTAATTACTTTCTCCAGGTGCCATTATGACAACCTAAATCTATTTCCTGCTTCTCTTTTCTTCTGCCCAAATCCAGATTGCTTCAATTGACAATTTAAGCCAGTATAATAATTGAAGGTCTGTCTCTAGAGGATCTTCATTGAAGAAGACATTATTAAACTGTCTCTCATAAATTAGATTTTTATTATCTCATAAAGTGTGACTAATATTCTTTAAAAAATGAATGCAATGTCTATTTTTGGAAGAGATGAAAAACACGGAGGTTAAGTACAAATCTAGACATAAAAGAAATGTTAAATTAATTACAGAATAATAGGACGTGTGTAGCATGCAAGCCTACTAACATACAGTATAAGCAGTTTGGAGCACCAAAAAGCTAGGAGAAGCTATGAAGTTTCTAAAGCCAAAGGAGTTGTATATGACACTATTGTTACATTTGTCTTGTTTGTATCTGTGACCTTTGCCTATATACAATGTTCTCCCAAGAACTTCTGCTCAGAGAGGGAAAAAAAGAAGGTTTATTTGGTTTAACACATAAATGATGCCAAGTGAATATCTAAATATTCATGGAGATTGCTCGCCTGAGAGACAGTCTCAATGTGAAGGTGGGTGGCAGAGGAGGAACTCTCCAAAGTCTGTCAGCTCAGAACAAAGTGGAAATGTCCAAGGAGACAAAACATTTTCCAATTCATTGAATCTGAGAAAAAGAAAATCCCCAGAACAACCTGGTTCAAAAGTGTTCAGAAATTGAACTGTCAAAAGTTAAAAGAACAATAGTAGCCTGCAACCTACGCCAAGGTAATAACAGACCAAAAATTTAATACAAATCTACAGGTTTTTAATGTAGTAATGTCACCAACATAAGAACTTTAAATGTAAGTTGCGATTACATTTTTAGGATTATTACTATAAAAGCATCAGATTTGCATCACCTTTGCTGTCTATTACATTGGTGGGTGTTACACAGCAATATTGCTAGGCGGAAAAAAGATCAAACAAATGCTTTGCCCAAACAGGTTTGACTGAAAAATGCAATGAACACTATTTATGAATTTATGCAAATTATTTTCTTCAATCCACCAAAGTCATCTATAAGATAACCTAACGTTTAAATGCTGCTATATACGTCTCATTTTAGAAGAAGTTTTGATAATGTTACATGCTCATTTTTGGCAAAAACAAAACAGTCAGTGGCTGTGTTACATAACAAAATGTTACATATCCATAAGGGCCAATCACATTGCTCCTTCCTGTCTTGTTGTCAATGAGAAGGCTACTCTTGTCTATAATTCTCTTCTGTAACTCCTGTGTAATCTTCACATTTCTTGTCTTAAGGGTTAAAAATGACTCACCATCATTAAACCTTTAAAATAATGCATCTTCATTGAATATTGAACCCCAAATTTACACTGCCTGGCCCAAATAAATAAATAAATAAATAAAATAAATAGCACACTCCAGGATTTCATTGATCACCTTTAGCTTTGATGCCACTGTAGAGTTTGATGGTGAATTCAAGTGTAAGATTGATTCCTCAAACTTCTATAATGACAATTTGAATTCTGGATTATGCCTGTTCCATCAAGGAACAAACATTGATGTGATTCCCTGGTCATTCAGGTCATCAGTTGACTTTACTTTATTGCCACATAACGTTGCTGAGCCTAGACCTGAACATCTGAAGCAACCCCAGATCATAACACTACCTCCTGAGGCTTGTACAGTGGCAACGGCGCACGATGAGTGCTTGGCTTGATGCGTTTCCCTTGGTACCCTGACACACCCATCACTCTGGGAGAGGGTCAATCTGGATTCATCTGGATTCATCCATCATGATCTTACTTTCACCATCAACGACATCTCTGTTTTTTACTTCATATTTTAACTTAGGTGTTTAAGAGATCTCCCTTCTTGATTTTCTTCTCGACTACATTTCTACCATGATGTTGAAAGGTCAGCACAAATCGTAAAAAAAATTTAATTGGAATAAAAAATTAATAATTTAGATTTTACATGTTTTAATAATGTGTTGGACGGAGGGACATTGGTGGCTCAGTGGTAGGTTTCTTGCCTAGATGCAGTGCCAGTCCTAAGCCTGGATAAAATGGGAGGGAAGGGCATCCGGTAAAACCTGCGCCAAATTGTTGTGTCGATCAGTTGGTCGGCTGTGGCGACCCCTCAACGGGAACAGCTGAAAGACTGAACCCAATTCCAATCATTTTAAATCTCCTTAGTTGTTTTCATTGCTTGATGCAAGCATATCATTTGCCAGTGGTGCACTGCACCATTTCTTCACTATTTAATTTCCGCAATGGTGACTCTTTTTTGGCCAGGCAGTTTTGCATGAACAACCACTAACTTTGGGAATACCTGTGCTTTCCCGCTTCACAGTGCAGAAAGACTGCGTTTAATTAGTGAACATCAATAATTGTTTTATAATATACAGTACGTCATCACTGTCGTCTTTACTAAAGTGCATGTTTACAGTGGCTTGCAAAAATATTCGGCCCCCTTGAACTTTCCATGTGTTAGAATGGCCCAGTCAAAGTCCAGATCTAAATCCAATCAAGAATCTGTGGCAAGATCTGAAAACTACTGTCCATCTAATCTGACTGACCTGGAGCTGTTTTGCAAAGAAGAATGGGCAAGGATTTCAGTTTCTGGATGTGCAAAGCTGGTAGAGACATACTGTACCCTTAAAGACTGGCAGCTGTAATTGCAGCAAAATATGGTTCTACAGTATAAAGTATTGACTCAGGGGGCTGAATAATTACGCACACCCCACTTTTCAGTTATTTATTTGTAAAAAAAATGTTTGGAATCATGTATGATTTTCGTTCCACTTCTCACGTGTACACCACTCCAATAAAATTGATTCATGTTTGTGGCTGTAATGTGACAAAATGTGGAAAAGTTCAAGGGGGCCGAATACTTTTGCAAGCCACTGTATTATTATTATTATTATTATTATTATTGCCCAAGATACAGTAAAGGCAAAAGATATAATGTTTTACCTACAAAAGTAGAAATGTGCAATTTTGAATGTGAATACTACACATGGGTTAATTACCATATTCACAGAAGTAACTTTGCCCATGCAGTATCTTCTCCAGTGTGACTGGCTCTTTACGGTTGTGCAGCATTTTGTTATGTAATACAGCCCCTGACTGCTTCGTTTTGCCAAAAACATTTAATTTCAAAGCTTCTAAACGACTAATTATATAGCAGCACTCAAATTTTAGGTTTGGGGGTTTAGGTTTGTCCCTCTGGGAGATTATGGAAAATTATTTGATTGTTTTCAGTTCTGCCCAATAATGTGGCACTTCTGTGATGGTGACATTTTTTTGGCTAGGCAAATTATTTTGCATGAACAAACAACCTGTCATTCATCACAAACTTTGTGAATATTTGTGCTTTCCACCTTCATAGTGCAGAAAGCCCAGTTTTAATCAGTTTTAATGAGTGAACACAACTCATTTTTATTATAGTAAATCTAAATTGTTTTCTTTACTAATGTAGATGTTTTTATAATGTTTATACTACTACTACTATTATTTTAATTGTCATATAATAATAAAAACATCATATAATAATAATAATAATAATAATAATAATAATAATAATAATAATAATAGTAGTATGCCATATGTTTGGCCTATAACAGTATTAGAAATGTGCAGAAAGCAAAAAATTACAATTAATTTTGGTAAAATAGAGGTAAATTATTACACACTATAAAATGAGGAATTTGACTACTAAATACGAAGTCACACCACATTTTCCAACCATTGTTCTCAACACCAAAGTGTATAAACAACATCACATATAAGAAACATGAAAATCATGAAAGAACGTATTCAACCAATGCCTTCAAATCGACACAAAAATGGTTTTGTTCCTGCAGAATCAATCCTGACATGGCTATCCAATTCCCCGACCTAAACTCCATTGATAGCAATTGAAAAAGGAAAAGCAATTTGTGGATTTCAGAAATACAGAAACATGTATTTTATAATAAAGGTGTATTGTCATTTTTAAGTTTATTGTTAAAAAAAAAAACTTATAATGGGAAGCATTTTAATCTAAACATCATTCAGCAAACGGAGACAGCCATTCTGTCCATTTCCCTCTCCAAACTTTAATGTCTCCATCAAGATTGCCTTTGTAATTCTCTGTCCATATGCTGTTCCCCTCATGGGCCAGCCTCTATATTAAGAAAGTGCAAAATGCTGTTTGAAAAATAGTGCTTAAAAATGTCCATAATGTTTGGCGTGTCTTCAGTGCAACTTATATAATATCCCAAAGATACAGTACAATGGGTTTAACTTTAGCAGAGGGTATTCTGGGAATTGTTTTGTTCAAGTCAGTAATTTAAGTCAGATTCTTAAAGCCAGACAACCATCTTCTTCTTCTTCTTTGTCTTTCGGCTGTTCCCTTTCAGGGGTCGCCACAGCGAATCATCTGCCTCCATCTAACCCTATCCTCTGCATCCTCTTCTCTCACACCAACTAACTTCATGTCCTCTCTCACTGCATCCATAAATCTCCTCTTAGGTCTTCCTCTAGACCTCCTGCCTGGCAGTTCCAACCTCAGCATCCTTCTACCGATATATTCGCACTCTCTCCTCTGAACATGTCCAAACCACCTCAATCTGGCCTCTCTGACTTTATCTCCAAAACATCTAACATGGGTTGTCCCTCTGATGAACTCATTCTTGATCCTATCCATCCTTGTCACTCCCAAAGAGAACCTCAACATCTTCAGCTCTGAAAGCCAGAAAACCATAATCAACATATGTTATGCTATATGCCAAAGAATGAGATTTTAAATGAAGACGATAGTGTGGTCTGTGCTCACACTGACTTTTACTGAGCACATATTTGAGTAGATAAAACTGTGATCCTTTATAAAAACTAATTCCTATTATTTTCATAAAGTTTTGACTATAAAAGTTGAGTACACTATTCTAGGAAGAAACATACCTAATGTAATGTGAGCTTCCATTATGAAAAATATAAAATTAATTTAGTGTGGCACACAACGGATGAATTCTTATAACAGCAATGAAAATACAGCGGCAACCAACAAATTAGTACCAGTATGTGAACACCTAATCATCACAAGTATACACACAGATTAACCATAACAGTAAAACTACAGACAGGTAAAGTAAATTAAATCATGTTGCTACACTTTCACTTGCCATCGGATAGGATATATCATGTTGAAGACAGAAAAAACAGGCTAGCATAAGGATTTTGACAAGGGCCAAATTGGGATGGATACATGACTGGGTCAGTGCACGTCTGCAAAAACGACAGGTCTTGTGGGGTATTCCAATTATGTAGTGGTTAATACCTACCAAAAGTGGTCCAAAGATGGACAACCAGTGAACCAGAGAGAAAGACGTGTGTGCCCAAGGCTCATTAATGCACATGGGGAGAAAAAGGCAAGCCTGTCTGGTCCAATCCCACAGAAGAACTACTGTAACACAAATAGCTGAAAAAGTCAATGCTGGCTCTGACAGAAAGGTGTCAGAACACAGAGTCCTTCATACTGTAGCTTGCTGCAAAAGCGGCTACAGACAGGCAGACTAGTAGCTGACCGCTGAAAGCACCTATAATGGAAGAAAACTAGACCATGGAGCAGCGAAATAAGGTGGCCTGGTCTGATCGATCAACCAGACAGCCGGGTGCATGTGCGACATTTATCTGGGGAAATTTATCTGAAACACTTCAAAAATAGTTTAGCAATAGAGGAACATGTGAAAAACGTAGAATGTGCTAAAATAACCTTCAAATTCCCAAGATTTCAATCCAATCAAGCACCTGTTGGATACACCGGACAAACAAGTTTGATTCATGGAGGCAAAGGATCTACTGCAAATGTTTTAGCCATCAGAGCTGTGAGGATTTTGTGAAATTTGAGAATTTTTGCACTTCCACAAGCAGAGTTGAAAAGACAGGGGCATACTGTAGAAGCCTGGAATGCACAGTAGCTTCCTTTCATCCCAAAAGTGTTCAGTGGCTAAACAATTTCTTCAAAGTGTGGTGCACAGGGGCTGAACCAAGGCAAATTGCAACGCTGTACAGTAGCACACACAGGGAGCCTGTACAAAAGTGTGGATACACAGTGTTTCAAAATAAAGGTCTGAAATTCGTCCCAGGATAGATTTCTTTTCTTAACACATGATTCAAATGGTTTCCAAATGACCATTTTGGATCCATTTCATTACAGTAGTTACAACATGCTAAGGACTTAGGATTATAATTCTTATATTTTTACCATCCTCAACCCGAATCATTCTATTACCTTATTCGGTATTTTAAATGAAGAGATAATCCATCTCTTCTCTTCTTTACGCTTTTACACACTCCCACTACATCAGTCCGTAGATGGAGAGATAAAACCTATTCATCCAGTTACACAAGGAATTATTACAGTTATCCTCCCTGATTTGAGTGAGACTGGGAAAAAAGCCAAGACACCAGCTTTAACATGATTGTTCTTCTCATAGTTGACCTTGGATATGACCTGAATGGAGTGTTTAAATGCATTATCTAATTAATATGTTCAAAGGACTGACCTCTTATAACCCCGTATCCTCTGCTATGAATCCTTGCAAATACCAAAATGTTTTTTTTTCCCCCTCAGCGCTCAAACACTTATATTTCCATTTTATATCAGTCGTTATTTATGGGTTTTTTTTTTTCACAGAAGAGACATTTCAAGCAGATTTGGAGAACAGTTTAAAATAAACCAGTTTGCGAATACTCAATCATTTTCGTTATAATAATAATAATAATAATAATAATTATTATTATTATTATTATTATTTCCCAGAGTGCTCAAACAGTAAAAGATAATTACGATCCCTTGTCAAGCAGGACTCATGTGGTATAAATTCATTGCTCTGACATTTCTTACCTCTCTTTGGGCACAGATATTTTGGGCTGACTTCGACACCTCTTGCTGAGAGTGAAAAGCTTGCTGACAATCCGCTGTGCTTTGCCGAGAAGCTGTCGAGTGCTAGTCTCCAGCAGCTGAAAGCGTTGGTGTACAGCCGGGTCCATTTTCCAAAAGTACCTTATAGCAGATGTGTTGAGAGCGTAGAACGTCGGTAATCTTCGCACAAAATTCTGGAACTCGTCTAGAAACCAGACAAGTAAGGAGCATGAGTAGACTCAAGGATTTTCATGGTAGAAAAATGGAATTGATTTCATTCAAACCAAGAAAGAAGGATTTTTAAAAAGATATTAATCTTTTAATGAACACAATTCATCTTTGGTTGTACTGTAGGTTGCTGATACACTTAAAGGCAATTTTACAAAGGAAATTCGTTCAGAATTTGCAGGTATTTTCAAATTATGTTCCTATAATAAATGTTGTATTTAATACTTAAGAAAAAAAAATCTAATTTCTCTGTATGACATTAAAATATAGAAAGAAAAACAGAGAAAAAAACAAATCCCCAAAATATAAATAATATGAATATGATATAATGATGTATTATAAATATAATGTGCTATTTTCTCTGTATAAATTAAATATACATAATTAACACTGTGTAAGGTTACAATAAGGGATAGGAATAAACATGCAAAAATATCATGGAAAAAAATCAGATCAAACTAATTTTTCCTTACGGTTGAAAACATGCAAGTGTAGTTTATAAAGTTTATAAAGCAAACGGATACGCATGTTATAATTACACATACAATTTTATACAGATCAGGAGACAAGCTGTATATGATATACACTGATCACCTGATCGCCACAAAGGGCACAAAGGAAGCCTACACAATACTCAGCATAATGGCATGATGTTTAGTATTTTAACGTTATGCCTGATTTGGTGATTTGGTTAAATGCATAGTTTAATATCTGGTGGTTGTGGCGAGTGGGCAAAACATTGTAATATATTTTTTAATGCATAACGTATTACTATATTATTATTATTATTAGTAGTAGTAGTAGTAGTAGTAGTAATAGTAGTAGTATTTATTAATGAGTGTTTGAGTGAGTGTACTGTATGTGTGTGTGCCCTGAGATGGATTGGCACCCTGTACAGGGTGTACCCTGCCTCGTGCCCTAAGCCTCCTGAGATCCAGGTCCATGTGACCCTGTATGCAGGATAAAGCGGTATAGATGAGTGAGAGAGAGTTGTATTACTATAGTATAATAAACAATAGTGTAATAAAAATGTTTTAATAAAACCTGAAAAATGGATCAGAAGGTCCCAGGTTCAAATCCCACAACCACTAAGTAGCCACTGTTGGGCCCTTGAGCAGGGCCGTTAACCCTCAACTGCGCAGATGTATAATGAGATAAAAATGTAAGTCGCTCTGGATAAGGGCATCTTCTAAATGCCTAAATTTAAATGTCAATTCTGCAATAAGTTGTCATAATAGAATTAGTCAATATTGAATTAGGCAAATAGAAGTGCCACTGTTTTTTTTTTCAACTGAATAGGGGCATTGTCAGTAAAACGACCAATAATGCCATGTCTTAGATGTAGACGTCCTGGGGCAAAATACACTAAACATTAATATGGCAAGAAGATGCATGAGCAAACAATTTTGATGGAAGGTTTTCCCATTGGCAGCAAAGAACAAAATCAATAACTGCATCATATAATATCCTTGAATCAATTCTAGATAATATCTAAGGGGAATTTTTCTCTATATCTCTAATTAAAATCAAAGACTCTCATAAACCCTAACAATAAGCCCACTGAAACCTAATATGCTTTTTTTACCCACATCAGGTAATTGAAATAATTATAATTTCCACACTCTCTTAGAGTTAATCATGTGTAATATATTAAAAGCTAAGAAGAAGGGATGTGGTTTTAGTACTGATAGTATCTATACAAAGACTGAAGCCTCAGCAAGGGGGGGAAACATTTACAAATGGCAAGTAAATCATTTCGCTAGGCTGCGTGATTATTGTTTCTCTCTTAACAGTACACTTTCTTCCAGCATCTTCTAGCTACAGGAGGTGGTTCTCCAATGACTAAACCCGCATCCATGCCCAGTGCAGGGAAATCAACCCAGGCCATGTTTAAAATCCTGTCTTATAGCAACGAGAGTCAATCGCTGGAGGCACTTCACACCATTTTCTTGTTATTTCACAAATACAATGAGGTAACTCTTTATATTTAAATATATTAACAGGTCTTAGTACCGCAACCAAATTTACTTAGCTGTAATACGTATAACCTAGCATTACAAAAATCATTAAACATCTATAACTGGCTCCTCAAGTTTTCTCCAGAGTCCAAAGACATACATCGTAGGCTAATTGGCATTTCCAAATTGCCAACTTGAATCAGAAATATATATGTATTTCTTTTTTCTGTAACAAGTCATATGACATATTACTTTATGAGACTGATAAAAACCTCTAATAATAACCGCCATTACATGCAAGCACTTATTAATGCTTATTAATGAAGAGCCTACCTGACTCTTCAAACTCATGATTGGCTTGGACCCAGGACTCTCTGATGTGCCTCATGCTGTCCTGCATGGCTTCCAGGGTCTCAGTGGGACAGTTGCATTGGGGGAAATCAACCCTGCACTCGCACCAGCAGTCATTGTCCTTGCACCTAAATTGGCCCTCAGAGTGGCAGCTGATGTAGCTGAGGGCTGCCTGGACAAATCGGCTCTTCAGGTACCGAGGCAGAATTGCTTGAAGCCCTGAGGGAAGGACATAAGCGCCTTTCATTAAGGACCAGAATCATGGACTGTTTCACACATTTTCTTTTTCTTTTTTTTTTTTGGAGAGACTACAGTATCCACATAAACAAATGTCACCCTATTTAGAGCGTGGATTCTTAAATCAGTCCCCAACACACATTTTTTCCTGTGTTGCATGAGTAAAAAATTGGTATTTCTCTGGGTTTATTTGGTTTGAGAACAAAAAAAAAATAATCAAATTATGCAACATTATCCAAACGATGCAATGTTAAATTGTATAATATATCCTATATACAGGTCCTTTTAAAAAAATTTGCATATTGTGATAAAGTTCATTATTTTCTGTAATGTACTGATAAACATTAGACTTTCATATATTTTAGATTCATTACACACAAACTGAAGTAATTCAAGCCTTTTATTGTTTTAATATTGATGATTGTGGCATACAGCTCATGAAAACCCAAAATCCCTATCTCAAAAAATTAGCATATCATGAAAAGGTTCTCTAAACGAGCTATTAACCTAATCATCTGAATCAACTAATTAACTCTAAACACCTGCAAAAGATTCCTGAGGCTTTTAAAAACTCCCAGCCTGGTTCATTACTCAAAACCGCAATCATGGGTAAGACTGCCGACCTGACTGCTGTCCAGAAGGCCATCATTGACTCCCTCAAGCCAGAGGGTAAGACACATAAAGAAATTTCTGAACGAATAGGCTGTTCCCAGAGTGCTGTATCAAGGCACCTCAGTGGGAAGTCTGTGGGAAGGAAAAAGTGTGGCAGAAAACGCGAGAAGAGGTGACCCGGCCCTGAGGAAGATTGTGGAGAAGGACCGATTCCAGACCTTGGGGGACCTGCGGAAGCAGTGGACTGAGTCTGGAGTAGAAACATCCAGAGCCACCGTGTACAGGCGTGTGCAGGAAATGGGCTACAGGTTGCAAATTTTGCATGTCATACGGAAATCAAGGTGCCAGAGTCTGGAGGAAGACTGGGGAGAGGGAAATGCCAAAATGCCTGAAGTCCAGTGTCAAGTACCCACAGTCAGTGATGGTCTGGGGTGCCATGTCAGCTGCTGGTGTTGGTCCACTGTGTTTTATCAAGGGCAGGGTCAATGCAGCTACTGTAGCTATCAGGAGATTTTGGAGCACTTCATGCTTCCATCTGCTGAAAAGCTTTATGGAGATGAAGATTTCATTTTTCAGCACAACCTGGCACCTGCTCACAGTGCCAAAACCACTGGTAAATGGTTTACTGACCATGGTATTACTGTGCTCAATTGGCCTGCCAACTCTCCTGACCTGAACCCCATAGAGAACCTGTGGGATATTGTGAAGAGAAAGTTGAGAGACACAAGACACAAGAATCTGCAAAAGGATTCCCGACCAAGTATTGAGTGCAGAACTGAACATAATTATTTGAAGGTTGACTTTTTTTTTGTATTAAAAACACTTTTCTTTTATTGGTCGGATGAAATATGCACATTTTTTGAGATAGGGATTTTGGGTTTTCATGAGCTGTATGCCACAATCATCAATATTAAAACAAAAGAGAAATAAAAAATTAAAAGGCTTGAACTACTTCAGTTTGTGTGTAATGAATCTAAAATATATGAAAGTCTAATGTTTATCAGTACATTACAGAAAATAATGAACCTTATTACCATATGCTAATTTTTTGAGAAGGTATAACGTTTCAATCAATGCAGAAGTTTAAATGTAAGGGAATTTCTTCATGACAACCCCACTTTTTATCCAAAAAAGACACATTTGCAAAAGATTGACAGTCTCAAGAAGTACGGCTATTGAATTATATACCTTGTAAGTAAATCTTGTTCTCAGGGCTCTGAACCAAAACTGAACTGACAGAATCAAGATTGTCATAGTTACTGCATCCAAGAGGGCCCGTCCTTGTTTCTGTAACCTGAAGAGAGAAAAAGCGTCATCCATACATACAGTCATATACTGTAAAAAAAACTGTAAAGCGATATTAATAAACACATCTATTCTATAATGATGCATATAATGAGGCTATTTAATATTAAAATAGGTCTAGAGATGTCAATATGATGTGCACATGAGCACTGGTGCCTCATACTGTAGTACCAGGGTCTGGGGTTCAAACAGGGACTTACAGTAGGACACTGAATGTGGTTTAATGTGGGTCTTATACGTAGTTTCCTCCAATATATACAGTATATACTATACTGTATGATAACTTACCCTGATGTATCATTGAATAATTGGACAGTGATGTGCATACTGTACCTAGGGCACCACATATATTTATTTAGATGATTTATTTATTATTCACTTTATTTTCAAAGTGTACTAAATGTTTAGGGTTTAAAGCAATGATTAATGTGGAACAGTTGCACAGACAAAAATTCCCATTCTCATTTCAATGGTACTTTCACTCATACAGTGTTGAATTGACATCCTGAGCCAAGAGCTATTACAAGTCTCAAAGCTCATAATGGTTTATCCAAACAAATTTTCAAGCAAGAACATTTGGAAATGTAAAAAAGCATACGAATAGGATAAATAGCATCTCATCTCAGTCGGTAATATTACTCATCACCCTTTACTCATCTACTTTTGTGTGAGATGCAAGCCCAATTTAGGCAAACTGTCACCAGGCCTCCATGAATCGATGAAGTCAAGTGAGCTTGAAATGCAAGTTCAAGCTCACTTGCAATCTGAAAACTGCTGCGCAGTGCGAAAAAGGGGTGAGGGAAAAAAAAAGTGGTTAGCTGATGCCAGGAAGGAAGTGCATCTGAAAATTTACATATCCATACTTCAACTAACAATTTCAGTAGATGCACTGCAGGGTCGAGGGCTGGCGTGTCTGTAGGGGAAGCACTGGCAGGTAAGAAAAGAGAAACTACTGATGTAACACAAAAAAAAGGTAGATGAAGTCTTTCACAAATCCGGTGAAGGGTGAGATCCTATCATCTTCACAGCCAGAGCCTGGAGAGAACAGTGAGTGCAACAGAGCAGCCTCAAGTATGCTTCTATACCTGACTCCACTGTAGTTTACACAGGTACTCATTCTTATTTGACACTATTTGTCAGGATAATGTGAATAATGAAAAATGCATGTAGTTTTCCATTGTGTTAAAGGCATTACTGTGCTGTATTTCTACACAACAAACCTCTGACAGGTGAAGTGAAGAACACTTATTGTGTCAATGGCGTCTGTCAAGGAGTGGGGTATAGTATACTGTATAAGCAACAAGTGAGCAGTCAGTTCTCAAAGTTGATGTGCTAGAAGAAGGAAAAATGTACAGATCATCTTTGACAAGTGTTAAATTGTGATGGCTGGATGACTGAGTCAGAGCATCGCCAATACGTCAGGTCTTGTGAGGTGTTCCTGATATGCACGGGTTACAGCCTACTATAAGAGATCCAAAGGAAGACAGCTAGTAAGCTGGGATTATCCGATCCTAAAGGAGAACTACTGTACAGTGGCACAAATTGTTGAGCTCTGTCCACCACCAAAAGCATATATACTACAGTAGGTACAGTGGATTGCAAAAGTATTCGGCCCCCTTGAACTTTTCCACATTTTGTCACATTACAGCCACAAACATGAATCAATTTTATTGGAATTCCATGTGAAAGACCAATACAAAGTGGTGTACACGTGAGAAGTGGAACGAAAATCATACATGATTCCAAACTTTTTTTTTTTTTACAAATAAATAACTGCAAAGTGGGGTGTGCGTAATTATTCAGCCCCCTGAGTCAATACTTTGTACAACCACCTTTTGCTGCAATTACAGCTGCCAGTCTTTTAGGGTATGTCTCTACCAGCTTTGTACATCTAGAGACTGAAATCCTCCCCCATTCTTCTTTGCAAAACAGCTCCAGCTCAGTCAGATTAGGTGGACAGCGTTTGTGAACAGCAGTTTTCAGATCTTGCCACAGATTCTCGATTGGATTTAGATCTGGACTTTGACTGGGACATTCTAACACATGGATATGTTTTGTTTTAAACCATTCCATTGTTGCCCTGGCTTTATGTTTAGGGTCATTGTCCTGCTGGAAGGTGAACCTCCGCCCCAGTCTCGAGTCTTTTGCAGACTCCAAGAGGTTTTCTTCCAAGATTGCCCTGTATTTGGCTCCATCCATCTTCTCATCAACTCTGACCAGCTTCCCTGTCCCTGAGCCCTGTCCACCACCAAAAGCATATATACTAGACATGTAAGCATCAATGGTAGCTTGGTCACATTTCACTTTACTTTATGTGGATGATGGTGTTCATTAGTGGCACCAGGATGCACTATAAAAAGAAGGCAATTTGGCAGAGGCAATGTGAGGGCCTGGACATCGTTCTGCAAGAAACTTTCATTCCTGGCATTTACAAAGATTTTGCTTTGACACTTACCACTTACACTTACATAATCATAGGCAGTTGAGTTTAACATTATGGCTGATCAGTGTATGAGATGATGAGTATAAGATTACTGTAAATAAGTGTCATGAGATGATCACATCAGTTGTTCTTAGGATGTTTCTAAAATAACATTGTGAGATTATCTACATATTAGGAAAGTTGAAGCGAAAATACTAGTAAATTGAAGAAAGCTATAAAAAAAGCAGCAGGAGTAGAACTTCAGGATCATGCAGCAGAGTCGGTTCTGGCAGGTCCAGAGGGAGAAAGGAACTAGAGAACATACAGTTCAGTTTCTGCCTGCACTTTTCATTGTATTCTTTCCTCTGAAATGTCACGGTGACATCGATAGTCCGTGGCTATATTCTGCAAACACAACGTGCCAAAAAGAATACACTGGCTTTCTAAAGGCTGTTTTGTTATCTTTCTCCTGGCCATGTCAAGAATCCAACATGCTTTCTGACAATATTACTATTATAGTGTTAGCTAAAAAATTGGATTGTTTAATTTGCTTAGCGTTTCTGATATAATTTATTTAAAGAATGAAATACTTGGAGATATAGTGTTATACTGTAGGAAAATAATCCATGATGCATCACGACACATAGTTACAACTGCCAAAACATAACCATACTGTATGTGTTTTATTCCAGTTATACTGTACAAAAGCATTTAGCTAAAACTTATTTTTTTTACTTATTTTATTACATTTGTTAATTAAAAAACACCATGCATTTTATTCATTATGATTAATGTTGTCTTCACAAACACAACTCCTCCTGTTATCACTTGTGCTATAGCAGCTATAACAAATTGTTCCCGTACCAGATTCTCATTTTGATCTTTATTCAATTTCAGGTTCTGAAGACCCAAATAGCAAACCTTGTTGACTGTTCCAAACTGTAGATACTGGAGACTCCCCCTAAATGCTAAATAAATGTCTCCTTCCAAATATCTCACCATATCCATAACCGTACTGTTATTAAACATTTAATTGGGGGTGGGGGGGGGGGGAGATCTACAGTATACAAATTAGCTATAACATAATGAACTGATCACCATTGATCACCAACTATACTGTACAGTACACCAGCAAACTGGTGACAGGATCATGGGCACTCAAGGCTCAGCCATGCCTATGAGGACCAAAGGCCAGTCCCACAGACAAACCAGTACAGCACTACGTATATCTGCACTAAAATATGTTTACATGGAGCAGCAAGAATCAAGAATTCAGAAGTGCTATGGTACAATATACTGTATATATGCAAAATAAGCTATTTGACCAGTAGATAGCCTTGTGTTAATAACCAACAATCCAAAGCTGCAGATTTAGCCAACTTTCAGAAATTAAGAATTTACTGTAGATATGACTCTGCTCTGATAGCACACGTACAATCTATTACACCCAGGGCCCTGGGGAATCAATTGTTCTCATCTTTGTGAATTGAATAACTGTGATGGGAAATCAGTAACTCCAGGGTGGGAGCTGAATGCATGTATGACATACAGTACACAAGCTCATAGATACAGCAGAGGAAATGCTGAGCAGAGCAGCATATATTTGCACAAGAATGAGGAAGGCATGGTGACCTGAGTGGCTTTTTTTTTTTTTCTTTAACATGAGGCATCAAAAGCAGACATGTTTCTTTTATGATGTTATGTGGAAAGGTGATAATGTAGAGGCAGTCCTTTTCTTCCAAGCACAGGAGTGACATTTGTGCCGGGACAGGACACACTATTCCTGTACTTGTTTCTCATTATTCTAATGTTTTTCCTTGTGCTGTTTAGCTCCATGAAAGTTGGTGCCAAAAAATGATGTACTGTACAAAGATGTTAAATTATGCTGTGACACGAAATTATTGCTGCAGTTTTCTGCATGAATTCACTTTCATGGAAACCTGGCATTACCAATTTTCCATACAATTTCTTTCTCTAACACTAAATAATAAATGTGTGGCAAAATAATTAAAACACTTAAAAGATACTTAAAAGGAAAAACATACAAACTAAATGGGTTGTGGATCATTGCTGCCTTGAAGCTGTGTTTCAGTTAGTGGTCTTGTGAAAACAGATGGCATTATGCATTCTGTCAATTACCAGGATAATACCTAAATGCATTTTCCAGGCCATTGTTATTCATGGAGGTTTAAGCAACTTCATCTCTCCAAATGTCCTTTCAAATGAACAGAAATTTAAACACTATTAAAGAGATGTGATCTTACTTGAACATTTTAGTCTCCCACTGTATTATCCTCTTTCGAGAAACATTCAAGTATTCATACAAGGGGCATTCAAGTCAAACCAGTACTCGTGATGAGATTTCTCGTGAATAAAGGCCTAAACCTGATTGCCATTCAAGCATGATGAGACTCTAAGCCGCAATAAAACATTTGAATGGTGCAAAGGTTTTTTTTTTTTTTTTTAATGAATATGAACAACGATCCAGGCTGAGGTGCCTCGGACCCACTTTAGAGGCTCCTGTGAACACTTATTGCAATAAGTGGAACACTTAATTCTTGAAACTGCCAACTTCCAGAAGAGATGTATCTGTCTATAGGAACTCTACTCACAATTATTCACGGACACCAATTGAACATTCCAGGAACTCGGCTGGGAGTTATTGCCACATCCCTTGTATAATCCTGATCTCGCTCCAAGCCATATCTGCATGTTCAGGGCATTAAAGGAGTTCCTGGGAGGCCAGCGTTTTGTACTGCGAAATTTTTGATGGGATCCAAGCAATAAGTGGGATAAGTGTAGAGAAATAAAGGGAGTTTTTACTCTCATGATTGTGTTCTGTTATTATGCACAAAGTTTGATGTGAACACCTCTTGTGTATTTGTACTGTATGGGTGTGACTAATTTTGAGACCAGTGGTTCCTGAGGAAAAAAGGTACTACTACATAATTCCTTCATATATTATATTAAGTTCAAAATATTGGTGTTGTGTTTTCTCTATATTTTCATTTTGGGTTTATGGTGATAAAGGAAATAATAACAACAAATGATGCTCGTAAAATAAAATATGAAAATAAGTGTTGTTTTTAAGAGACCTAATATTAGGTTGGCTGCTAATAAAACCAGATCAGTACCATTTCAGCACAGCACTGCGGGGGAGTGATCGCAGCCCAATCATTCTTGACAAAAGCTTGATTTAAAGCTCCTCCATGTCAAGAGTTTGACATATGGGAAGACAAAAAGGCTGCCTGAAGGCAAATCCATCTCATTCCCTGACACTTAAAAATGATTCTTCATACCACAGAAAGCTCTTTTAATATTTTCCCTGAAGGCATATAGAAGTAACCATACTTTCTTCAGAAATGTAAAAATAATGAAATTTTGGTCATTCAGAAACAGACGAGTTTGGACATTATTTTATGTGTGATAACTATGCGTAGAAAATGGACAAAAAAGCCAGAAAATGCATTTGATGTACAGTAAGTGAATGATTTTAGGCAACCTACAGAAGAATAACTAAAAGAAAAACAGACGAGTTTCAAGAATCTTGCTAATACGTTGCACAAGCAGAAAATCTTCATTATAGTGTTTTATTTAATTTCCGTTCAATGAGTTGAAATAACTTGCATAAGTGGAAAAGCAGGAAATCGGGAGAAAAGTGTTCAGCAAGCAGAGCACTGGCATTTAAATTCCTTTTATTGATGTGCCCATGCAATTAATTAAAATCCAAGGAGCTTCTACAGGGATCAGTAGATTAATTTTTAACAGAGACAGATGTCCGACTTAAATTGGAAATTGGCTGAATGCAAACATAAAGATGGGTTTTCTATGCATAGCAATGAGCAAACCTGCAACAAGGGCAAAGTGGAATGGAGCTCAGACCATTTAGAAGCTTGCCCTAATGCTAATAATAGGAGAAAGACATTATAGCAGTCAAGTTTGCTTAGTAAAATCACTCTGCTTAGTATAAATACCTTGGATAAAACCTTTTTGAATATTCACAGCTACCATGAAAGTCTATGCTCTGAGGGGGGGGGGGTGAAATCTGAATGTGTTAGCAAACAGATGCGCTCGTTCATTCCTGCCAAAACATTATTTGTACAGCACCATTAACAACTTGACACAAAACAGCTATACAGAAATCCAGATGTAGACCCAGAGCCCTAACAAGCAAGCAGGAAGCAACAGTAGCAACTCACTAGGATGACATGAAAATGCATCGTTCTTCCGATCTGTCCAATTCACTGACGACAATGCTGTCCTGATGGCATGCTCGAGAGAGGAGCTTGTTGTTGCTTACTCTGTCCTTCTACTTCATGTTAAGAATGGTTGTCTTGATAGCACTCAAGCTGATGATACAGAGTCCAGGTCATGAAGACAGGAGCATCACGGTACAACACACAATGCTCTTCACCTGGACGACTAGGCTGTGATTTCCAAAGACACAGTAGGCTAATTTAGATAGATACAGGAGACAGATAGATACGATAGATTAGATAGATACAGACAGTACATAGATAGATAGATAGATAGATAGATAGATAGATAGATAGATAGATACAGACAGTAGATAGATAGATAGATAGATACGATAGATACGATAGATAGATAGATAGATAGATAGATAGATACGATAGATAGATAGATAGATACGATAGATAGATAGATAGATAGATACAGACAGTAGATAGATAGATAGATAGATAGATAGATAGATAGATAGATAGATAGATACAGACAGTAGATAGATAGATAGATAGATAGATAGATAGATAGATAGATAGATAGAGACAGTAGATAGATAGATAGATAGATAGATAGATAGATAGATAGATAGATAGATACGATAGATAGATAGATAGATAGATAGATAGATACAGACAGTAGATAGATAGATAGATAGATAGATAGATAGATAGATAGATAGATAGATAGATAGATAGATACAGACAGTAGATAGATACGATAGATAGATAGATAGATAGATAGATAGATAGATAGATAGATAGATAGATAGATAGATACAGACAGTAGATAGATAGATAGATAGATAGATACAGACAGTAGATAGATAGATAGATAGATAGATAGATAGATAGATAGATAGATAGATAGATAGATAGATAGATAGATACGATGATAGATGAATGGATGGATGGATGTACATTTAAAAAAAATTAGTTGTATGCTCGATTATCAACGCCATATGCACATGTTCCACTGAAGAAGAAGAAAATTCCAAGATTTAGATTCTTCAACTTGTTCTGGGGGATGTTCCTGGATGTTAGAACCACATGGTACACTGCCCCGGGCAGTCTAAATAAAGAATTTAGATTTTTGGGGTTAACGCAGAAACCATAGCAACACTACCCTAGTCTGTACCTGGTCCGGTACTGCTGTCTGATTTGAGTTTTTTCTAGGTGTTTTGAATGTTATCGCCATAATGAATAATCCACATGCTCTCTGGTGTCTGAGATAAACACCAGGCACATCAGAGATAAAGCTATTCCAGATAAAGTAACATCAGAACTGGAACTGTGCTTGATAACATTGCTTTGGTGAAATTACTTGGAAAGATTGCTTTTTTGATCTAGACTAACTGACACATAGTGAAGTGCAGTAACAGGGGATGTAAAATTCTTGGCCACGCAAAATGTCTTGGCATGCTCCACATTACCAGTTTTGCCCACCTTGGTCCTTTTCAGTAAACTGGTCTCCAACTCAAGACCCCATGGGGCCCAAAGATCAGCTGAACCCTCAATCAATGCAGCATTCACTTTGCTGCCTGGGAGTCAGCTGCTTCTGACTGCGTCCATGAAGGAATCTACAGTGCCATCTACCATCTTAGGATAATCGAAAAAGCTTGTAATGACCAAAAAAGGAAAAATAGAGATATCTGCCTTGGCCATTCTTACCCTCCAGCAACCCTCTCATGTTTTACACTTGACTGGGCCTCTGCAGCCCTATTCAATATTGAGAGAATTGAGAAATGAGGGGAAATACTTGTATTCCTTCTTTATGTCACATAATCAGTTAAGTAAATTCCAATGCCAAACCATTAGCTTCCCCGGGTACATTTTTTTAATAAAACTGAAGCCAAGAACCCTGATGTTTATACTTGTTAAAGCCATTTACATTTTTATAGCATTAATGGAGTATAGGCATGCAGTGCAAAATGCTTCCAATATGTCCTGAGAAATAGGACCTGCGGTTTGGATTATGTGAACAACATGTTATATACTGAACAAAGCTGTGAGGGCTACTGTAGTGTTATTACCGTAGTCTAACCTTCTGTTACACTTCCAAATCAATTTTTTCTCCCTTTTGCTTTTGCCATCACTGGTTTGACTGCATTTGGGAGTCATGTTGCTGGTCAGCATAACATTATCAGAAAAAAAATTTAATTAACCTACAGTATATTGAAGAGTAATATCCAGTATGTCCATATAACAAAGAAAAGCTTTTATATATATGTTCCACATACTGTATAATGTAACATATAGAAATGCTGCATATTGCTTACATCTCAACCAAATCATTTTTAACAAGGTAATTTATACTGGAAGTAATTTGCTAATTATCACATGACACATACACCATAGTATATACTGTAGTATCGAACTGAAACTGGAAATACAGTATGGCTTTGTATTGTTTATAATGTTTCTCATGAGTTTCAACTTTCTAATTAAAAAGGTTTTGTGTGCAACAACACTCAACATTTTTTCCCCCGTACCTAATTTTCTGCCAGTGGCTCACAACCAAATCATTAAAAATCAACCATTATATCAGTGATACTAACTTGCATATTTAAATTCACAGCGAGATACTGCTCTGACTTTTTACAGGACTTTTGATGAAGATCTGGCTTACCTGCTGTACATGCAGTATTTATGGGGTTTTTATAATATGCTGTAGGTTTATTCTAAGCTTAAAGATGACTTCTGATGTAATTATCATCCCAAACCACATGCTCCAGTAATCACTGCTAGTGTTTGCTTTTATCTCTCTCTCTCTCTCTGGAAAAGTATTCCATTGGGGATCTCAACAACCTCAACCTCATTTTGTGGTCACATTTATTATCTGTTAAATGAAGTGTTTTATTCCTGAACTTTTCACCAACGGAACCTACTGTATTAGGCCCAAGTTCAATGTATAACCTTAACTGATTTTGGAGGCTCTTTTGAAGAGACTTGTAAAACCACTGATTTTGAATGACAAGAACTCAATATTAAATATTAGCCTCGTGATAATGGTTCGATTTCTACCACTGCTATACAAAATACATTTCCACATGTATATACATATACATGTATTGTATAGAACGCACCGATCAGGGGCCGATCTCTGATCCATAACCATTTAAAGTGTTCTATTAATTGTGAAGTCTTGTTTATTTTTTTTATCTTGTTTAATATTATTTACTGTATTTAATTACTTATTCATTTATTTATACCTATTCTAAACAGATATGCACAGATACAATAAAGATCATAAATTTAAACCTTTAATTTATTTAGAGGCAACATATAAATAATGTAGCATATTTAATTCTCTTATTATTTCATTCATTCATTCATTCATTCATTTTCTATACCGCGTAATCCTGTGTTCAGGGTCGCGGGGACCTGGAGCCTATCCCAGGAGACTTCGGGCACTAGGCGGGGTACACCCTGGACAGGGTGCCAATCGATCGCAGGGCACACACACATACACTCACTCACACACCCAATCACACACTACGGGTAATTTGGGAACGCCAATTAGCCTAACCTGCATATCTTTGGACTGTGGGAGGAAACCGGAGTACCCGGAGGAAACCCACCAAGCACGGGGAGAACATGCAAACTCCATGCACACAGAGACGGGAATCGAGCCTGGCCGGGGAATCGAACCCGGATCCTGGAGGTGCAAGGCGACAGTGCTAACCACTACACCACCGCGCCGCCCTTATTATTTCATTCAGATTATAAAGAAACTGAAGCCATACAGTAGAATAGCACATTCCTTAACTAGCATCAAGGGGCTCTCACACACACCGCAATCCTTATCTAGAATGTGACTGTCCTGCTATACTAACTCATCATAGCGTGCAGCACATGGAACACGTCAGCGTCGATGAATAACAAATCGAAACTCTGCACTGAAGGATTTTAAATAAACACACACAGCAGTCACTTTGGATTTGGCCACCCTTGTCATGGCTACTCATTAGTAAGCAGCGAAGGCAGGAACCTCTTTAGAAATATCAGAATCCCTGTATTAAGACAGTCTTATCATCCTGAATGTGTGCAGCCATGCTGAATAGACGCTCACTGTCAGCCTGCGTGCATGGAGTGGTAAGGTAAACCCGGCTGCTTCAGCCAGAGCTGGAAACCTCTCTTTATTTTCCTCTTCGTTATTATTTTTGTGATAATGGTTTTAACTTTTTTTATTCTCTCCAGAGTGAGGCTTAAGCTTTTATGAGGGATTCTGCTTTACAGTAGGTGGATGAGTGAGTGTCGACTTACAAGAGTTAGCTGCTGCCTTTGCGGATAACGTTTCACACTCTGGATATTCCTGCTGCGTTGTTCTTAAACGGTGAATAAGGTTGGTTGTGTTAAATATTTTGCCGAAATTTTGCCCCATGTGGATTTGCTTTATAAAAAAAATAATTGAAATGAACAAAAATGCTGCAGGCGCGGTGGTGTAGTGGTTAGCACTGTCGCCTTGCACCTCCAGGGTCTGGGTTCGATTCCCTTTGTACATACTGTACTGTACTGTATGTCTCAGAAGTGCATGAACACCAAAAAAACAAAACAAAGTATTTAACATCGTTATGTATCGATGTCGCTAGTGTTAAATTAACACCCAGGGTGAAGACCAGCTAGACAGTAATTAACGCTGCAGGCGTTCATTCGACACTGGAGATTTATCCTGCAAAGCATTTTGTATAGTAAAACTAATTATTAGTTTTAAACGGTGTAGAGATTTACACAAATGGCTAATGAACAATGCTCTGCTGCTAAATTGTCTTAACCCATAAATTGGGATGAGAACAAATACGCTTAATTCCGTGCATGTGCCCTGACTAATTATGCTATTCAGAAATTTTCATAAAAGCATTTGTTAGAAAAAAAATAGTTCCTGGGTGTGCCGTAATATATGCTAATAACATGAATCAGTCTTACCGACTGCTAGAGTGCATTAATATGGAAAGAGTATTAAAGGGAGTATTGAAGCATTCTTACACCGGCTGGGATAAAGCCTGAATAAGGTCTTTATGCATTTCGCTGGTAAGAACTGCACAGCAAAGCTTTCCATAGCTTAGCAGAGAGCTAGTGAAACTTTTCATTTGAGATGTTTGGCTCATGATACATAATGCACAAACTCAACTGGGTTAAGGATGTAGTCCTCCACCATGATGGTGACTAGAAGCATTTTAAAATCTGGATCAAATTCACATACTGTACACACTTGATTTATTCTATGCAGTCATGATGTGGCTATTAACCAGAAAGGAAAAGCAATTCAGTTCTAAGAGTTGCATCTCCGAAGCTCGAACCACATTTTTTTGTGAGCAGTTTTTTTTCTCTCCCCCCTGCGGGAACCAAAAGCCAGCCTGTCTGGTACAATCCCACAGAAAATTCAATGCAGCACAGCTCACTAAGAAAAGTCAATGCTGGCCAAGATAAAGGAGCTCCAGAACACCCAGTGCACCACAGCCCGTCACGCACGGGGCCCGGAAGGCAAAGAGTTCAAGGCCAATGACGTGGCTTCCAAACTTCCCAAATCCCAATCCAATCGAACACCCATGGGATGAACCGAACAAATACGTCTGATGATTATGAAGGCCTCACACTGCAACCCATGGCACCCAAAGGATCAGCTGCCAATGTCATGGTGCCAGACACCACACCCCTAAGAGGCCAGGTGGCACAAGGGAAAAAGTGACGATTTTTGGTGCAATATGTTATAGCTCGAGCTATAAAATATTAGATGCATATGAGCTATAACATTAGCTTATACTTACATATTATATATACTTACTGTACATACAGTACAGTACATAACGAATTTATATATATATATATATATATATATATATATATATATATATATATATATATATATATATATATATATATGTGCACTGCTCAGCAAAGATTCCTACTGTGTACACACATACCGTAAGTATATCACAATAGTCTTTGAATACCTCAGTAGCTACAAGAAGTGGATCAAATTATCCACCCGAATGTGTGTGTGTATGTGTGTGTGGGGGGGGGGGTGCGTGTGCTCTATAACCATGTCCGTGGAAGGAACATGTATCAGAATGAGATTATATTCTGTTCCATAGAATTTGGAACCTTATTGAAATCAGCAGGAATCCTCATCGAGCGGGAAGTACTGGTTAATATGTTCGGCTTCGGCTTAGCCTTTTAAATGAAATAATAATGTGCGCTATACAAGAGACCCCATCTGCTAGTATTAAGCAGAACATTTCTTTTTGATTTCTTTTGAGATGCATTCAGAAAATCTGTAGCTGGGCTGATTCCAAGAAAAAAAGAAAAAGGAATCATAAAATCGGGGTCATTCAAAGATCTTTCACTCTTCCCGGTTATAATAAGATAGGTTTGACTGATGACCCAAAAAACCCCTAAAAGAGCTATCAGGCATCTGTACTGTTTTTGCTTTTTCTGTAATCTCTAACATGGTTCTGCATTGACATGCACATACACCAGCTGCCAGTTGATTAATTACTAGATACATCTAATTTACTTTACCAAGGATTTCATTCAAATGAGCAAAATGGCACATCTTGTCTGTTTTGCATGTTTGCCTATTGAATATGCAGTGTATGGAGGCTTCTACCTAAGGGTGCAAAATGCTGTTTGGCATATATGCAAATGCATGAATTTTTGCACCTGTAGTGTGATTCACCACAGCTTAACCACAAGCTCAAAAACAGACTGTCAATGAGTATACTTTTTTTTTTTTTTTTTAAATATTCTTTTTAAGTAACTACACACTTTTCATCCATTTATTGTGAGCCATATATTATAGAGACTGAAGAGTTAGCATCAATATAATCCTTTGTTTTGCCATGCGGCTCAAAGCTGTTGTTACAGAAGGATTATCAACAAAGAATTCCGTGTATCCTTTTGCCATCTCCTCACATACTGTATACTGACCACGTAGTCAATAAAATGGATCTTAGTCTTTGCTACCTGAAGATATGATTATGGATGGCCTTTGAATAGTAAAACGCCTTTGACTACTCTTTTTATCACAGGTACCAAACATCAACCTCGCGCTCTACCGACTCTGAAATTAAAATTAATAGCTGCGATTGATGTCGACTGGCACTTTCTTGGTATTTCCTGATTCAGTATCTCAGCACACCATCGAGGTTAAAAATCCATTTATTACCAATGGTGCAGAAAATACTCTTCATCTGTCACTTGCTCATTAGAGAATAACACCTTCGTTATATTGCAACGGGTGACAAATGGGCAAGGCGCTCGGAGAAATATTGAAATTGAAAGATAATTCCTCACGCTGATGTATAATTGCACCTGCAATTTCCCATTTATTTCCTTGATATATGGGCACTTATTTCCAAGGCAGCCGCTCGTCTGCTAAGCACGGGCCACCCCTGATGTTGCATCATAGTCTTTAACTAGAACATTGTCACCATTTCGTTTACCTTTGCATTCGTGTCCGGCCTCATTTAATTGATTAATTAAGGTTGCTGATTCTTAGAATAATTTCCATCAATCACTTGAAGAGCCCAGAAAATAAGGGTACCCAAAAAAGCTGCTGTTGTGTGGTCAGAAGGACTACCTCTAGGACTGCCTCCTATTCATGTGATGAATTATCTATGGAATGTGACAAGATTTCCAGGATATCTGTTTAACAGCCTTGTTTTACCTGTTTAACAGGCTGTTTAATAGCATTGTATTTAGACTATATACAGGTCCTTCTCAAAAAGTTTGCATATTGTGATAAAGTTCATTATTTTCTGTAATGTACTGATAAACATTAGACTTTCATATATTTTAGATTCATTACACACAAACTGAAGTAGTTCAAGCCTTTTATTGTTTTAATATTGATGATTGTGGCATACAGCTCATGAAAACCCAAAATCCCTATCTCAAAAAATGTGCATATTTCATCCGACCAATAAAAGAAAAGTGTTTTTAATACAAAAAAAGTCAACCTTCAAATAATTATGTTCAGTTCTGCACTCAATACTTGGTCGGGAATCCTTTTGCAGATTCTTGTGTCTTGTGTCTCTCAACTTTCTCTTCACAATATCCCACAGATTCTCTATGGGGTTCAGGTCAGGAGAGTTGGCAGGCCAATTGAGCACAGTAATACCATGGTCAGTAAACCATTTACCAGTGGTTTTGGCACTGTGAGCAGGTGCCAGGTTGTGCTGAAAAATGAAATCATCTCCATAAAGCTTTTCAGCAGATGGAAGCATGAAGTGCTCCAAAATCTCCTGATAGCTAGCTGCATTGACCCTGCCCTTGATAAAACACAGTGGACCAACACCAGCAGCTGACATGGCACCCCAGACCATCACTGACTGTGGGTACTTGACACTGGACTTCAGGCATTTTGGTATTTCCCTCTCCCCAGTCTTCCTCCAGACTCTGGCACCTTGATTTCCGAATGACATGCAAAATTTGCAACCTGTAGCCCATTTCCTGCACACGCCTGTACACGGTGGCTCTGGATGTTTCTACTCCAGACTCAGTCCACTGCTTCCGCAGGTCCCCCAAGGTCTGCAATCGATCCTTCTCCACAATCTTCCTCAGGGCCCGGTCACCTCTTCTCGTTGTGCAGCGTTTTCTGCCACACTTTTTCCTTCCCACAGACTTCCCACTGAGGTGCCTTGATACAGCACTCTGGGAACAGCCTATTCGTTCAGAAATTTCTTTATGTGTCTTACCCTCTTGCTTGAGGGTGTCAATGACGGCCTTCTGGACAGCAGTCAGGTCGGCAGTCTTACCCATGATTGCGGTTTTGAGTAATGAACCAGGCTGGGAGTTTTTAAAAGCCTCAGGAATCTTTTGCAGGTGTTTAGAGTTAATTAGTTGATTCAGATGATTAGGTTAATAGCTCGTTTAGAGAACCTTTTCATGATATGCTAATTTTTTGAGATAGGAATTTTGGGTTTTCATGAGCTGTATGCCACAATCATCAATATTAAAACAATAAAAGACTTGAACTACTTCAGTTGTTTGTAATGAATCTAAAATATATGAAAGTCTAATGTTTATCAGTACATTACAGAAAATTATGAACTTTATCACAATATGCTAATTTTTTGAGAAGGACCTGTATGTTCTAACTGCCAAAACAACCATGAGTACCCAAGGTCCAGCTATGCCTGTGGAAATCAAAGGCCAGCCTGCCAGGTCTGAACCCATGGAACTAAAAATTCAGCACAAACCGGCTAAAAAGTCAACACAGGCCATTACACAAAGGTGGTAAACCATAGCGTGCCACACATGGGGCTTAGCGGGCAAGTTCAAGGTTATTGCTTCGGCCTCCAAATTCCCCAGATCCCAATTCGATCACACATCCATAAGACGCACCGGACAAACAACATCCTGGTGCCAGACACCACAGTACACCACCAAAGGTCCCGTGGCATGGAGCCACACCCGCAGGAGCCAAAGCTGCACTGGCGGCACAAGAGGAACCAAAGACCTAGGTGGTTTCAATGTTAATGGTTTTAAAGTTGTCTATTTGTTTTTTTAACCCACTCACACAGTGATTAATATGAAAAACAGCCAGCCACTTCACAACTCCTCAACCTCCCATCAATCATGCTACTCTCAAAAATGATTTTGGCCATTAATTGGATGACCATAAATAAGTCATTTTTCTGTATGTTTAAATCTAATACTTTTAAATCCAGATATTTTTACAACACATTTACATTTTCCAAATTGGTCATGTAGTAAAAGATAAGTCATTTGCATTAATGATTAAGATTAATTGACCAGATGTCATGCTGCTACTGTTAACTTTCTAGACCTTTCTGGTAACTTCAGGAACCTTCAATACTTTATTTCTAAGCAACTGCAAATTAACTTATAGTTAAAACTGTTAGCTTTACTTAAGTCAGAAACAGGTCTGACATTTTGAATTGTGTGATGTGTATGATGTCATCACATCACATCGGAATTTCACTCTTTAAAAACAAGGACGGGTGAACTAAGTGTTAAGGTGCTATCCGTGCACATCACATCAATCACACCAACTAAGACAAAAATGATAAGATAAATATAAAAGCATAACAAAATGTGGAAAACGTCTTAAAAGAAAAATTAAGTCTCAAATCAGCCGCCATTGATGCTATTTTACTAACATTCACATCCTGTTCCCGAATGGTAGTTTGCACACAGTTTTTTTTCTATTTATAACAATTACATTTTAATTGTTTTAGTGGATGCAAAAAAAAAAAACTACCCAAAATTAAAAATGGGAACAAAAAAAATCTGAAAGCATTTGATAAAGTATATACAGTATGTTAATCTTTGATTCTTTGGGGCTGTTATGTTGCTGGTGGCATTACGATTTCTTCTCACTACTAGAATACATTATATCTGCAAGGAGACTAAGGTATGGCAATACACAGGTTTGGCAATAATCATTTTTCAAGAAAATAATGAACCAAATATTTGCAAGCAATGCCCATGTCATTCTACGGATTTGATCACTATGATATGAAAAGAGGACATCATTCCCCATGCCCAAAAAAACCTTATTATAACACACTGAGCATTCTCTATCATCCATGGAGGATGATACAAAATATTCTCATCAATTTGAAAAAAGTGATTTTACTCCTGTAGCATCCCTAAATTAAACAAGCATCTGTTCTTCATTTTCTTGGTACTGTATATAAATAAATAAATACACCTTCCTTCAATCAGATACTATTTCTTACATCCATCTACCACGTCTTTTACTAAAAATAATGTAAAAAAGCCCCCCATCCTCCTCTTCCCCTTCAAAAGAGGCAGCTGCATCCTCAAAACAATAGACATGGCCTAGCTTAACTGTAGCTCAATTCTAAATATAGCCACTGAAGACTGGGGTCAAGTCCCCAGGTCTGTGTGCATCTAGGCCGCAGGGTTACCTTGATGGCAGTTGAGGCGATCTGGAGGTGGTGCAGTTTGCGCAGTGTGCTCTCTCTGTCTATAAAGTAGGAGGCAGCCAGCTGGTGGAGTGCCTCCAGAGTCACAGCTGTGCTATTGGAGTCAGTCGGGTCGGCAGTGCGGCTCAGTCTCCTCTTGTCTACAAAAATAGTTAAAGCCTCTTCACCTGCAACAGGGCAAAGGGCAGTGAGGGGGGCAAAGGAAAGGTGGAAAAGGGCAAGACAGCAGAGTGATTTATTATATTACAGGATAAAAAACATAATTTGCTCCATTTCCCTGGAAGGTATAGGGTTCCTTTTTCTTATTTTTTCTGATATTATGCTCAAGTGTTCTGTCTCCCGATGCATAAATTTTTATGTTATTTTATATATACTTGTTGTTGTTTTTTTGCATGGGCATAAATGAATGTGCCCCAGCTGACATGGGTGGTGGAGTAACACATCATGGGTGTAACATTTTAAATTCATCTACAGTTATATTTTTCTAAACCAATTTTTTTAAACATAAGGTATGCATTTTAACAAAAAAAACAAAAAAAAAAAAAGGGCTTTATATTACCTCTTAGATGTTTCAAAAAAGAGAGAAATTGTGACCGGGTCAGCATTTACAAGAAATTATCCACAATTAATAATAATGAGCAATATAGTCTCAAGGGAGCATGACCTTATCTTGTCTTCTGGGCATGTCTTCATATTTATAATCATTTTTCATGTACAGAGTAATGAGTTGATCATTTTTATGTTGAAAAAAATGTTTTGTGCTATCCAAAGAAATGGAAATTTTATGTTACTTAATAAAAAAACATGATTTTAAATAAACTAATAAAAAATATTTGCTTGAAGTAAACTTAAAGAAACTGATTCAAACTAAATAAATTTTATTTATTTATTTATTTGTTTTTATTATTATTATTTTTTTTTACACACCATTTCAACCCAAGGTCATTTCAACATGTTTTTGTACTTGCCAATAAAGGTCACAGTTTCCCCAGATGTGCTTCTGTGTTCCCATTTGCTCACGTTTGGGCTACTGTTTCAGTCCTGTCTCTGCCCCTGCCCTGTTATTGGTGTTTATATTGTCTACAATTTTGTGTGAACCTGTCCTGTTTTTTTTTATTGATTGATTCTAATTGATCATAATCATTGGCATTCTCTCTCGCTCTCTCTCACCTCTGGCTTGCTCATGAACTGTATCCAGATTTTTAATAAAACACCTTTGTGACAAGACCAATTGTGAAAAACACTATATACAGTAACTAAAATGAAAAAGAAGTTCATTTGAATATGTACACCCTGTTATATAAATATATCTTCACAAATTTGAAGAAAGCTTTCCAAAACCTTATGCTAAAGCTTTGATTTCTTGTTTCAACTTTCATTTTGATATATATGATACATCATAGCAAATCAGGTATTAATTTACATTTTGGATGATTTGAGTTATGCATACTTTTAGATTCCAGGTTCAATAAGCTCCATTTTGATACAAGGTTTATTACTGTATCATGTCCTGATGCAGAAATACAGTATGGCGATTACCTTGGGGGAAAAAAAACAAAGACAACAACAACAATGTTTAAATAAGGATTCTAATAAGAAACAAGGATCCCTCAGGGTCATTTTCAATCAAGGATTTCCCTCGACCCATAAAAATAACTTTACTGGTAGCATGGGTTTATACCAAAAAAAAATCATTTTTTTCTATGACAACTGGAGTAACCACCTTGGATAGTGTGAATGTTTTCCCAATTCTGTTGAAGGATCAGGTAATTATTTTAGATACCAAGTTTTGCCAAAATTGAATCCATTTCATCCACTGAACACTACTGGCCATAGTGCAACTTCAACCTGTGCGACTTCATACTTGAAATCACATATTGACTTTCTTTTGTGTTACTAATTATGGATTATCCGGCTTTGTTGTCTCCTGTCTTTTTTAAACCTTAGACATAGAAAATAGGAGTAATTAACAATAATAATGGTACAACAAATTGATGGTTTTGTACAAAGTGAATGCTTTTATGTTATTAAACTGCACTACCCCAAATGCACGCATATGTCTGGCCTACAGTATGTTGTCCCTATACTGTATATCAACTTGCATTGGCAAGACATAGCATGGAGAGCGTTTGCTAATTGGGAATATGTCACAGAGACGTTGGCATTTAATCGAGAATGTTCACAAGAAGATGTATGAACGATAAATCAAAGCTAATATTATCCAAGAACAGAAAACAAACAAATAATCAAACAAATAAGCATTTTTAATTGAACCCCAGAAGTTTAACCCCTGGCTGCTTCCCAACTCCCTGTGTGTACAGTATAGTGAATAGACGAGATTCAAGTTACAAAACTTTAGCGTTAGACTATTGCCAAGACAAACAGTAAGAGTAATCAGAGCAACTGTAACTCATCATTCTCTTCCTGACAGCCTGCAAGGAGGAGAAAAAGCAAATGAGCACTTTACAAAACAAAGCCTTTAAGAAGTCCTTTAAAACGACGTTAAGAAACAAATCTAAGGCACTTCACCACCGTTACTTTTATCGGTTTAACTGTTTCTCTTATCTAAATTGAGGGCTGGATTATTATTATTTTTTTTGCAAGTGCTATGTACAGTACTGCTTGTGCTAGTCGTCCCATTTTATACCAATTAGATCAATTTAGGTTAGCTCAAGATGTTTACAAAGTAAAGCCCTTAATAGCAAGTGCAAGCTGCAGTCTCAACTTTGCCACTAGGGGAGCTATAGCATAAAACAACCCGAGAAAGCTGATCTCTTCTTCATAGGTTAACCTCCTTAGGGAAAAGGTTATAACTGGAGTTGTTTTTGATGGCATTCAGTACAACATGAAAGTTTCTTATGCCCATATACAATTATCGCAAGGAGAATCGGGACCAATTGACGTGAAAAATGGTCCATGAAAATGGTGTAGAGTGAAAAGTTAAAGAGAATAAGATATTTTAATGTCTATATTAGTTCATCTGGTAGGAATTTTGGATTAAACATATTGCAAACTACCAAATGCTCTCTGTGCTACATTTTGCCAGTGTAACTTTATATAAAGGGGCAACATTGACCAGACATACAGTACAGTATCAGTCAAAAGTTTGGACACACCTTCTAAGTCAATGTTTTAGTTCGGTGATTTATTTTTTACATTCTGGAACTAGATAATTAAGTAACACCAATAACAATCAGTTGTTATTTTAAGACATGAAGGCCAGCGAACAGTTCTTGCAAGAACCATATTGTCAAGTGAATTTGCCCAAAAACCCATCAAGCACCTTGATGAAACTGGCTCTCATGAAGACCTTCTCAGGAAAGCAGGACCAAACCTTACCTCTGCTTGCTGCAGAGGAGAAATTAATTTAGAGTCACCAGCCTCAGAATCACCAATTTACAAACAGCACCTCAAATTAGAACCGTTATGAAGGATTTACAGAATATAAGTAGCAGACACATATCTCAATATCAAATGTTCAAGGTAGATTATTGTATATTTGGGACGCCTTCAGCTATTTTTTTTATAATGTAGAAAGAAATAAAAATCAGGAAAGACCAAGGTGTGTCCAAACTTTTAATTGGTGCTATATGTGTACTTTCTTCCAAACACCATCCCTTGGGCAATATCGATTAAACGCCAACATCTCAGCAGTATACTGCGGAGGCATGTCAGACTTTAGGAACAGGATCAAACTTGCCGCTCTGAGGTCGATGTCAGAGATACATACATGTACCGTCTGGATAGCTGTGATATGTTACTTAGAGCATGTTGTTTTGGTATGTCTCTTGACATTAAAATTAATTTGAAACAGGGTATTTGCTATAAGTGAAAAAAAAAAAACCTGCAAATCAAAACATAGGTGCAACCAATACCTAATAATACGAAATTCCTTCTTTTTTTTTAAGTAGGAGCTCACGGTTTGGTTTCTATTATTTTATCAGGCAAAGATTTGTAAATTCCCTGGACAAAGTTAAAAATTCCTTATTAGGAACCACATGCACATCTTTCACATCTTGCATCATTTCCCCTTCAGTGAAACTCTTTTTTTTTTTAACCAACTGTATCCATGTTTGTTTTGAATGCATGTTTGGTCAACCAAGAAATCTCTTAGTGTAGCACTGCAGCGATAGGCAAAAAATCAGGCCAAATTCATCCAATGTAACCATTTCACACTAGCCAGTTGGCCAAATTGACTATTCGTTATAGGATTCATATGTACATTACTCTGTATACCTCAGTGGTTATGGCATTGGACTACTGATCAGAAGATCCCAGGCTGAGCACCAGGTTGCCACTGTTGGGCCCTTGAGCAAGGCCCTTAACCCGGGACTGATGTATAATAAGATAAAAATGTAAGTCGCTCTGGATAAGGACGTCTGCCAAATGTCCTGAATATAATGCTTATCTTTCACTTCTATTTGCTTACCTCCCAGTGTAGCTGAGAGCAGGAAATGTGTTCCGTATTTCTTGATGATGTTTTCGGTGATGGCACTGAGGGTGGGACGGCGGCCCAGCTGCCTGATGGTCTGCATGAACTCTGGGTCGAGGGGCAAGGCAATGCCATTGTCTTCTCTTTCCAGAGCCAAGCTGTTCACCTTCCAGCGTCCAAACTCTCTGAAATGTCAAACGTGAACACACACACACACGGTTAGGAAATAAATAAGCTTCAATCCCACCATAGGGGTTGCAGTAAAATACATTTAAACCAGACTGATTGACTTTTGTGTAGCTTCAGATGTTTTAAAGAAGCTATGGTCTCTTTGAAAATTGATCTCTTTCTGCCGCAGAAAAAAAAAAAAAAAAAAAACTAAATCGTCACACAGCTTGTGCGTGAGGGTTGAGACTCATTCAGATATGACCTGCTGGGGAGAAAATGTGATGACTGCATGACCCCAATAGCTGTTATTTGAATCTCTCTTGTGATTTCTTTTTTTTCTCCCCAACAAAAAGTGTCATTATGTTTGAACTCTATTTCTAGGCATTGCTCCAACGTTCAACTGCTCCAACCGCCATTGTCCCGCCCCCTATGGTTTTACATAATGGTGCAATCTGGGGTTATTTTGTCTGACTTTTTTTTATTACTGCTGATAAACATTAGCTAGACTTTGTGGCATGCAGCGAGAAAATCAAAGCTATTTAGGAAACGACAGCATCTGATGTGGTCACAAATAGAACAGGTGCAGGAATGATAAGATGGGTGGAGTCGGAGCATCAAGAAGGAACAAGAAAAAGGAAATAAGAAGTATTGTCACTCGGCAGAAGGAATCCGAGCAACATCTGCATAATGAGAAGTGATAATTATGCGTTGGGTAAATGCGAGGAGACGTCAGGAAAAGTGTGAGAGGAGGAAGAGGGATGATCGACGTTGTGTCAGAGCACACGAAGCTGATGGACAGTTATGGATGGAGCCGGAGGCTAATCCAACACTGTGCTGGTGCTGCAGGTGCACAGCAGGCGCAGGATTACTGAAGAAATACCTGCTATGCTTCCCTACTAAGAGCTATGACTGCATGGAAGTGAGAGGAAGAACACACTCTGGTGGAAAAAAAAAAAAAAACTACGGAATCCACAGTAAAGCTGTCACTCAACAGAAGCCTCTGAGACCACCTTCATTACAAACTGAGATTGCAAAGGAGCTCTGAAAAACAAGCTGCTTCTAAGCTTGTGACATTGTTTAGCCCTCGTTTACCAACTGATATAGAAATAATTTTTATTCTACAAAACAATTTTTTTTTATCTACAAAAGCCACCGCATACCATTTGTTTTATTTGACAGTAAAATGGAAAAAAGAAATAGAATTTTGCTTTAAAAAAAAAAAAAAAAAAAGGAACATGGGTAGCAATGAGAACTATTTAATTCTGAAATAAAATAAAACTACAACTTAGAAACTTACTATTTAACTTCTAAACCTTTCATGCAAATTGAGTCATTATTGTTTTTTACAAGCTTGCAAACGAGACCCCTCCGGGTACTCCGGTTTCCTCCCACAGTCCAAAGATATGCAGGTTAGGCTAATTGGCGTTCCCCAAAAAGTGCCCGTAGTGTGTGATTGGGTGTGTGAGTGTGTGTATGTGTGTGTGCCCTGCGATGGATTGGCACCCTGTCCAGGGTGTACCCCGCCTAGTGCCCGAAGTCTCCTGGGATAGGCTCCAGGTCCCCCGCGACCCTGAACACAGGATTAAGCGGTATAGAAGATGAATGAATGAATGAATGCAAACGAGACCAGAAAGGCTTTGGAAATTGTGTGAAAAGTAATAATGTCAATCAGTGCTGCTGACTGATATGATTATCACTGTTGATGGGATTGGAGGGTTTTAACCATTAAAACTAGAATATTACTCATTTTATGCATTACTATGTTTTATTACGGCTATTTTCTCCTTACAAGCCACATAGTTATAGTATTGTTAACTTTCTTGGTTCAATCAGATGAGGGTTCACATTCAAGATTCACTTTTATCTGAACCTAATGTGGACACCTCTGTCCTCTAAAACAGCATGCATGTACACATTATTAATACGTCCATGCCCATGTTATCTGGGTTAAAACATCATATTTACTCATTTATTTTAAACAATGGATGTGCTTAGGATTTTGCGCTGGAGGATAGAAAGCAGTCGGCTGTATGTGTCGAGGTCCAGAATAAGTCAGACCCTTTGCTTTCGCTCTTTTAGCACCTGCTGCTAGCACCGCTATAAAATCCGTGATTGCTGAATGATGACGCCAAGAGCTAAAAAGTCACATGAATTCTGATCTACCCGTTCTCATTTGAGTCACATGACCACGTATTAGATAATTATCCGATTTAGGACCATATACGAAAGTGACTGAGATCCGGTCTGAAAATGAAAAACATCAGATTTCATAAAGACCATCCCAGAATTCAGACATTTTAATCAGATCCCTTATCCCCAGTGAAGGTCAATTTTAATGCTTCAGCATACCAAGACATCTGGGACAATGCTATGCTTACAAATGTGTGGCAACAATTTTGGGAAGGCCCTTGTCTATTCCAACATGACTGTGCACAAAGCAAAGATTATAAGGACATGGTTTCTGTGTTGAAGAACTTGACTGGCCCACACAGAGCTCTGACCTCAACCCCATCAAGCACCTTTGGGATGAACTGGAATGGAGATTCCGAGCCAGGCCTTCTCGTCCAACATCAGGACCTGACCTCAACTAAATGCACTCCACCATCGACACGGACTAGCAAGAAATTCATACGGTATATGGAGATACGGAGTTTTTTTGTTTTTCCCTAAATTGGTCAATGACCAGTAGTCAGAAGTTGTGTTTCTGGCACGGATCTGTGGTTTTTGTACATGCTCATATAGCTTAATTGTTGGTGTGACAGGATTACAATTGTGCCACAATTAAATAAAAGCAAAGAACGGAGAAGACTGACTGATGAGTGCGTAGTACCGATCATAACATTTCTACACTTGCTGTATTTACCCTCTGTGTGTTAGTTCTTAATGGCCTTCTTTTTCATTTTCATCAACTTTTACATGGTTTTTAAGGTAGGTTGCAATTAAACACATATCTTAAAGCACTGAATGCATTAATGTTCCTCAATGTTTAGTGTAACAGCTCCAAATAAATGTGTCAAGTTTAATGAACTATTACAGTCTCTCCCTATTAGAGCTTTAAATTCCTGTCTTTGTTTGGAAATCAGTTTATATATTTTTTTTCATTGTGTGTGTGTGTGTGTGTGACAAATACAGTAGAACTGGATTACCTGTTATTGTTCGAAAGATTCTCTGCAAATATTACAATATATTATAACTAAAATGGCTTACAATGATGCAACATTGATTATAGTAATCAATCTTAGTAGTAATCATCTTTTTCCTATGAACTCCATCCATAAGGGAAACTACAGTGAAATGTGTAATAGAGAAAAAAAAAATGTTAACAGTATTTTTTTTATTTAGGAATGTAAAGCCCTATTTAAACACATTGAAAGCCTGAAGAAGAAAAAAAAACCTTTACATGCTGAAATTTCAATGGCAATTCTAAAAAGATACACAGATATTTTGCCATTCTGTATGAAACTGCAGTCTGAACCATCCACCCATTCACTTTTATTGCGTAGCCTAATACAGAGTAGTTGACAAATACAGTATGATCCATAAAACCCCTATCAATGTTTTACCCATCCATCTAGGAACCTCTGTAGTATGGACTACGGAGGCCAATAGTGATGACAATTGTAATTATTTCCCATTTTACAACCATAGAAGGACCGGTCAACATTGACATGCACATTCACACACCACAGGCAATTTGGGAACGTCAGTTAGCCTTATCTGCATGTCTTTGGACTGTTGGAAGAAACCAGAGAACATGCATTGCACAAAGACCCCAAGGCAAGAATCGATCCCGGACCCTGGAGGTTCGAGCCAACAGTGCTAACCACTAAGCCACCATGCTGCCTTATTAATATAGGTGAAATAATATGATACACTGCCTGGAACATGGAAACCCGTGACTCGCCCCTGGAGCCATGCCTGGGGGCAGAGTTGGCCAGTGAGCGCCCGGTGGCCAGACAGTCCACAAAACCCGGTCAGACTCGGCCAGAAACAGCAATGTGGAGGGGTTGTTTGTCAAGGACCATAGTTGGGAATTGGTGCAATGCCTGCAAGGTGGCGTAGGACGAGGGAGCACTATGGGCATCTCTATGACACCATTGGTGCTGTGACTAGGGATGAGGAAAAATATTGAAATTCAACATGCAGTAACAAATGGACAGTAATAGACTATCGCTTGGTCTTGTGATATGTTTTGTATGGTCTCAGTAAATATATTTATTCATTCATTCATTTCGCAATTACACAGTACTTATTGTTTTCAACAATTAATCCTCTATCAGACTATCCAAATGAGTGATTCTGAGTGAACAGATTCCTTTTATTACCTGCACAGTACTCATTGTTCAATTCCTAGACTGCCATGATCGGTAGGCTCACTTTGCTCTCGGTGTCCTAGGGCAGTACTTCAAGCTTCTGCCTGGCTATCCATAAAGGTTCTTGCATGCAGTTCAGATTATTTCATGTTGAAATTGATCCATAAAGTTACTAGTGCCAACCTCATATGATTTCCTGGAGTGATTTTTACAGAATGAGTGTATTCAGGCATGAAGATGACCCCTTAAAGTGCAGTACGATTTATGGAAAGGAGTGCATGTGTGAAAGGGGCTTAACAGGATAACAAGGCATGGTAATGACTGTTACTATACAGAACTTGAACTGGCAAAGCACTTCACAAAATGAGTCCTTAAATATGCACCTTTGCAGTGTGTGTGTTTCATTAAGAAAGGTATGTGGAATCAGTAGTCAGTTGACCATGAACATGAACAAGACTGTGATGGAGGTAAGTTGTAGTCCGTGGTATTTGTGTTTGTCGGCAGTATTGTATTCTGGGAAGTGACATTTCTAGAACTGACAACGATTGAAGTCTTGTTAAATGTTAAATGCTTCCTTATAGAAAGTCTCACAGAAGGCTTTTAAGAAATGTAAGGTTTTGTACGTATATTTATACAGGTTTTTGACTAAAGGTAACTAATAATCATAGATTATGTGCTATGCTCAAGCTAAAGATTCTTGTGAATGAGTTGTTACTATAGAAACAATAATGTATTAGAATGAGTTCATTAACATAAACCTGTGATTTGCCCTGAAGCTGGTTACTGTCAGAGCGGCTGTTATAGGCATTCAATACTAATCAGATGTTAGAATCCACCAGGACTGTGCTATGCTTTTCAGCTTGCTTTTTATTACATGTTCAACTCATAATAATAATAATAATAAAGTATGTTCAAGGCGGCACGGTGGTGTAGTGGTTAGCACTGTCGCCTTGCACCTCCAGGGTCCGGGTTCGATTCCTGGCCAGGCTCGATTTCCGTCTCTGTGTGCATGGAGTTTGCATGTTCTCCCCGTGCTTGGTGGGTTTCCTTCAGGTACTCCGGTTTCCTCCCACAGTCCAAAGACATGCAGTTTAGGCTAATTGGCATTCCTAAATTGACCACAGTGTGTGAATGAGTGTGTGCGTGTGTGTGTGTGTGTGTGTGCTCTGCGATGGATTGGCACCCTGTCCAGGGTGTACCCTGCCTCGTGCCCTGAGTCTCCTGGGATAGGCTCCAGGTCCCTGCGACCCTAAATACAGGATAAAGCGGTATAGAAGATGAATGAATGAATGAAGTATGTTCATTCTAATGGCGGCATGGTGGCTCAGTGGTTAGCACTATCACCATTCACCTTCAGGGTCCGGATTCGATTCCCCTGAATGGAGTTTGCATGTTCTCCGCGTGCTTGTTGGGTTTCCTCCAAGTACTCCGGTCTCTTCCCACAGTCCAAAGACATGCAGGTTAGGCTACCTGGCATTCCAAAATGGCCCGTAGTGTGAGTGTGTGTATGCCCTGCAATGGATTGCAACCCCCATCCAGGGTGTACCCCGCCTCATGCCCCAAGTCCACCCCGTGTCCCTGTATACAGGATAAAGTGGTACAGACGATGAGTGAGTAAGTGATTGAGTGTCCGTTCTGATTATAACATGCAGTACATGGCTTTAAATTGGGTGCAATACTGTAATTTGCCCACAAATCCAATGTCAAATATCATATCGAACTATTCAATCGAACAATCACAATCATCTAAAATTAGAAAAATGCAAAAATAAAATAAATTAACAACAACAAGCAGCTAATGCATTAATTACTAAACAAGTCAGTGTCTAAATTCTGGCTCTTGTAGGTGATGATAAGAATGTCAGAATAAGGTCAATGCAAAGCTATTATTCAGAGCCATGATACATTTCTCCCTGTTCACCTTGTACTCTGATAACTAGCCGCATTGGGAGAATTATAATTTTGCATTAGGAATAAATTCACAGATAACAGTGAGGATGTCAGCAGTAAACAAGGAGAATAAATACCCCTTTACTGTCAAAAGTACAATAATAGAGAACTATTGGATGATGACAAATGCTTTTAAATGTAACTATCATAGTGATAAAGCATTATTACAGGCCGTACACTGTTAGAGCTTTTTCATTATTAACAGAAGGGAACAAAGCATATATTCATTAGCTAGCCCACCTGGGATGTCAAGACTACTTAACCACATGGGTTCATTCCCAGAAATCCACTTAACTTGAATAAAAGGCATTAGCTAATGCACCTTATTTAAAAAAATATATATATTTATAGTCATACACTCTAAGATTTCATTTAATCCCCTTTAGTTTCCATGGAATCCATAGATGTGATAGCCTGTTAGTTCAGTACATTCGGGTCGTCAGCTGACTTCATATTATTGACACACAACATTTCTGATTCTAGACCTGACCAGCTGAAGCAACCCCAGATCATCACACTGCCTGAAGAGGCTCGTACAGTGGCCACTATGCATGATGGGTGCATCGCTTCATGCTCTTCATGACGTCTCCATCGCTCTGGAATAGGGTCTGAACTCATCAGATCACATGACCCTTTCCTGTTGCTCCAAAGTCCAATCGTTATGATCCCTAGCAAACTAAAGCATTTATTTAATGGATGAGTCTCACTAACAAGTGTTTTTTTCTTTTGGCCACACAGCTGTTTAGGCCCAATCCTATGGGTTTTCATCACATTGTTTGTGTATGCAAATGCTCTTACGTTCACTATTAAACATAGCTATAGATTTTTAAAAACTTTTTAACTTCACCAGATATTTCAATGATCTCCGTTCACAATTCTTTTTTTCCAGTTACACATTGTTTGAATATATTATTTTTCAATAGTTGTTGCTCGGTTACATCACCGTTTCTACATCTGTTCATATCCCTGATTCTGAAAAGACCGTCTAGCCTCCATTTATGCTCATTAAAATATGCCTAGTACAAACCGCTACTTACAGTCAGTGCATGCTCATATGCAAGTAAAATTTGAATGCACGAAGACGTACTGTATGTAGAACACATAATGCAGTCTAAAAGTGAGAGCTTTGAGAGCTAACATGCTCAAATGAGATCAGATGTGGCTAGACTCAGTGTGTGTTTTACTAAGTGCATATTTTATAATAACTATCATGGAAAAGATCAAAGACCAATTTTGAAAATGAATAAGAATAATCCATATTTAATAAATTAACAAATAAACAATAACATACAGTATAAACAGATATCAAGTGTTGAAAACAGATGAATACTGTACGTTTTGGAGATCAACCAATGATAAAACTGGGGTAAGTACTGCACCTAGAAGATATGATTATGTTTGTGTGTGCTTGTGTCCTGCAATGGGTTGACATCCCACCCAGGGTCTACCCCACCTTGCACTCTACGTTCCCTAGGATATGCTCCAGGCCTTCCATGAACCAGTGCAGAATAAGTGATGTAACATTTTGCTCTCAGCTTTAGGCTGTTATTTAATGTTTGTACAAGAACAGCAACAGGAAATTTTCATGTGAATCTTCTATTAATACAAATTTTCTTTTTTCTTTTTAAACCTTCATATTATTCACTCACTCACTCATCTTCTATACCGCTTTATTCTGTATTCAGGGTCGTGGAGACCTGGAGCCTGTCCCAGGAGGCTTATGGCAAAAGTACCAAAGTACCCGGAGGAAAACCACTAAGCACGGGGAGAACATGCAAACTCCATGCACACAGAGACGGGAATCGAGCCTGGAGCCTGGATGTGCAAGGCGACAATGCTAACCACTACACCATCGTGCCGCCACTCATACTATTCAATTCAATTCAATTACACTTTATTTGTATAGGCGGAAACCTTGAGACGAACCAGACTAGTTTACAGGAACTAAGTACTGTATACAATCAGAAACTTTTCAGCAGCCTGCAAATATTCTCATATATATTATGAACAACTCTGACATTTATTTTGACACCTGATGTAAATTAGTTCCCTTGCCATTATAGTGGATGAGCCAAAAGAGAAAGTAACGTCTGGGTTAACCTTCAGAACCTTCAGAGTAGTACACTAAGCTGAAAACAGACCTGAAAGACAACACTTTTCAGATATTATGAGATTACTTAGAAGGTCAGATTACACAAAGCAGACTCTAAGTGTGGGAGATTGATTCTCTAATGAATAATTCAAATTAAGTAACTCGATGGAACACTTGTCATCATTTGTTGCCAGTCTACATACACCAGTCAGCCAGAACATTACAAAGCAAAACATTATGCCTGGTGTTGAACATGGAGGCATGAAGTGGCGTCTGGCACTGGGGCATTACTGTAGATGTAGATCCTTTGAATGCTGTGGATTGGACTTTCCATGGACTTTCATATCATGGGTGGCCAGTCGGATTTGGGCACTGAGGAATCTGGATGCCAGATAAACAACCTTGATGTCTTGGCCTGCTGGACTCTGTACAGGCCAGACTATGATATACTGGTTGTTCTGATATCTTTCTATCCTGGCAATCATTGACTTTTTTTTGTGTTGTATCAGCTTTTCTGGATCAGACCAGACGGATCAGCCTTGGCTGCCCATGATCCTGTTATCAGTTTGCTGCAGTATAGTTATGGCATAATCATTGTTATTCAATTCACCTGTCAGTGGTCATAATGTTATGTCTGATCAGTGTATAACACAAGTACTCATTCCTGATAATCAACAACAAACGTTGGATAATTTACAAGATATTTACAAGACACATTTATATCTATATAACCATCTAGAGCCAAAGGTAATGCTAGCTATAAGTACTACTCTATGTCCTAGAAAGAGATTACATGCATGCTATACCTCATTTATACAACAATGGTCAGTATGGTTTTGTTAGACAGAATGGTCAGAGTCAAGCTGAAAAGTGCATGAATGTGCCACATAAGCCTTTGTGCATTATTGTACCTTTACAAGGTCAGCGCATGACATTCTAGAAGTTTGACAACCACTCGCTTTGTCCACACTCATTAAATAGGATATAAGTGAAGAAAAATATTTCAGTCCTCAGAAACATTCTGGTGGACATAACGCATGTCACCGTGACAAAGGTGTTATCCAGATAGATACATTTTTAGCTCAAAATCCTATCCAAAACATGCACACTACTGCACATATGTCAGTTTGCACTGCCTTCTTCCCTCCCCGTTACATCATGTTCAAACAACACAAGGGAAAAATGAGCAAATAACCATATGTTCAGCGCTATAGGTAGTGCAAATGTTCTCTCAGTGTTAATCAGCAGAAATAGCTTTTAGGGGTCATGAGAAGACAGAAGCAAGTACTGTGCTTGAAATCTTCTGTAAATGTCAACCTAAATGTATACCTTTATTCATGAGAAATGTCATCACAAGTCCCAGTTTGATTTGAACGCCCCTTCGATCAAAGAAGATATTAAAAATATAGTTTAATGAACGGCGACACGGTCGCCTTGCACCTCCATGACGTGGGTTCAATTCCTGCCTCAGGTCTGTGTGCATGGATTTTGAATGTTCTCCCAATGCTTGGTGGGTCCGAAGTTTTGTTCTTGGGTGTTTTTAGTAGTGTGTTTTAGGTCATTATCCTGTTGGAGGACCTGTGACTTGCGATTAAGCTTTCTGACAGTGGCAGTATACTTGGGATTTCATTGCACCCTGCATAAATTCAAGACACCCTGTGCCAGACACAACAATACAGCCCCAGAACATAAACAAGCCTCCTTCATATGTCACAGGAAAGAGTTATTATCTTTGGAAGCTTCATTTGTTTGTCCATGAACATATAGCGGAGTTGCCAAAAAGCTCCAGTTTTCTCTCATCTGTCCAAAGAATATTCTCCCAGAAGCACTGTGGTTCATCTATATGCATTTTAGCAAATTTCACTTTGACATTTTTTTATCATTTGTTCTCAACAATGGAGTCCTCCTGGGTCGTCCTTTAAGTGCACTTTTGTTCAAACAGCGTCAGATGGTTCAAGTCAGCACTGACGTACCTTGACCTTGGAGTTAACCTTGAATCTCTTTGGAAGTTGTCCTCGGCTCCTTGGTTACATTCACATTATATGTCTGTTTAATTTGAAATCAGGTTACCTCCTGCAGCCATATCCAGGAAAGTTGGCTCCTCATCCTACAGACCCTAAGAATCTTGGGCCGGTTTCTCGATAACGCACACTATTCGTGCACTAAGAAGACTCTTAAGATATATCTTACGTAAAGTGATAACTTTTCTAAGTGTATTTCTCGAACTGTCTCTTAGGAGTCTTCTTAAGTCGCTGCCTCTTACGTCCGACGTTACGCGGCGCTGACATCGGTTGCTCAGGAATCGATTTTTCACTCCTTTGCATGACAGTGTTAAGAAAGACGGCACTTTCTATGCAAATTAAACATTTCACTAAATTCTTTTAATAGCGTTTATTTCAACATGGGTTAACTTATCAATAACATGCCATAATAGACAAATATATAAATTAAATCACCAAACTGTCGCTAATATTTTCATGTAACCTGTAGTGACGGTGAAATGAACCAGGTATACAATCATAGTGGCCTGACTCATCTCCGTGAGCTGCCGCGATTGCCCGCAAAGTTCCTTTAACGTTCCGCGAAGTTCTGCAAGCTTCCGCGAGGACCAGCAAAAAAATTAAACGTTTAATTTTTCACGCAGAAAGATGGAAACGTAATCACAGCGCAAAAACTCGGGGTGAATCATGATGAACCCTACTTACGGCCACTGCGCGAGACCGCGCAGGTGAGAGAGGGGTATAACACCGCATCTCACAGCAAGTCAAACCGTGTAGGTGACATAAGGGTATTACGCATTACAATCACCCAGAAAAATGAATGGATGCGGGGTTTGAATCTCACAAGGTTATTTTCTCATTTAACTAAATAAAATTTCATAAAAATAAAACGTGTCAAAAGAAAAGCCCATAAAGTTATGGATAATGGCTAATGATCAAAGAAACATATTTTAAACAAAAAAAGCAGAGAGCAGCTGGACATCGGGACGTAGAGCGTAGGTACGATGCTGTCACGTTCTGCTATGATGTTGGACTGTGGGCTTGGTGTTGGGGCATAGATGCAGAGGGGATGCAGTGAAACATAAGTCTTTAATAAATAATCCACACATGAACAAAACATGAACTAAGGAAGTTGGCTTATAACATGGAGCATAAGAAACAGAACTCAAACACTTAGACATACGACAAGGGATTACACAACTAATAGACAATACAGACATGGGGATACAAACTGGACGAGACAAGACACACTAAACAGACTAAAGGACTATACATGCAAGGGATAAACACAAGACAGGCTTGGCTAGGTCTATTGGCTGAGCTGCACATTAGCTGCTAAGCTAGCTCATAGCTAATCAGACTAATGGCTACACAGGCCAGTAGCCTGAGACCCAAGGAAATTAACAGACAAGGTGCACAGCAGACTAGGTATGAAACAGACTAAGAACTCTAAAGGTTAGTGGCTAAAGATGTTAGTACCTAAACAGACTAAGAGCTAAGCAGACAAGGAGACTAGACAGACTCAAAGACTAGACAGACTAAGATTAGTCTCATTAGTATTCTCATTAGTCTCACCCTCATTAGTATTTAAACAGACTAATAGCTAAACATGCAATGGGGGTTACTTACACCAAAGGGTAAACACAAAAGGCTAATTTTCCTAGAGGCTAATCCTGCTAGGAGACACAGAGACATAAACTAAATCAAAGCAAATACAAACTTAAAGAGCTCCAGAAACTAAATGCCAACTATAATGAAACCAAACTCAAACAGAACAAAACAAAACCCACATACAGTAACAGAAATTAATGCTCGACCCAGTTTCCCAGAACAAACAGGTATTTATAACAGTGCTAATGAGCCTCCTCAGGTCAGGTGAGCATCCACGTCACCTGATTGAGGAGGCTTCTGGGAAACTGAGTCTAGGAACAGAACTACAACTAAAAAACACTGCCCTCTAGTGGGCAACCCTCACAGATGCGTTGGCCTGGCAAGTGTAGGTCTGAACAGGTCAAGAAGCTCCATAATCTGTTGCCTTGGAAGGCAAAACTTTTCTTTTTTTTTTTTTTAATAACGCCCACGGGGAAAATATGCTGAAGTTTTGCCTAAAGGAAAAATGTACATGACCCACACGGCTCCGTGGACGGCGCCGTCTTCACTTTAACACAACACCACGCTGTATCGCTCCCAAATTGTTCCCCACCTGTTTAATATTAAAAGCGATTGCCAATTTTAATGCATTAGTCACATTATGAAATAGGCTTAAAAGTCATTCTATTAGTACTGATATCAAATAAAATAAAATTCTTAAACAGGTCTACAGTATATTCCATTATTAATACGACTTTGATAACGTTCCATAATGTGTTTGCATACACTGCTGATTTATAAAGACTGCTGCTCAGTGGCGGCGACTAGCGTCTTGAGCTGAAACTACGCTAAGTATGAGTTAAGGTTGGTCCAGACCAACCTTACGAACGTGTGACTTAGCTAAGAGATACTTAGCGTAAGAACGTTTCGGGAAATGCGCCATAACGTTAAGAGAGAGGTTAAGGTACAACTTAAGAACTACTTAGCGAGAAGAAGCTTTCGAGAAACCGGGCCCTTGATAATACTGTATTTGCAACTGCAGTCAGAGGAGTATTACGTTTCTGAGAGATGGTCTTAGCCTTCATCTTAACATGCTCTTGGATGAAGGCTAAGACCATCTCTCAGAAACTTAATATTCCTCTGACTGCAGTTACAAATATTATCAAGATTCTTAGGGTCTGTCTCATGTTGATCTCTCTCCGTTCCTTTCGCTGGTCCATGTTCAGCATCGTACACACCATGATGCCAAACAGCAGTTTGACTATTTTTCAGCATTTAAATAGACTACAGTAACTGATTGCAAGTTTGAAGACACCCGTGATGCTAATTACAGGACACACTTTAGTTTAACATGTCACTACAGTCAATTAATTTTCAATCTTTTCTAAGGGTACAAACGAAGAGTCTTTTAAATCATCAATTACAGATTCACTTCAAGCTGCACACACCAGTGTACATACTGAACACTCTGCTGATATACTTATGCACAGGACACTTCATTCTCATGCAAACACACACACATTTTACATTCCATAAACTTGCATTTCTTCACAAATATAATTTGATGCTGAGGTTTCGGGTTTCACCCGAGACTGACTATACGTATATGAACGGTCCAGGTATCCAGGCAACGGAGGAGAAATGCCTGAAGGCAATCACTGCAGGTCGTCAATATTATAACTATTATTAAATAGTTGCACAGGGGTACCCAGTATCTTGATCCCATTTCTACAGTCCTCTAGAAATATGATGAAGGTTTAGCAACACCACATGAAGAAAACAAGAAAACAATTCTTCCCCTTAATGGAACAGCTAATACACAATTTACTCCAAACACAGCCGGGAAGAAATCTACTAGCTTTTGACTCTGGGGGCTTGAGGTTTTTTTTTTTGACAAATCTAAAAGAAATGTATGAACACAATCCAGGGTACGACACCCTATGTGTTTTTTTTTCTTTCTTTTTTTTAATGCCAGATGTTTTATTACATGCATTTCTGTCTGGGTGTGTACTGCTTCATGCTCTTCCCTTCTTACCCTTCTTGCTTGGTGGGTTTCCTCCGGGTACTCCGGTTTCCTCCCACAGTCCAAAGATATGCAGGTTAGGCTAATTGGCGTTCCCAAATTGACCATAGTGTGTGAATGGGTGTGTGTGCTCTACGATGCATTGGCACGCTGTCCAGGGTGTACCCTGCCTTGTGCCCAGAGTCTCCTGGGATAGGCTCCAGGTCCCCGTGACCCTAAATACAGGATAAAGCGGTATAGAAGGATGAATGTAGTGTGGTCCAAAATGAAGCCAAGTTAGTTGCCACACAGTTGATTATTTTCTTATCATAGCATACCCTGAAGGGCGGCATGGTGGTGTAGTTCAAGATTCAAGATTCAAGTTTCAAAGAACTTTATTAATCCCAAGAGGGTAATTGCTTTGTCTTGGTCATACAGTTGCATTGATTAATAAAAAAAATTAATAATAATAAATAATAATAATAAAAAAAAACTTGAGACAAGGAAAAGTAAAATACAAGAAATAAAAATTAAAAGAAAAATACAATAAATAGAAGCAAACATAGAATGAAATATAGCACACTTTTTACATATTGCACAAAATATATAATCTGTATACTGATATTGCACTTTAAATGTAGTATAAGCGAATAGAAAATACTGTAATATTGCATAAATGTACTGATAAGATATTTTACTTGGACTTGGAACTTATCTTGAGTTGTGGGAACAGTAGTGTCTGAAAGTATTATTGAGCATTAACTACTGACAGTCTCTATCCCTTAGTGAAAGCGCTACAGAGATGAGTTATATAGTTTAATGGCTATTGGGAGAAAAGATCTCCTGTGGCGCTCTGTAGAACATCTGGTCATGATCAGTCTCTGCCTGAAATTGCTCCTTTGGTCGGAGAGAACGACACTCGCCACAACAGATTCATAAAACATCCGAAGAATGGTATTGCAGATGTTGAAAGACCTGAGCCTTCTCAGAAAGTACAACCAGCTTTGTCTGATTTTGCCAGTCCACACTCTTTGAGCCTTTTTCACTGCTTCCTTATCACCAGACCTAAAAGCCCTTTTTTTTCTAATTTCTTTAATGTCCTTAGTGATCCAGGGTTTATTGTTGGGGAAAGAGCGAATCTTTCTCATAGGTACACAGGTGTCCACACAGACGTTTATGTACTGTACTCTGTAATGCAGTCTGTCATACCATCAATGTCCTCTTTATGTGGTTCACAGAGAACATCCCAGTCTGTAGCCTCAAAACAGTCCTGCAGGGTATTAGTGGCTCCCTCTGACCACCTTCTCACGTTCCTCACTGAGTAGTGGTTAGCACTATCGCCTTGCACGGCCAGGTCTGTGTGCATGGAGTTTGCATGTTCTCCCCATGCTTGGGGGAGGCTAATTAGCATTCCTAAAATTGCTCCTTGTATGAGTGCGTCAGTGTGTATGTGTGTGTGCCCTGCGAAGGATTGGGCACCCTGTCTAGGGTGTACCCCACCTCGTGCCCTAAGTCTCCAGACCCCCGCAACCCTGTATACAGGATAAAGCGTTATAAAAGATAAGTGAGTCAGTGAGCACATCCTGAAGCATCTTTTTCTTCAAATACTCTTGTACTGAATGTGAAATGTATGTATATAAGAAGAAACAAATACGTTTTATACGAGAATAAGCTCTGTAATATCACTCTTTGACCAGATTTCCTACCACGGTAGTAAAAATGGGAATAAATACAATGGCCTCCACGTCCCTAGTTGGATTACAGAGGTTCCTAGTTGAATAGATGGGATATACAGTAACACTTATAGTCAGAATTACTATTGGAGCTGCTTTCATAGGAAATTAATCAACACCTCATGACCAATTGGAATCAAGAATGTAATGCTTTCTAATGTGTCTGTCGGCATTTGGCATACAGTATATTATAGCCAGCAGTGCTAGTGTGCTGACTTCCACATTGCCAAATACTGGCTTACATTATTATACACTGTGTGTTTTGATTAGTACCTTGTCATTGATTGGCTTCCTGGTGTTTTTTTTTTTTTTTTCCCTTGGCAAACTATCTGTCGTTGTTCCTCCTTATTCCCTGCGGAAAGTGCCACTCCACCTTCCTGTTAAAATGAGTTAGTTGCTCTGGCTCTCTGCTTCATTGAGGACATCACTCCACCTACTTGCTTTGCCATTATTCTTTCCCCACTGCCCCTGACCTCCTGTTGTTGAACCTCCCCTCTGACCTCCCTGTCATCATCACTCCCCCCATCTGGCCTTGCCATTGTTGTCGCTTCCCAGTCTGGACATTCTTAGTGATTTCAGCAGAGCACAGGACAACCGCTCCCCAGTGAACATCTACAGCTCCTTTGAAGAGATCAAGGTCAGTAAATTCCGCAGTGTTCATCTGCCCTGGTCCCTCAAACCCGCCTACATAGCAAAGGAAGCCCAGCAGTGTATATACTTTCAGCTAAAGGATGAGAAAAGCCCATCTCCCAGCTCACATTCTCACTATATTCTACAAAGGGACTATAGAGATCATCGAGAGCTGGATCGCTGCCTCATTTGGGAACTACACTGTCTCTGATCTCAAGGTCCTGCAGCGAATAATGAGGACAGTTGAGAAGATTATCAAGTCTCTCTACCCTCTATCACAGACATTTACAACCCACACTACATTTGCAAAGCCACCAACATTGTAGATGACCACACACACTGTTTACCCTTCTGCCATCAGGAAAAAAGCACCAAAGTATTCTGGCCCACACCAATAGACTGTATAAGAGGTTCTTTCCACAAACCATCAAGACTCCTCAATATCCAGAGACTGGATTCACACACACACACACACACACACACACACACACACACACACACACACACACACACACACACACACACACACACCCACTAAACTAAACGCTGTTCCTTTTCAGTCTCTTTGCAATGATTTTGTACAATACAGTATGAACAGTGTGTACATAGTATATGGTTTCCCCAACTGGACAATAACGTCCAGTTGACTAAAATTGACTTTGCCATTAGTGACTTTTCATCTTCTTGCCCCACCTTAGTTATGGCTGTGTCACATTGTGCCACTGAAGATTTCATTCTATCTTTCTGGTTCTCTGCCCCATGCCTCCTGGTGTTTTTTTTTTTTCTTTTCCCTCTTGGCACACTATCTGTCGTTGTTCCTCATTATTCCCTGCGGAAAATGCCACTCCACCCTCCTGTTAAAATGAAGAAGTTACTTTGGATCTCTGCTTCATTGAGGACATCACTCCACCTACAGTACTTGCGTTGCCATTATTTTGTCCCCACTGCCCCTGACCTCCTGTTGTTGAACCTCCCCTCTGACCTCCCTGCCCATGTATGAAAAAGTGAAATTTTGGTCAATAACTGCTTCCACACCCAGATAACCTGGTGGACATTTTGCCAGGGCTGCAGCGCCACATCAGTTTTGGATGGAATGGTGCACTGGGAGCTGCACCTTTAAAGGACGATGGAGTCTGTCATTGAAAATTATAGTGTACACGTGTATTTTCTCCCCTCACACTAATCATTGTGTGCCAGAGATCTATCGCACCAATCATTGTATGCCTCAGCTCTATAACCCTGATGTCTGCATTTTCAAGTGTCTGTATATATCATCATGTGCCCTTTGTTTTGATTCCTGTCTGGGCACTGGTTGTCTCCCTAGTGTGCCATCATTTTTCTCACCTGTTTCGAGTTTACTCACGTGATTACTTTTGCTGTTTTTGGACATTTTTAAGAGTTTGACTTTTTATTAAAACATTTATACTAAAATTACATCCATCTCAGCGTCTACTCCCTGACTCACTGTTACCTCCTCGTAAATCATTTTCTAAAAAACAATTATTACTGTATGTAGCACAGTATGTACTGTACTTATACATTTGTAAATACTGTATGTATTTGTATATTTATGTGATCAGAAATTTGAGTTGAGCTGATTTAATTTTACCCTAGTGGCCCCTGTTACCTGTAAACTGCTAGGCATGCTATAAATAAAAATAGATTTGAGTCTTTCAAGGAAGATGTGTCTCCTGCCTGTCAAATGTGCTAAATTTTTCATGCTGTACAGGGAAAAGAAATGCTATTAGCAAACGGAATAACTAATACACATCTATGCTTCCTAAAGGAAGGTTTGGTCAAATTCCCATACATGGTTTCAGAGAAGTTGTGGATGGAAAAAAATGTGAAGCCACTACAGATAAGACACGACCGATAGTGAACATTATGCCACCTATGCTTCGCGGACAGGTCGCACAGTATTATTTGGTAAATATGGTGATTTATGGTAGCAAGATGGCTTAGTGGTTAGCACTTGACTCGTCTATGGCTGGCACTTTGAACCTTACCTCTTGGAGTGTAAATGCTCATGTGCTTGGTAGGTTTCCTTTGAGTACTCTGATTTCCTTCCAACACATCCAAGGTGTACCCTGTCTTGTGCCCTAAGTTCCCTGGGACAGGTTGCACGCCACCCCATGACCCTGTGTCTCCGTATATGAGACATTTTTGCAGTTTGGAACTCAATGCAACTTTTAACAGCGAATGCATTTTACAGTAAATCCCAGATATGCCTAGGTGATGTTTTGATACAGAAAATGATTAACCGAACATGCTGTCAGTGTAAATCTGTGATTCTTGGCAGCAGTGTGGGAGAGTGTAAAATGTCAATCTTGTTATTTTATATAGACATTAAAGGAAGGAAAACCTACATCAGTTCAGAAAGCATGTTTTGCTAGATCAGTATAGCCTCACTCAACTGAGTTCTCAATGCCGTATATGAAGAAAGCAATTTGTCTTAAAAGTGTGCACCACGCCTAGTGTCCCTTGGGACTTCCAAGACCCAACAAAAACGTTGTAATACTGTATAGCATTTATGCGTATTCGTGGGGAGCAGGTGGTTGAATGTGTAGCTCATGGAACAAATCAAAAGTCTAATTTGTTAATATAAGACCCTACTTGGTGCTGTGTGATGCAATTACAGTATTGCATCTATTCATTTATCTTTAATAATTCTTTGAACTTGGTTAGGGATGTAATGATTTCAAACAAGTAGCTGCAAACAAAAGGGATAACTGCAAGAGCAAGTGGGATTTGGAAATATCTCCATGAGTCAAAACAAAACCGAAACAAACGCACAACCCTCCAGTTTGTCTCTGGAAGTAGAATGAAGGCCTTCACGGCAACTGGGTAAGCAGTCTCACATCAATGGCTAAAGAAAGAGTAAGTGTTTTGTCCTTGGTCAATGCAAGTACATGAACACTCCTGAGAAATGCATGTCTTTAAACATAAAAAATGAGACAATTAACTAGGGCATAACTCCACTACCCCTTTGTATCCCCTCTCCCTTCGGCCTTGTAAATAAATTTCCTTTTTCCGTCCCTCTGCATTGAGTAAACCGAACGGCAGTTCTACCCCTTAAGGGCCAATCAACATGTTACGATTTAATGAGATTTAGATTACCACAAAGGATGTTCTGTACACACCAGTGTAGAGAGGATTAGACTGGCACAGTTGGCATATTGACATATTTAATTTGAAAAGGTTCTCAATTCTGTGTGCAAAGAACTGAAAAACGAAATCCTAGAAAATTAGGAATAACTAAAGCAGTATGGTCCACAAAATCAAAAACATAATTAACAAATATTACAATGTTATTACATAATGTAATTATGTAATTATAAATGTTGTTGTAATAATATTTGCAGCTGAATGGATCCATGAAAAGGTTAACCTACATTTTTTATCCACTCAATAATTATTATGTGAATTATGAACTTTGCAAAAGAAAAAAAAAAAGTAGTCAGAACAAATCATGAACTACCAAAATGATGATTGGGATCAAATGATCTATGAGGCTGCATTGTAAATAATCGACAGTAGAAAGCATAGTAATGATCTGGGGTTGCTTCAGTTGATCTGGTCTAGACTCAGCAATGTTATGTGGCAATAAAATTAAGTCAGCTGATGACCTGAATGAACAGGTTATTACATCAATTAAATTCTTCTTCAGTGATAGCACAGGCATATTTAAAAAATCTGACTGTGAGAGAGTTCTGGCAGCATTAGACATCATTGTCAGTCATGAATGAGCCACCACAGAGTCCTGACCTTAAACCCAGTGAAAGTCTCGAAGATGTGCTGCAGACTTTATTGACTCTCTTGTAAAAATGAATAAACAGAAGTAAATGTTGTGACATTGGACAAGGCTGTCAAATCAATGCCATGGAGAATGCATGCCACAATTTAAGCTTAAACCAGTCAATTAAGTATTATAGTGTACTGTTTTGGTGGTGGTGGGGGGGGGGGGGTAGTTGCAGGAGGCATTATTTATTATAAACTTTCTTTTTTTATGAATAAAAATGCATATTAACTGTATTAAATAAACATTAAATAAATAATAGACAGACTTCTGACTTCTGACCCCAAAGATGAATGATGTTAGGTCTGGTTTAACACTTGTGCCTGAAATAAAAAAAAAAAGAAAAATATAAAACCTCCTATAAGGAGACATGCATATGGATCCAGACCTTTGGGCCACCTTGTCACTCCTAGAGGGATGGCCCTGATTCACACTCAACATGACCTAACCAAGGCTCATGCGGGCTACAAGATCAAAGACGAGGGTCTGGTGCAATACCAGTCAGACAGACGCATTTTAATTGACTGCTTTGCATAGGACTAGACTTTAGTGATGAAATTCCCTGTGATGCCAAATCTATCTGTGACCAACAATCTATCTGTACTCCTCCTGAACTAGAAAGATGGCTTCTTTTCTTTCTCTCCATCGATACTGAGCCATGCAATTCGATCAAGGTCATCTGGTAGGACATGTGTACAAAATTGGATGGTTAATCCTCTCCCCTGGCATTGCATGAGTATCAGCTTGGAAAGATGTAATGAATAGCTGCATGTGATCCAATGCAATGCTACACTTGTAGCAGACAATGCTCTGTAGACCTTGATTTAAGCCACAGAAAAACAAAAATACAGACTCATGTACAGTATGTAGGTGTTAACTAACTGCATGGGTGCATGGTACTGTTTATTTTCAAAATCAATTAGAATGCTTCAAACCGTTTAAAGTGTTCTTTAATAAATGTTTAATAACATTAAACTGAGCACAATTCATTTAATGCATTTTCACCTTTTTTACTACATATTGTAATTTGATTTCTGGAATTAGTTTTTTATTTCTGTAGAATTCTGTAGAGTTTTTCTTTTCCCCCAAAATCACTGGTTATGCAAGTTGTCCCTATAATATACAGTGGTGTGAAAAACTATTTGCCCCCTTCCTGATTTCTTATTCTTTTGCATGTTTCTCACACTTAAATGTTTCTGCTCATCAAAAACCGTTAACTATTAGTCAAAGATAACATAATTGAACACAAAATGCAGTTTTTAAATGAAGGTTTACGTTATTAAGGGAGAAAAAAAACTCCAAATCTACATGGCCCTGTGTGAAAAAGTGATTGCCCCCCTTGTTAAAAAATAACTTAACTGTGGTTTATCACACCTGAGTTCAATTTCTGTAGTCACCCCCAGGCCTGATTACTGCCACACCTGTTTCAATCAAGAAATCACTTAAATAGGAGCTACCTGACACAGAGAAGTAGACCAAAAGCACCTCAAAAGCTAGACATCATGCCAAGATCCAAAGAAATTCAGGAACAAATGAGAACAAAAGTAATTGAGATCTATCAGTCTGGTAAAGGTTATAAAGCCATTTCTAAAGCTTTTGAGACTCCAGCGAACCACAGTGAGAGCCATTATCCACAAATGGCAAAAACATGGAACAGTGGTGAACCTTCCCAGGAGTGGCCGGCCGACCAAAATTACCCCAAGAGCGCAGAGACAACTCATCCGAGAGGCCACAAAAGACCCCAGGACAACATCTAAAGAACTGCAGGCCTCACTTGCCTCAATTAAGGTCAGTGTTCACGACTCCACCATAAGAAAGAGACTGGGCAAAAACGGTCTGCATGGCAGATTTCCAAGGCGCAAACCACTTTTAAGCAAAAAGAACATTAAGGCTAGTCTCAATTTTGCTAAAAAACATCTCAATGATTGCCAAGACTTTTGGGAAAATACCTTGTGGACCGACGAGACAAAAGTTGAACTTTTTGGAAGGTGCGTGTCCCGTTACATCTGGCGTAAAAGTAACACAGCATTTCAGGAAAAGAACATCATACCAACAGTAAAATATGGTGGTGGTAGTGTGATGGTCTGGGGTTGTTTTGCTGCTTCAGGACCTGGAAGGCTTCCTGTGATAGATGGAACCATGAATTCTACTGTCTACCAAAAAATCCTGAAGGAGAATGTCCGGCCATCTGTTCGTCAACTCAAGCTGAAGCGATCTTGGGTGCTGCAGCAGGACAATGACCCAAAACACACCAGCAAATCCACCTCTGAATGGCTGAAGAAAAACAAAATGAAGACTTTGGAGTGGCCTAGTCAAAGTCCTGACCTGAATCCTATTGAGATGTTGTGGCATGACCTTAAAAAGGCAGTTCATGCTAGAAAACCCTCAAATAAAGCTGAATTACAACAATTCTGCAAAGATGAGTGGGCCAAAATTCCTCCAGAGCGCTGTAAAAGACTCGTGGCAAGTTATCGCAAACGCTTGATTGCAGTTATTGCTGCTAAGGGTGGCCCAACCAGTTATTAGGTTCAGGGGGCAATTACTTTTTCACACAGGGCCAATGTAGGTTTGGATTTTTTTTCTCCCTAAATAAAAAAAACCCTCATTTAAAAACTGCATTTTGTGTTTACTTGTGTTATCTTTGACTAATAGTTAAATGTGTTTGATGATCAGAAACATTTTGTGTGACAAACATGCAAAAGAATAAGAAATCAGGAGGGGGGCAAATAGTTTTTCACACCACTGTAATGTATATGGTTATGACAAAAAGTGTTTTTTTCCTATGAAATACCAATTTATTTCACCATAAACTTTGCAAAACCTATTTAAAAAATATATTATTTGTGAAACATGGGATTTGAATCATGGGCAGTGTAATGTCCATTAAAGTAGGAAAAAATATAATTGAGAATAAAGCATTAGTTTCCCCCAAATCCAAGCAGTCTTTAGCTTGTTCAGTTTATTGTTTATCATAAGTTCTGACCAAAGTAATCTGATTGGACGAGTGGTGATAATAGAGCTCAATTCATCGCACAATGTGCATAATGATGTGCATAAAAAGTGTCTAAAATGATCCAATTTTAAACTATCAGTGATTGAATTAATAAAACGTTGAAGAATCCACTTAATGAGGAACGCTTTAAACCATGTTAACACCTAACATTTTTCTTTAAATGGGACGACGCTGATGAGTAGACAATATGTGATAATTCAGTAAGGTACAGTTGTTACAAAATCGGAGCATCGTATGTAACGTCGCCGCCGCATTACGGCATGTGCATTTGCTGTGCATTTGCTTGATTTTACCACTGAGTGGCGCTATATAACTACAGACTGACGCCTCATGCCTTACATTCTCTGTCTCATTAATGAGACGCGTCCCATTAAATAATACACGTAGTAGCCCATAACATCAAGTGAAACACTGTAGTTGATCGAATTCATAATCACAGTACTATAATTACAGTACAAATGTAGAATTCAAATTAAATCAAATCTTATTAAGATCAAATTTAAGCACAATAAATATTAACACAGTGAGCCTTTAGATTTTATCACGTGTAATTAGAAAATAAGTGTGTAGGGTTTTATTTAAATATAAATTTCTAAACCAATAAGATCAAATAACACCAAGTTATTATTATAACAGGCTTACTTCGTCACTTATCAAAGACGTACACTTGCTTTCAAAGAAGTCGAGTGGCTTATTAACGTCTCTGGTGTGCATTGTCTCTAAGTGGCTGCTTGGTGTAGCGGGTAGAACACTCGGCCAGTGATCTACAAAGCACCGTTTCGAATCCCGAGTGATGTTTTAAAATTGTTTTATTTTAAAACTAAATAAAATGTTTTAAGTGCGCTTAAGGTAGAGTCTTATAAAGGCTATGTAGACTTATATAGTTTTATTATATATTTTTGCACATTAATCTGAGTCCTCATCTGTTAGATCTGTTTAGTTTTTTTTTCCTGCCGGGACGAATGCGCGGTTCCATCCCTTTCCCGCCTATTCAGGGAGCCTACGGAGTGAGCGATTAACCATAGTCGAATCGATTGGTGTGCGTCCAACTCACGTTACTCGTGTGCTATTAATGCCGGCTGGTGATAATTAACGTTAATATGATCTCGGGCTTGCTCACGATGCTCAACATCTATAAAAATAGCAAAGTATTGTGTATAGAGTGATAAAAAAAACTATCTAACGCATGTTAGAAAACATAATTTCCTGCATTTTTTTTCTGCTTCAGGAGTCAGTCTGTTCTGAGACAGTGAGAGTAGAGGAAGTGGGCAGATTCAGAACCAGGGAGGGAGCCGGAGACAGCAGAACAAAGAGATGATATTGCCAGCACCAGCACAGGGAGCACAGTTTTTAGTTTAGATCTTATGTTTACATTTTATTGTATGTTGATGGCTTGACTGTAAACAACATAAACAATGCAATAAATTTATAAAAATATATATTTATTGTCCCCCCTGCTGTTAAATGAAATTTGCGTTATTTTACGTTAATGTTACGTTATTACATTATTAACGTCGACAGAATAAAGTAAAGTTTTATTTCTGGAATTGATGCACGGGCTTCATCTTAGGCTTTTTTTTCTTTCGGTTCTTTCGTTTCTCAGCGCCGGACTGTTGATGTCTCTTTCCAGGACCAGGCATATCGTTCAATTATTATAATTCTTTTGGCCAAATACTGTAGGCAGCCGTAACAGAGGTGAGGGCGCGCGCGTCATCACGTGTGCTTAGCCGACTCTGCCTTCACCGTAGACTTCAATATAGACGTTTATATTTTTGTTTATTTGTATATGTATGTTATTAATATTAATTTTTTAGAGATTGTGTGTGTGCGTGCACGGAGAGTTTGTGTTGATAAGTGTATGTCGATAAGTTGATAAGTGTATCAGAAAGAATTAAAATGTTCATTTGAATTAAAATGACACACACACGTCTGTATATACAGTATATCAATTACATATATATCAATTTCATTAGTTCGTTCATTCTATTTGAAGCTTCGGATGTTTGTTTTTTTCTTGGTTTGGTTAGATTAGTTCTGAACTCGCTTCCGTGAAACTATCGCTAAAACAATGTGTGTAAAACAAGAGTGTCATAGTCCATTGTTAGTTTTAATGATTTGGAACTAATTATCACTGAAACTAATTATCACTACATAAGTACCCTAACACCATTGATCATGAGTCTCAGCTGAACCTAATTCTATACTTGTAACAGAAAATGTAGATGCAGATTCCAAATGTGTATTTATATAATAGATAGATAGATAGATGTGTGTGTGTGTGTGGGGGGGGGGGGGGGGGGCTCTACGCAGGGGCAAGAGAGGGCAGCGCACCCTTAAATGTCTGCACATGTTAATATATTCCTAAAATGTATATATTACAAGTTGATAAACTGATCTGCGGTAGCGGAAAAATCCGCTGAAAATGACAGGCTGCAGCGCACACACACACACACACACACACACATACACACGCGCGCGCACGCACACACACACACACACACAGACACACCTCCCTTGAGCCCTGCGTCTGTCGGATTTCAGCTGTCACGGGGTGGAAAGACTTTGAAGCAGTTTATATATGAATCTAAGCTTGAACTTATCAGCATTGTAAATATATAATACTTTTCAAATAAAATCGCTATTACTTTGACCCTGAAGTTTAGTTTAGCACACACAAAAAACAGAAAAGTCATTTCTGGTAAATCAACGGAATGTGTAGTTTATTTACAGTAATTCATTAAAAAATTAATATACATTGTACAGTACACGGTAAACACGGGAAAGATTACAAAATGGAAAAAAAAAAACAGTGTCTACTTTATAAACAGCTTAGTATGTGCGTCGAGATGCTGAAATCCCTTGCATGTTTTTGCTTCCAAGTGGAGAGATATTTGACCGATAGCCTAGAACAAAAGATCTATAGGTGTGATCACAACCCCCTCCGACCGACCGTGCCATCAATCACTGACCACCTCAGAAGTTCCCTCCAATGTATGGCTGCAATACTTGTTTTGCAAGTATTTTTAACACCATTCAAAGGCTTACAAGTTCCATTCAACATATAATGATGTCTCCACATGTTAATATATTCCTAAAATTTATATATTACAAGTTGATAAACTGATCTGCGGTAGCGGAAAAATCCGCTGAAAAAAGCACAGGCGCGCACACACACAGACACACACAGACACAGACACACACAGACACACCTCCCTTGAGCCCTCGGTAAACATCCAAGCACTGAGGCACGCAAATCCCCTGACCACAATAAGGTGGCAATCCCAAACAGCAAACAAAAAAAATTATTATTCAGAGCACGATATACAACCGTAATGAATCCCGTAACCGGCTTATACAGCTGGCATGTGACCAACGTATTTAACCGTGATGAGTCCATAAAATCAGTAGCAGCTAATAATTACTAATTACTTTAGTTAATGCTGCTACTGATTTTATTCCAGTTTACCTGTTCAGGTTGATTGCGATTCTTTTTAAAATATTGTCTCAGTTTTATACGTATGTTGTTCGTCTTGATGTTTGTCTTCTTTTCACTTGGCAACACTCAAATGCAAATTATTCACCGTGAATCAGCTGTTCTCACCTATACATTCAGAGAAACTGAATGAGCTGAAATGAGCCTTTGTTTCACGACCGCGACACCCCTCTCTCTCACGGACATACAGTACAGAGTAGACCAAATCATTACAGTACATACTTTATCCAACGAACAAGAAAAATATCCACATAATGATGAGTTAAGAAGCATTGCTTAATTCTCGTTTAGACAGACTGTTTGTATCTGATTATTGGTATTATTAAAGAACAGCAGCACAAACAACAACACAAGGGCTTGTACAGCAAGGCACATTTTTATTATTTTGCAAAGAGTTAAATTTGTAACATTAAAAGGCATCCGAATTTAAATAGATAAATTACTAGAAACAAATTGAGCACACTATCAGAATAAAAAATATAACAAATCAAATGTAAACTTTTAGTAGTTTAAACGTCTACTTGAGACAGTGACCCTCGGTGAGCGTAAAAATTCATTTATTCGGTCCTTGATCCGCTTGCTGTCATTGCTAGTCATGGTGGGAAACTTCTGGGCCACTGTCCTCATCAAAAAATATCTCACGTTTACTGGCAGTCCACGTTTGCCTCTGGAACCATCCCAGTTTGTTGTGGACGCCCAGTTTGCATAGATCTCCTGCGGCACCACATTGCGGAACAACAAGCAACCAAGCCGATCTGGACGCCCTTGACACTGAATCATCAGCGACTCAAGAAGCTCCGTAGTGGGAGGAGTAAAAGGAAGTTCTGGGTGGTCGCCTGCAATGTACGCTGTGGCTGGAGACATCGTTTCTGCAGTACTCCTGGTCGGTGTTAGAAAGTCTGGGGTTGGGGTGTGTTTTGTTGTACTCAATAATATTTATGCAGTATTTATGCAGCATAAAAAATCGCCCTACCCTAAAACCGCCACTGATGGCAATGTATGATTCTTTTAAAATGAACGTTGAAGCACATAAATGAATGATCATAGCGTGAGACTAATTACGTGTATAAAGTGGAAATTAAGTTTTAAAACCACACAGTAGTATAAAAATATTTCACAATACAAAAATGTTAATTGGGCTATTACCTGAACGGTAATCAAAAAACGGTTTTTTTTTTTTCAAATTATTAAAATTGTGTTTTTTAAACATTCAAGAACTACGTACTGTACTGTAAGTGCGCGACTGTTAAGCATTAATCCATACAGTGTGTTTTAATCCCCAAAAAAAGAAGTAAAGAAGTATTTTTGAACCCTAGTATCTATACTTCTACTGACATCACTGCTGGATTATGAAATGTGCACATTTCATTATTTATAATAACGCAAAAACAATATTACAATATTTGTTATTTTAATATAAACTCGTTGTCCTCCTTGTGTATGTGTGTAAAACATTTTATTTGTTTATTTTGTGGTTTTTAAACATTCAAGAACTACGTAATTGCGCGACTGTTAAGCATTAATCCATACTTGATAATCTATTCTTCGTTGTAATCGCCCTAGTAATCACACAATTTATAGTGTGTTTTAATCCCCATTCATTCTGCCAGGGTTTAATCGCCCTAATATTAACACCCATTTATAGTTCGTTTTACTCCCCATGCATTCTGCCAGGGTGTAATCGCCATATTGTTAACACCCATCCAAAAAAGGAGGAGGAGGAAGAAGAAAAGCAGAGAAGAAGGTAATATATGAAATAAAATAAAACTGGAATAAGCAATAGATTGCATATACACTCCCAAAAATTACTTGTTGAAAGAACATAATTGAATCATGGAAAGAATTTATACTTAATATAAATATAAGATAGTATAAGTTCTTATATATAATATAAGAACTTAATAGCATTAAGCAATTATGTTGGCCCAACTTAATGTTCTTACAGTAGGTTCAGTCAAATTAATTGTATTATGTTCATTTAACTCACTTACACTGTAAAAAAATTCTTGCTACTCCAACTAAAAAATTTCTAGTGACCTGTTGCATCTAAAATTTTTAGTTGGCTCAATTTAAGTTGTATAAACTATTTTGTTTTTGCTGTGCTGATTACCTCAAATTGAAATATAATGTTGTGTCAATTAAATGTTCCAATGTTGCCTTGATGAAACTTTCGTAGTTGAGTAATGAAATTTATATTAGCCCAACATATATTTCTTTTTTCCAACAACTATTTTCAGGATTTATTTTTTACAGTGTACTACAGCTGCGTCCAACCTATTTAATACTGTTAAGATGAATTAATAGGGTTGGGACAACAAATTTTATTTGATAAGACATAAGACAAAGGGGATAAAACGGAGATTTGTATTTTATATTTAATAAAAAACACTGTTTTACACCAGCAGCAACTTACAAATGAGATCTCAATTTGAAAAGATGTACAGAACATAAATCACCACAAATAAGTATTAATCATAGAAAAAAAAGATAAAGAAAGTTAAAATGTGAACTTTCTTGCTGAATTGTAATTTTAGAATTTGAAAAGTGACTGGATCCAATACTGTATCACTGGTCCTAAAAAGTGGGTGGGTCCTGTCCCCCGTCCCACCCACAGGCATTGGTTTAACTGCTGCGTGGTCTCTTTTTAAATGCTAGTCCATAATTTTTTTGAACTCACGCTTTCTGCCGCACTATCGACCATGACGAAGATTTCCCCTGAGATGAGCATGAAAATCAGGTCTCTATGGATAGGGACACGTCATCACTAGTATCAGGACATTCTTGGAACTGTCAGGTGTTCGTGTCTCCGACAACACAATCAGACGGCATTGTCGTTCTCGTGGCCTGATTCCGGCAACTAAACCACCAAATGCATTGAAAGTGACCAGGTATGTTACTAATTGTGGTATGTTATTAATTGTTTTGTATAAAATAAATTTTTTACATTAATCTAACATCGAATAAAATGTACTTTTTATTTGTATAGTCCTGTACTTCAGTGCATTGAAGAAATGCTGCAAGAGAATGATGAACGGTCTGCTAAACAGATTCAAGACGAGCTTCAGACTCGACTGCAGTGTAAACTATCACTTAACACCATTAGAACATCCATAAAGAAACTTAAATGGAACTATGGCAAAGCCCGGTAAGCGACTATGATAATTTTAGCGACTATTCATTTATATTTACCTTTGACACACACGCACGCACGCACACACACACACACACACACACACACACACATAGAGAGAGAGAGAGAGAGAGAGAGAGAGAGACTTGTTAATTAATTATTTTTTTGTTTTTTTTTTCTCTCTTTTAGAACCGGCCCTATGATTCGGGACGCCAACAAGGCCTTGCGTCTTAGCCAAGCTCAACAGTGGATGGCTGTCAAAGAGACCTTTGACAATGTAATCTTTGCTGACGAAACAACTGTGGCTTTGGAACGCTTTGCATTGATGTGCTACAGAAAAAGGGGTCGGCACGTAGAGAAACCTAAGGCCAAACATCCCATAAAAGTTCATGTTTGGGGGACCATATCCCGTCAGGGACCAGGACCAATAGTTGTCTTTGAAGGTTAGTTCTATATATTGTAGAGCACGTTTCTACTTAACAAAATAGAATAGCGGAAAAATTGATTAATATGACTGAACATGACTTTAAAATTTACAGGAATTATGGATCGGCTTTATTACGAAGAAAGCATAATAAAATCTTCGTTGGCGCCATACATTCAACAAGACTTTAAAGGACCTCATCGCTTCTTCCAAGGTAAAAAATAACAAGCATGTGATATTTTGTAATTTATGCTAGCAAAAATAGCTTTAAGGTTTCTAAATATTCTATGTGTTTAAAAACGTTTCTTTTAATAGACAATGACCCAAAACATACAGCGGCGAGACATTGTATTGCTGAGGCGGGGATCAACTGGGTGAAAACACCAGCCGAGTATGTTTCTTACATTCCGTTCCATTAGATGAACTGGATTATGAAATGTGCACATGACAATTTTCTCTAACCTGTATTCCTTACATGCAGGTCTCCTGATCTCAACCCGATCGAGATGGTTTGGCATGCGCTGAAGGAGTTCGTTAGACGTGAGGCCAAACCACGGAACAAAGATGAGCTTATTCAAGCCATTGTGACTTTCTGGAGAGACCGCTTGACCTTAATTTCGTGCAATAAATATATTGATCATCTTCAGAAGGTTTTGCCGATGGTGGTAGAGCGCAACGGGTGTGCTACTGGGATGTAAATATGTTGTTACAATGTTTTCTCTTATTTATTAAAGAAAATTATGATGACCATAACAGCCTACTGCATTTCATTATTTATAATAACACAAAAACAATATTACAATATTTGTTATTTTAATATAAACTCGGTATCATTATCCTCCTTGTGTATGTGTCCATTTGATTTGTTATATTTTTTATTCTGATAGTGTGCTCAATTTGTTTCTAGTAATTTATATATTTAAATTCGGATGCCTTTTAATGTTACAAATTTAACTCTTTGCAAAATAATAAAAATGTGTCTTACTGTACAAGCCCTTGTGTTGTTGTTTGTGCTGCTGTTCTTTAATAATACCAATAATCAGATACAAACAGTCTGTCTAAACGAGAATTAAGCAATGCTTCTTAACTCATCATTATGTGGATATTTTTCATGTTCGTTGGATAAAGTATGTACTGTAATGATTTGGTCTACTCTGTACTGTATGTGCGTGAGAGAGAGGGGTGTCGCGGTCGTGAAACAAAGGCTCATTTCAGCTCATTCAGTTTCTCTGAATGGATAGGTGAGAACAGCTGATTCACGGTGAATAATTTGCATTTGAGTGTTGCCAAGTGAAAAGAAGACAAACATCAAGACGAACAACATACGTATAAAACTGAGACAATATTTTAAAAAGAATCGCAATCAACCTGAACAGGTAAGCTGGAATAAAATCAGTAGCAGCATTAACTAAAGTAATTAGTAATTATTAGCTGCTACTGATTTTATGGACTCATCACGGTTAAATACGTTGGTCACATGCCAGCTGTATAAGCCGGTTACGGGACTCATTACGGTTGTATATCGTGCTCTGAATAATAATTTTTTTTGTTTGCTGTTTGTTTGCTGAGCAAAATTAAAATAGAACAATTTTTTTTAAAAAGCATCACCCAGGATTCGAACCGACACTTTGTAAATCCATGACCGAGCGCTCTAGCCGCTACACTAACCAGGCACTAAGAGACAACGCACCTCCGTGATGTTAATAAGCCACTCGCCTTCTTTGAAAGCAAGCGTTAAATAAGTAACGAAGTAAGCCTGTTATACAATTATACTATTTGCACGTGTATTTTATCTGTTTTAAACTTGGTGTCATTTGATCTTGTTTAGAAATGCCGCACTTCCGCGTTGTTGCGCGGGCATCGCAATCACACCGGGTAGTAAAAATCCCCTGTAAACCAACAAACCCCGAGTATTTTATAGCGCGGGGTGCAAACCGGAGAGCTTGCCAGCCAAGGATAAAAAAAGATGAATTGGGCACACGCCGTGACAGGCTGAAAAAAAATTATTGTTATCAAAAATGTAACAGATGTAACACCGGACCTCATTACCCACAATGCATCTCCCGCACTGGACTACACTGCCGTAAACAGCTGTCGTAAATCAAAATGGCCACCACTTTTCATCAGTATAATGACACACACACACGCAGCAGCAGCAGACCGATCCGTCACTCCCCTAAATTTAAAGAATACAAACTGGTTGCGTGCGAGTTTGCTGTTTTTTCTATAGTATACTGAAGCAAAATCAAAATGCAACAAATTTTTTTAATTTTAATTTTGCTATAATTAAAATAAAAAAATTTAAAACATCATCCCTCGGGATTCGAACCGGCGCTTTATATAACACTGACCGTGGGCTCTAACCGCTACACCAAGCGGGCACTTAAAGACAATGCACCCAAGTAACGTTAAATAAGGCAAGGTTAATAAAGCAAGCGCTGGATAAGTAACGAAGTAAGCCTGTTATAATAATAACTTGGTGTTATTTGATCTTATTGGTTTATAAATTTATATTTAAATAAATAGTAAACTTGGCCGATTTCGTTATAATTTTGTTTGATGAGTGGGGCTTGAAAATTCTCTTGAAAAATATGGTCATTTATTTCAGTTAATAAATCTACTATAATTTTTCTTTTTACTCATTATTGTACAGTACACATTAATAGCTCTGGTTCAGATTTGTCATGTTTGTTGTGGAAATTACCATCACTGTTGTATTTACTGCGATGAATGAAAATGTCACTTTGCGCCACCTGGCGGCCATTTTACGAATGACTTTGAAATGCAACTGATTTATTTTGGCCGCTGTTGCCTTTAAACGGCGGTATACGCGGCGAGATCGCCATTCCAATTTTGTAACCACTGTACAGTAGCTGTCAAACGAATGTGAAATATACAGTATGACAAGATGTTGAGCCATGTGTATTCATTAAGCTCAACCTGAACAGCTGAATAGTAGAAACATGAATAGTGACAAATTACTGTAATGTCTGTATGTGGTGATAATAGAGCAGAACAGCACTGGGACATTTAACTACTGTATTTGTATCATTCCACAGTAAATGGAGCTACTGTACGTGCCAAAGCTCACCTTCAAAACCAACCAATCACGGAAGCACATTGAGCAAGAGAAGTGCCTTTGTTCTACCTTGTGGATCAAGGGCACTAAAAGGTGTGGAACCTTTATATATATATATATATCTATATATCTATATATATATATATATATATATATATATATATATATATATATATATATATATATATAGAGAGAGAGAGAGAGAGAGAGAGAGAGTGCTAGCTTTCCATTTTACATTATTTGAGATTTAACCCCAGAACCAAGACATTAGATGATATTCTAAAGCGTAATAAGTGAAAATATAAAGAGAAACAAACCATAATCTGTTGATTATTAATAAAGTTCTCCTTCTCATGTGACGTTGCTTACTTGCTGGTTTTTTTTTTGTTGTTTGTTTATTGCTGTTTTTTGTTTATTTTCTCTTTTAAAATGTCTTTTTCATTTAAAGTGTGTAATATACTATAGCACTGAGGCAGCACAGTGGCTTAGTGGTTAGCACTGTCGCCTTGCACCTCCAGGATCCAGGTTCATGTCCCACCTCGGGGGCCTCATGCATGGAGTGTGCATGTTCACCCCGTGCTTGGTGGGTTTCCTTTGGGTACTCGGGTTTCCTCCCACAGTCCAAAAACATAAAGTTTAGGCTAATTTGGGGGTTCCCAAATTGCCCGAAGTGTGTAAATGTGTGTGTGTGTGTGTGTGTGCGCACTGCGATGGATTGGCACCCTGTCCAGTGTGTACCCCATTGTGTACTCCAGTACGGTGACAAAACTAAAAACAAATTAACAAATGAAAACAACATAAATCAGAAAACATAATGACATATCCATAAACAAAATACCGAATGAAATTGTTGTTGATTAGAAGAGACTCGAGACAAACAATTCATTCATTCATTCATCTTCTGTACCGCTTTATCCTCTATTCAGGGTCGCGGGGGACCTGGAGCCTATCCCAGGAGACTTCGGGCACAAGGCAGGGTACACCCTGGACAGGGTGCCAATCCATCGCAGGGCACACACTCATACACACACTCATACGCACATTCACACACTACGGTCAATTTAGGAACGCCAATTAGCCTAACCTGCATATCTTTGGACTGTGGGAGGAAACCGGAGTACCCGGAGGAAACCCACCAAGCACGGGGAGAACATGCAAACTCCATGCACACAGAGACGGGAGTCGAGCCTGGCCGGGGAATCGAACCCAGACCCTGGAGGTGCAAGGCGACGTTGCTAACCACTACACCACCGCGCCGCCTCGAGACAAACAAGTCAAATTTATTTTTAAAGCACGTTTAACAAAGTGGATGAGACATCTGTCACACAAAATATACAGGGAAGCCTAATGGACATTTGAATGCATTTTCTTAAGGATTCATTTCAGTATTTAAGGATTGTACAGCACGTTGCTCAACTAAGTTGTGTTAATTGTTCCCAAACTATACCTACCTTTTCCACTTTGACTGAATTGTCTGTGTTTTTTCTCAGTTTGTATTTTGTATCTGGGTACTGTATTGTCGTTGTGTCTTATGTTGTTTTCAGTTTTGTTATCTTGTTTTCAGTTTTATTAAATTTTTTGCATTTGTTATTTTGTTTTCAGATTTTTTTTTGGCCCTTGTGTCCCTGTATACGGGATAAAGTGGTATAGACGATGAGTAATGGAATGAGTAAATACAGCACTGAAGTACTTCCTCATAACATTGCAGAATGTGCATAATAATGTGTCTATGCCTCATGCAAAATAATTCTGTTTTAAACTATTAATGATTGAGTTATTGAAATATAAGGATCCAATTTAACATGATAAACCATAAAACATTTTAAACCACATTAACCCATGTAACATTATTTTAATTACAGCAGACAGGTGCACAATATGTTATAATTCAGTGAACAGGTAGTTGTCAAACTGATGTGAAATATATGACAAGTTGTAGAGCCATGTGTACTCATTAGCTCAACCTGAACAGCTGAATAGTACAAGCATGAATAGTAACAAATTAGTGTCTGTATACTAGAGTAAGGCTGAATGTATTTAAAAAATAAATATACAGTATGAGTAAAATGAAATATTGTGGATAAAAGTAAAGAGAAACATGAATGCATGGTATTTTTTGTTTTTAAATGCAATTCAAAATGTACAGTATTTTTTATCTTATTAATAGTAAGAACCCTTTACCATATTATCAAAACCTGGAAGGAAAGTGGATAACTGTCAACTTTGTGGGGATCACTTAAACACTTGGTGAAGTTGCATGGCAAAAAAAACAAACAAAAAAAAAGATACACAATGTGATAAGACCTCACAGGACGCAAGAACCTTAAGAAAAACTTTTGCTAGTGAGACTCATCTGAAGAAATAAAATCTTTTCAATGAAATGGAAACATGTTGTGTTCATCATGGTAAGAGGGGAAGCACACAAAGCGATGCACCATCTGCACAGGGGTCACTGGACAAGCGTCTGGCAGCGGTGTTATGATCTGACATTGCTTCAGTTGGTCAGGTCTAGACTCATTAACACTGTGTGGCAATAAAATGTAGTCAGCTGTTGACATCTATGGATTTTTTTCTTGGCACGGGTATACACTGCGTTCCAAATTATTATGCAAATGATATCTTTCTCTGATTTTCATAATTAGTAAATGCAAATGACAGTCAGTATAATTTTCTAGTCATCAACCATTAGGGTATAATTAGAATTTTATTGAACAAACCTCCTAATGATATCAATATTTATTTAAAAAATAAAAAACTGAAAACACACTGTTCCAAATTATTATGCACAACAGAGTTAAAACATTTTATAGGTTGTAAAGAACTGAAAATGGGCTTTTGTTGAATTTGCAGCTTTAGGAGGTCATATTTAAAGAAATCAAAAGCTATTTCAATCAAAAACATCCTAACAGTGCATGTTACATCTTAACATACTGTAGGACCCCTTCTTTGATATCACCTTCACAATTCTTGCATCCGTTGAACTTGTGAACTTTGGACAGTTCCTGCTTGAATTTCTTTGCGGGATGTCAGAATAGCCTCCCAGAGCTGCTGTTTTGAACCAAACTGCCTCCCACCCTCGTAGATCTTTTGAAGATTCTCCAAAGGTTCTCAGTTGGGTTGAGATCAGGTGAGGATGGTGGCCACACCATGAGTTTCTCATCTTTTATGCCCATAGCAGCCAATGACACAGAAGTATTCTTTGCAGCATGAGATGGTGCATTGTTGTGTATGAAGATGATTTTGTTACGGAAGGCACGGTTCTTCTTTTTGTACCATGGAAGAAAGTGGTCAGTCAGTATACTTTGCAGAGGTCATTTTCACACCTTCAGGGACCCTACAGGGGCCTATCAGCTCTCTCCCCATGATTCCGGCCCAAAACAAGACACCTCCTTGTTGACGTCACAGCCTTGTTGGGACATAGTGGCCATCCACCAACCATCCACTACTCCATCCATCTGGACCATCCAGGGTTGCACGACACTCATCAGTAAACAAGACTGTTTGAAAATTAGTCTTCATGTATGCACTGCAACCGTTTCTGCTTGTGAGCATTGATTAGGGGTGGCCGAATAGTAGGTTTATGCACAACTGCAAGCCTTTACACCTTGAGGTTCGCGGGACTCGAGAGGCACCAGCAGCTTCAAATACCTGTTTGCTGCTTTGTAATGGCATTTCAGCAGCTGCTCTCTTAATCCGATGAATTTGTCTGGCAGAAACCTTCATCATTCTGCCTTTATCTGCACGAACCTGTCTGTGCTCTGAATCAGCCACGAATGTCTTCACAGTACGATGAATTTTCGTGAAATATCTAATGTTTTAATACCTTGTCCCATTTGACACTTTTCGGCAGCAGAGATCCTTTTTCTTTCCCATATCGCTTGAAACCTGTGGCCTGCTTAATAATGTGGAACAACCTTCTTCAGTACTTTTTCTGTAATTGGGCTCATCTGGCAAACTAATTATCACACGTGTCTGAGATTCATTTCAGTGATCCAAAGAGCCCTGAAACACAACACCATCCATGAGTTTAATTTAAAAACTAAACATTTAATGTTTATGACACTTACATCCAATTTGCATAATAATTTGGAACACAGTGTATTCCAGGATTCTAATTATGAAAGAGTGGTTTTCAGGGCAGGTGGAAGCATTTCACACATGAATTGGCCACCACAATACAGTGAAACCTGGGATTACGGGCATAATTTGTTCCAGAAGTGGGCTCGTATTTCAAAACACATTTTCCCATATGAAATAATGGAAACTCAAATTATTTGTTACACAGCCCCAAAAAATAAATACATAAAAATTTTCAGACACATGTGCGCACGCAACGGAAACACTGTTTTATCGGAAAAATAAACAAGAAGTCTCTCTAATGACACTCGATTGAGCGACAAACTAACGGAATCACTGCTGTAAAGTAAAAACAAAACAAATTAACCTGCACTTTACCTTTGAATAGAATCGCCACAGAGCAGTGTTTCTGTGCAGAGCACAGAGAAAAAGTGTGTGTGTGTGTGTGTGGGGGGGGGGCACGGTGTCCAATGACGCACGCGCACACAGACACACACAGCAGGATGAGCCTTGAGCAGAGAGAGAAAATGGATCTTTAACCTCTCTAATGAGACTTGCTTTTGCTTTACACGCGCGCTGTACACACACGCATCCTGGACGGATGTTGATTTATACCAGTAAGAGACGAGAACTAAGACCCAGCAGGGGAGACGATTACCCACAATTCTGCAGCACAAGATAGAGGAAAACCGTTGGCTCAGTTGTGATCACGTGATGCTCGGCATCAAAACAAGAAGCACATGCGTGATACATGATAATCGGTGCTCGTAAACCAGGACTTGTTCGTTTTCCAAGTCAAAATTCATTCAAAATCTTTGCTCGTCTTGCGGAACACTCGCAAATTGCATTACTCGTAATCCAAGGCTTCACTGTATGTGCTATAATAAAAGCTAAAGGTGACTGAATTAAATCTTAGACTGTGTAGTTATTTATTTATTTATTTATTCGGTTCGAGATGCTCAAAAAGTACATTGTACTTGTACCATTTCATAACATTTCCACTGTGAACTGTGTTCTGTATTTGCATTACACATATTACTGCTAAACAACTACAACGCTTGCTAAGTTTAAAAAATAGCTAGTTCCTCCTTGCAACTGCAAATTAAAAACTAACAGCCCTGAGGAGCCCAAGGAGACACAGAATCTCCTTGTCAGAATGTTATGCCTCCTGATTTATCCATCCAACAGACCATGGCATACAGTAACATACCCTAATGTTGATTCATTTTCTAGGACCACAGCACAGACATTAGCACAACTTCAAATCAAAGTGATTGTACCCAATGTTTTTTCATTTTATAGTATCTATAAAATTTATAGTAAGTGTCAGCACTCCAGAAGAGTTTGTAGTGCTTTGAATTTTGTTGCGTCTAACAGCAGCACTGCGATCAACACTGCCCCTTTTCCAAATTTCAAACTGTACCTAAAGACCGTCATTTTACAGTTTATTATCATTTATAACATTACGACCACCTTATATTGAGTACGTCCCCCTTTTGCCACCAAAACAGCAATGCGCTGGGTTCTGACATATTTCTATGGGAACCAGCATTTCAACAAGTTGAGCTACAGTAGCTCTTCTATTAGATCAGATTACACTGACCTTTCTTCACTCCTCAGGCCACTCATGACCCTGTCCATGGCAGACTGGGAACATCCCACAACACCTGCAGATTTGGAGTTGTTCTGACCCATCGCATTTTCCATCACAATTTATCCCTTGTCATTACAATATCACTTGGAAGGGAGCTTCGTATATCAGGCAGCAAGTGAACATATGGTCCCTGTTCAAGTTGATGCATAGGATGTGCAAGTCACTTTAACATTTTGCCTAAACTTGTTTAGACACCATTAATTTCCAGTCCCTTTTGGTTCCTGCCCATTTTCCATTTATCATAATTTCATGTAAAGATGAAGCAACACATTCTCAGAAAAGTACTATCTATTCTAAAAGTAATATCTATTCTACTCACAATACACATGCTGACAGATGCCCGTGATTAGGCAGTGTCGCCGTGACTGACAGAGAGAAAATTCCAACTTTCCCATCCTAATAGGAATAGAAATTTTGTTAGACTCACACCCACAGAAGGTTGTGGCATCATCCATATTTTTCTAATATTAATATGAAGAGAGGAAGAGAGAGGAAAAGACAGGCTGATAAGGAAACAACTGTTAATACTGATAACAGGACTTGTTCCTTGTTACTATATTAAATGTAACTAGAAACGGATAACATGCACAATGTGTATTTTATTAATAGTTTCAATCAAATTGATTTATCAGCAACCTGCTATAATATAAGGGGAATGGAAATGTTCTGAACATGCTGGTTTTAAAAAAACAATCAACGCTTGGCTATACAGTATAGAGGTTAGTGATGCATAAAAAATATTAATCCCAACATGGACATGTGCAGATATTTAATCTGCAACGTGCTGCAGGTAATATACGCCTAGCTGGGAATTTATGTTAGTTAAGTTCAGCCTTTATTCATCACATATATATTACTGCACAGTAAAATGATTTATTCTTTGAATATGACACTTTTGTTAAAAGGCTGGTCAGGACTTGCTCAAGGACACAAAACAAGCAACTTTGTGGAGCTGGTGCTTGAACCAGTGACCCACCAATCAGTAACTAAGTGCCACTGCCCCAAATGTAGTTTATCAATGATGTCAGCGTTTATTATTCTAACTGGTTCCACGAACAGGCGACACCACAACCACAGACATGAGGCGAGATCTTACGGTAAAGGGGTAATTTTATTCGGAATATTGGACAAGGAAAGGGTTAAAAGGATAGAGGAAGGGGAAAATAAGTAAGAGAAGGTGCACGTGCAGGTCTGTGGGCAGAGCCCACAGTGGTTCCTGCGAGCTTCCTTGAACAGCACTTCGCGTGATCGGCCGAACCGGCTTCCCACAGTTTTCATTGGCACGGCAGAATGCGGGTATCTCCCTCACACTCCTCGCCTTGTCGGCTTTCCTGGCTGGAAACGGAAGCCTAGTCGTGGAACATACGGCGTCCTTTTCTCCCTCAGCAGCAGTGTCATGAAATCCAGCTCTGTAAGAAAGTTCCAGTGCCGGGGGAAGCTCCAGCAATGTGCTCACAGCCATCCTCAGTGCGGCAATCAAAGGCGCCATTCCATTCGCACATTTGAAGTCTCAGGCGCATAACAACGTACCTCTCGCGTGCCACTCCTCATGCTTTTATCATCTGCTGTGTGACTCATCTCGGTTGTTCTCCGTCGATTTTTCCAGCTTCAGAGAGACATACCGACAGACAGACAGCCCAACAGAACCCTGAGATATGCTCTCCATTTTTTATAACGTGGGGAGCAGCCTGAAATCTATTAGTGAAGATTAACCACCAGCCGGTGCCCATTTCCACAGCCCTGCCCCTTTGCACACCTACAGAGTAGGGGAGGGGTGGGGGCGGCGTGCCTACCTAGTGAGCTCCAGAGTGAGCAATGAGTGATAAGAGATTTAAGATGCAAGTCACGATTATTTTTAAAAACTTTTGAGGTGATGAATAATTATTGTTAAACTTCCTATTAATGAGATCACTTGTGCCATTATTTCCCTTTTGCCTAAACGAAAACGTCTGAATAAGAAGTGGAACATAAATAGTTGTTAAATGAAGTCTATACCACAATCGTGTCAATATGGGACAATATGTGTCAAAATGGTCACAATGTGATTTTTTTTTGTTATCAAATCATGCAGTCCTGGTAATAGTCTTTGCTATTCACGTCGAGACACATCATATGACCTTGTTATTGACTATTTTCCGACATCAGTGTTTTTATTCCTTGCATAATGAGCCAGTTGCTAGAGTGGAGGCGATGAGTAGTGCATACTGAACTCTGTGCTTTAATTAAGGTATAAAGGCTCAGCTTCTATTCCTCAGTGACTGTTTATAGCCTGACCTTTTCCGTGGCTTAAACAGGCTAGAGATGTCTTGAACACACACTGACCAAGTATATTCTGACATTAATATACATTAATTATTAATAAATGAGCATGAATTATGCTTATTGAGAAAACCTTTGTTGATGCATATATGATTGAATAATATGCATACTGTATATGATTATATATAATTTTTTATATATGTGATTTCATATATACACATGCACATACTCAACCACACACACCCACACACACTGTACTGTACAACTCAAGTGTGTTTGCTGCAAAAAGTTGCTGTCAGGTGCTAATGGCAAAGCTCCCTGTGCGCGAGATGACAGTGCTTGTCAGCTTAGCAAGCGCTTCTTAAAGATACAATGAATATCAGCAGTAGTTCTCCACAGAAAGCATCGTTCTGCTAATTCTTTCCATGCTACCTTAGTATAAGTCTTTACACATGCTTCTACACGTCAACAGCTATATAAGTGTAGATCTGCATGCCGGGAATAAAGCTCAAGGAACATACGCTAATTTATTCATCACGGGAAGGAACTCCATTCTCAAGGGTACATCTGCTAAAAGATTAACTGTCACGTTTCTAATTTGTATGTGTCAAAACATAAAAGAATAAAAATATGTGAATTAGGGAACAGAAGAATGTTCTCCTTATGTACAAAGAGAGTTGGCATGGTGGCCTGTACACACGGTGGCATGGTGGTCTCTCCATGCCCAGGAGACCTCCAAGCGCCAATGTACTATATACCTCTCCATTTAGTGTTACATGTTTTAAAAGCAATGTTTAAGAAGAGTGCTAACAGCAATTCAAGGGAATTTAGGAAAAATGTTCGGGTGGTATTTGTGTCGCACTGATATTACATTCACAAATGGGTCTTATAGTAAAAATTTTATGAGCAATGTATATAATAAACAATATTAATTGTAACTATGAAAATTGATCAATTTAATTAATTGATTATGTACAAACAGTTTAACTTTGTATTTTAACCCTTTATAGGACATATTTAGAAATTGATCATTTCAAAATGTAAAGAATTTTTCAAAACTTTACTTTACTTGTGTAATTTTTTTTTTTTTTACTGTTGTCATTTATATATTGCAAATCAAGGTCAATGAAGTTACCACATTTTGTTTCTTTGCTCATCTGGGGTAATCGTTTAATTTTCCTAAAAGTGTGTACATAGTACTATGAAAAAGTCTTACGCACATGCAAAAAAAATGCTGTAGAGCAATGATGCTTTCAAAAAAAGTAAAAAAAAAATAAATATATAATTTTATTATTAATACAAAATCTGAATAAAATTTATTATATAATAAAAACTTAATGAAATTAGTTTTGACTGAGCGTCCTGCAGAACCATACACTTGTTTCTTTTTTGCATGCAAAATATACAGTAGCAGCTTTTTTTTCAGTCACCAAGAAAGGTTTTGTCTGTACAGTGGTCAGAACTCGCTCTTTCAGTGACATCTTAACATTTCATACGTTGAAAGACATTGTTTATCTGTATGTCTGTCCAGACAGATTTTGTCACAGCATCACGCAAAATTGGCTAGACAGAATCTTATGAACATGGTCAGTCCTTCTGTATTCACTTGAAGTTAAACCTGTGCAATAATTTTATTTTGGACAAAAAAAATGTCGCGCTTTTTCCCTCTAAATAGTGGGCGTGGCTATACATGTCACTCAACAGAGCCAATCAATGCGATAGTGTACAGTGTATACACAGAGTATGCGGAAAACAGAAACAATGGCAATGCATCTACAAGTCCTCACCAAACACAAACAAACGCGCAACATAGAATGAAATATTCCAAAAACATGGTGGGTACACTATGAAAACCTGAACCTTGCGCCATAGATTAATTAAGAAAAAGGGATGTTATGAGCAGCAGCATTCTAGATGCTGATCACCTTATTTTTAGCTTTAACCTTTTGACTATTTCTACAAACACCTTACCCGTCACGATTAGTACTATTAATATTAGAATATAATAAGCTGCTTTGTTATCTGGCATACAAATATTTTCCTGTAATGTTACAGTACATTAACTGCTTTCATTTATAGCAAAGTTAGTACTAAAAACATCTTAGACTTTTGCACAGTATTGTATATAAAGCAGATGAAAGGCACATTTTATTATTTTTTTTCTTGAGGTACTAATACTGGCACTTGTACATTACTAACTGTGGTTCTTCAACTGATTAAGGGTTAATATGTTTACCAAAGGTGTGGATGTTTTCTTCTCTCACACCTCCAATGCATTCCAGAGATTCCGTCACCTACAGCAAGGTCAGGGTTACTCTTTACGTGTAGAACATAAACATCTGATATAGTGTTCCCTGGTTATAGCAGTAGAATGGCAGGATACTAAAGTTACATCCTGTAAAGCTAGGTACACATAAGAACAAGACTAGGTATTGAAATTATCATGTAGGAGGAGATGCTGGAGTATGTAACTTTCCTTTTGTATAATACAATGTACTGTATGTATAAATTCATATACAGCATACAAAAAGGGTGTGACGTCGATCTGTCCTTTGTGCATGTTTTTTTGTATGTGTGTGTGTGTGTGTGTGTGCATATCCATTTAACAAATCATGCTTGAAACACCCTTTTGCATGAGTCACCCATTGCAGGTTATGAATATTCACATACATTTTAGTTCCACAGTATAAAGTCATAGTTGTTAGCCAAAAACATTCACCCCTAGAGATGGGAATCAACAGGGACCAAACGATTCAATATTATCATGATACCTAGCGATTCAATTCAATTTGTATTGCGATTCCTTAAGTATCATAATTTTGTAATTATCCCAGTTTACTTTGTATTACAATCCTAAACAAATTTAGCAAATCAGTTGATCCTACCACACAGGATGTTGCGTGGTCTGCCAATATGTAAATGAATAGAGTGTAGAGCAGAGAGTACCACAGGCAGGATTACAGACAAATAGCAATATTTTACCAACTCAAATGCAAACATACAGTATATAATCTTATTTTATTTTATTTTTTATATCGATTTTGGAGTCAGAGTGCGAATAGTTGAACTGCCACACAACAACATCAAGACATAATTTTTTTCTCTATTCATGACTATGAAATATTTGCTAAGTTCAAATGGAGGTCATCATCATCATCATCATTTCCTAATGATCAGAAAAAGAAGAACATGCACTTTGAACATACAACACTCTTCCCTAAAGTATTGCAAATAATAAAAAAATTATTGATTCCAATGTTTTTGATTCCATTAGCATGGATGTGGGAAAACACTTGTAAAATTTAAAAAATAATAATAATTTAAAAAAAAATTATATATGTATAAATTAACCATTTGCAGAAAAGAAACATTGTAATACACTGGATTGTTGTGAAATGTGCGTAAACAGTTGAAATGTGCATTTGTCTAGATTCACTGTTGAGAATTTATAAATAATGTAGTATAATTTTAACACCTACAAAAGCTATATTGTGTGCCACCCGTGGAATCACCCCTAACCTTCTAAACCAAATGGATGGGAATATAGAACATAAGTTGAAGATTGATTTGTGCCATGATACTAACTCATTATACAGCCTTCAAATCCTTGTTGCATATTTGAGCAATATGAATAAATATGAATGTGAAACAAGAACATTTGTGCTGCGGGGTGTTACACAACTCTGCACTGATCCTCAACCCACATCTGTAAGCCACACAAAAGTCATGTCAAAGTCACTTGTGAATTATAACATAGCATGGCTTTTAAACTTGCTTAAAAAAAATAAAAATAAATTAAAAAAAATATATATATATATTCTTTTTATTCTTACTGTGTTACATCAATAATTCCATTTCATAAAGTTGGATCATTTTTAAAGATTATTTTCCGTAAGGCCTAACACAGTGTACAGATGTTTGCGTAGTGCACACACACACACACACACACACACACAATCATTGCTTCAGCATCCCAACCCACCAGCAGGGGGAGATCCGGCTTAATACCAATTTTGCCTCTGAAAAAAGGAAGAGCATTCACAAATGTGCCGAGCTGTAGAGGACAGCACGTCTAACCCCAGAGCTGGCATCTCCATCTGTGCCGGGCTGAACGGCCACTGAGCCCTGCCAAACACGCATGTCACTCAGACACATTTTCAGCTGCCTTTTGTGCTGCTGTGACTTCATCTAATCCACCATGCTCAAACTCAGCTCAACTTCTGTCAATGCTTCAGCTGTCACGAATCACACGTAATCATCCAGCATTACAATTTTCGGTCCACAGTGCTGAACCCCTGAATACGAAGGTCACCATTTGCATCACAATATGTGGCTTTTATTCACCTGTTTGCCAAAATCATGGAACATTTCTAAAACTGTCCATCTGGAACGACACCGCTGCGGGTCTCTCCTAATGAAAAACAATCTGTACAAATGAATCAGCCTGCTTCACTTGACTCACCTGTAAATTTTGTACCTGGTGGTGAAGCCCTGTTGATAGCGCTCCACAAACTCTGTAAATTCCTGCGACTGATGAAAAGGCCCTTTGTCTGAAAGGAGCCAGCCGTATGGGCCAGCAGCATCCCGTGAGCCTGTGGCCGAGGCTACAACCCAGCAGTGGAGGCTTAGTAAAATACACTCCCATGGACACATGAGACACGCCAGTCTAAAAGCAACACACCGGCAGCTCATGCTTCACCCCACGACTCCACATTCTCTCAGGACTTTCCTCACCTCCTGAAAGTGCTAAGAGGAGGAACAAAGAAAACTGAGAGTTAGGTCGGAGAGTTATCCCAGGTCTAATACTCTGCAAAACAAACTCAACAAAATAAAGTACTGAATAAATGCATGGTATATACAGTATTTTATATATTTTTTTATCACGCTGAGTATTACTACCAGACCGATATTTATAAATAAAAAAAAATTACTGAATTCGTTTACTGTAGGAAAAATGTGTGTGAAAAAGTTCCAAAACTTAAAGTAGTTAAGATCATTAATATCCCACACAACTCTTTAGAAAAATACATTTAAACACATGCAGAACACTTTAGGAATGCGTCACATGGCTTAATGTAGCCAAACAATGATCACAGGACGTCTCTCACACACTCACTGTGTCATAAACACCATCCCAAAGGACAAAACACTACTTCATACAAAACTGAATACTGTCCATGAGTAAAGTTAAGTAAACATTTAGCTTTAATAAAAGGTCATTATCACCCATAAGGAAACAGCTAGATCTGGGTTAATGTTTAAAAATTATCCCATGAAACTACTAAACATTCTCCCTCTCTTTACGCACTTTAGATTTTACCAAATGTAGTTTGTGCAATTCGTGACACCAATATCAGATGAGTATCGGGTGCCATATTACTCAGCATGTAATACTCTTCTCTGTTACAAGAAGCACAAGAAAAAAAAAAAAAAAAAAAAGGTGTTAGGATTTTATCCTTTCAGAAGAAGCCCATAAACTTTTCATGTGCCCCATGTGCCTTTTAGATACGGGATGTTCAAGGTTTCACACGTGGTTTGCATTTTCACGTGTGATTTTTAAATGTATTCCACAAATCAATTCTTTTATTTACAAATGTGATTGTATTAACACAGGTCTGACATTTTCATGTGTGATGTTTTAAGGACACTTACAGTAATACATTTTATACCAATAGACTAGGTACAAATTAGAATATGGAAAAAAAAGTTAATTAGATCCTATTTCCTATCATTTTTATTTATTTATTAGTAGTAATCTTTAGCAGTAGTAGTAATACTTGGTTTTAAAATATATTTATTTTCATATGTAATATTTATTATTCTTATTATCATGATGATGATGATGGGTGATGTAATAATTTTTACTTGTAATGATGTAATGATTTTTTTGCAATGACGATTCAATATGTTTTTTTTACATGGATTTTTAACTGTAATCTTTTTTCTCAAACTTAATTTAATTGCATGTAATTATTATTATTATTATTATTATTATTTTTGTTTTCATGGATTTATTTACACACAGACTTTGATTGTTCTTTATCCAATGTGATTTTTCTTTCATTCTTATGTTTCAAATACCATTTTTGCACATTCATGATAATTTATGTTCACTCCATTTATACAGAACTAATGAGATTTATTACAGATATATTACATTGTTTTTAACTTTTTACGCAATTTAATTTAGCAGAATTTTTCACTTGTGACTAGTACAAACTATATATATAATTATTTTAAAAATGATAAGAGTGTATATATATATATATATATATATATATATATATATATATATATATATATATATATATATATATATACAGAAAGAGAGAGAGAGAGAGAGGTGAGATGGTCACAACTGATTTTCTTTTTTAAAAAATGAGAGAGAAAGATGATTTCACACACACACACACACACACACACACACATACACCTTTTCCACTCACCAGGAATGATTAATTAATATCTCCATATTGTAATAGTGTGCAGTTTAGTGAAATGCACAAGCACAACTTAGGATCAGGTGCAACATACAGTATTCTATGTGATTTCTCCTTTACTGAATGCAACAACTATATTACAAGTCATTCATTCCCTTCACACTCGCACAGGGACAGATTTCTACAGTCATTCCTTATCAATTTTTATTTTATTTTTTTACCTTGTTTAAGTGCTCGGTTCTTCAGTCACTTCCCAGACAATTCCCAGTTTTGCAAATCGCAGCGCTGAAAAGAATGATTAAAGATGTGAATAATGATCTGGGATCAGTTGACATGCATTTTCGGATGACCTTCCGCTCACTTCACCTCAGTGTTTTTTTTCCAGAAGTGCAAACGGCGGAAAAACACGGCGCGTGACATCAGACAGCAGTCAAGCACTCCCGGACAGACGTGTCCGAATAGGCGTCAGTCCGCAGCCCGGCGGATCGTATCATTCACACCGCACACACACGCGCACTGTCGGCTTCTCCGTTCAGCACCACTGCCTCTCTCAGTCCTGGCAGAATGACGTCTCGCTAAAGTTTGAAACAGAGCTTTAGGATATTCCGCGCCTGTGTGTGTGTGTGTGTGTGTGTGTGTGTGTACTCCACAGATCAACACCTCGTGTCTATGTTACGGTGTGTGTGTCGGATGATGCTCCTTTGCACCGTCGGAACGTGCAATTTATTTCGGAGGGAAGCCAGCTCCACTCCTGATTGGCTAAGCGCAGTGTAAAGGGGCGGGGCTCTGAAGAGCATCTCAAGTGGGGTCCATAGCAAGGGTGTTTATTTATTTATTTACTAGTAACAAAAAAAAATAAAAAATAAAAACCTAACCTAATCAGAACTCTAAGCTGTTTTTATAAAGGATCTCATTCCATACTTTATTCCCATTTGCTCTGAGAATAATCTCCACACTTCCATTTACGGAAAAGTCCCCGATTGAGAATGGCGATAAGGATGTGTGTTTATTCCATCACAAAAGAGTGTAATGTAGTTGGGTGCTGAACAGGATACTCGCAGACTTCCACTCCAGATTTGTCAAATCACGTCTTTTTGGAGCTCGCTTTGTGCACAGTGGCATTGCCATGTCGAACCCATTTCCAGTGAAGGAACATTATACAATTACTGCATACAAAGACATCCTGTCCAATTGTGGAAAATGTTTTTCTGCTAGGAGCATGATGGGTGATGGTCATGTGTCCATGAACCTTTAGGCATATATTATTATTATTATTATTATTATTATTATTATTATTATTATTATTATCAGGAATAAATGAATGATCTCCAATTTTCTGACTGGCAGACCACAGGCAGTAAGGATGGGCGGACATGTCTCAGCCACACTCACTCTCAGCACTGGGGCCCCCCAGGGTTGTGTTCTGAGCCCCCTGCTGTACTCTTTGTACACCCACGACTGCGTGGCCACTACCAACTCCACCTCCATCATCAAGTTTGCTGACGACACCGTCGTGGTCGGACTGATCACCAACAATGATGAGTCGGACTACCTAGAGGAGATTGGAAATCTGGAGAACTGGTGCCAGAGGAACAATCTCCTCCTGAACGTCAGTAAGACAAAGGAGCTGATAGTGGACTTTAGTACAAAGCAGGAGAGGAACTACCAGACCCCCGTCATCAACAGGAGCCCAGTGGAGAGAGTGGACAGCTTCAGATACCTCGGTGTTCACATCACGCAGGACCTATCATGGTCCTGTCACATCAACACCGTGGTGAAAAAAGCCCGGCAGCGTCTCTACCACCTCAGATGCTTGAGAGACTTTAGACTGCCCTCCAAGGTGCTCGGGAACTTCTACTCCTGCACCATAGAGAGCATCCTGACGGGAAACATCTCGACCTGGTTCGGGAACAGCACCATGCAGGACAGACGAGCTCTACAGAGGGTGGTGCGATCAGCCGAGCGCATCATCCGCACTGAGCTCCCTGACCTGCACTCCATCTACAGCAAGCGGTGCTGGACTAAGGCCAGGAAGATCGTGAAGGACCTCAGTCACCCCAGTAATGGACTGTTCTCTTTGTTGCGGTCTGGGAAGAGATTCCGCTCCCTAAAGGCCAACACAGAGAGACTGAGGAGGAGCTTCTTCCCGCAGGCGATAAGGTCTCTCAATCACACAATCACACCACAAACACAGGACTAATAACATCTTTTAAGCTCACAACACTGACTGGACAATCATGGACACATTCATACACACTTGCACTAAATACTCATACATCTGGACAATTGCACATGTCACCTTTCATGCATATTTGCACAACCACTGACACTTTAATACCATATTTCTATATTTTGCAATATTTTATTATGCCCTTATGCACAGTTAATTTTACAAATTTTACTAGTTAAAATTATTTCTTTAGTATTTCCTTTTTATTGATTATTTATTTTACGTACAAGATTTTATTTTCTTTTTTTTAAGGTCACTGGCGGTCGTATAAAAGCATTTCACTGCATATTATACTGTGTATGATTGTGTATGTGACTAATAAAATTTGAATTTGATGAATGAATCTCTCCCCAGTCTTCCTCCAGAGTCTGGCACCTTGATTTCCGAATGACATGCAAAATTTGCAACCTGTAGCCCATTTCCTGCACACGCCTGTACACGGTGGCTCTGGATGTTTCTACTCCAGACTCAGTCCACTGCTTCCGCAGGTCCCACAAGGTCTGGAATCGGTCCTTCTCCACAATCTTCCTCAGGGCCCGGTCACCTCTTCTCGTTGTGCAGCGTTTTCTGCCATACTTTTTCCTTCCCACAGACTTCCCACTGAGGTGCCTTGATACAGCACTCTGGGAACAGCCTATTCGTTCAGAAATTCCTTTCTGTGTCTTACCCTCTTGCTTGAGGGTGTCAATGATGGCCTTCTGGACAGCAGTCAGGTCGGCAGTCTTACCCATGATTGCGGTTTTGAGTAATGAACCAGGCTGGAAGTTTTTAAAAGCCTCAGGAATCTTTTGCAGGTGTTTAGAGTTAATTAGTTGATTCAGATGATTAGGTTAATAGCTCATTTAGAGAACCTTTTCATGATATGCTAATTTTTTGAGATAGGGATTTTGGGTTTTCATGAGCTGTATGCCACAATCATCAATATTAAAACAATACAAGGCTTGAACTACTTCAGTTTTGTGACGGTCAACCCCTAGAGGGCGCCTAACGCCCGTTTTTGGTTTTTGGTTTATTTTGTAGTTTGTTTGAGTTTGAGTTAAAGACTATATTTCCCAGTTTGCCCCTCGGTCAGGTGACGTAGAAGCTCACCTGAACCGAGGGAAGTTAATGAGTTCATTTGTCTTTATGTTTAGTATAAATAGCCTGGCTGAAGTTCAGTCAGGCGTCTAGCATTTGTTGTATTAAGATTAGTTTGTGTTTGGTGAGTTACTTTTATTTATGTTAATAAAAGACTTTAATGAACCGTCAGCTCGCCTCCTCCGCATTCATGCCACGACCACGCACCAGACGCAGACCTCAGAGAGGAAATCATGACAGAATGCTAGACCTAACAAGTGGCATGGCGGAGGATTTCCCCCTGGAGTTTTTTTGGGGGGGCGCGAAGACCATCTCGCCCGAGCTGGCGAACTGGCAGGAGAACAGCGAGGAAGAGGAGTACGGCGAGTGGGATTACTGCTGGTTGGAGAACGGCGAGGTAGATCTGCTCAGGAGCTGGAAATACAACCAGCTGGTAAAACAGGAGCAGGAGCACGGCCGGGAGAGCAGCGAGGAGAGAGAGAGAGGCACACCACAGAGCTGGGAGGGCTGCAGGCTCGCCATTCGGCGGACGCCATTCAGGGGCGATGCGGCACGGGGTCACGTGGTTCCCCGCATCGGCCGGAAGAGAAGGGCGAGGAAGCCCAAGTACGGCGGTGACGAGGGGGAAAGAGAACCCCAGGCGGAGCAGCAGCACAAGGAGCTCATGTGGTGGATTCGGGAGCAGGTGAGAGGAATGCAGGAGCAGGTGAAGGAGCTCCAGCAGCTGATCCTCCACTTCCGGGATAACCGCGAAGCGGGCTCGGAGCTTTCGCCTCCCTCGCCAACGCTCAGCAGCGAGCAAGCGTGTCAGCAGCCGCTGTCCGACGCTCCCGTCCTGCCGCCGCCTTCCAGCATCGATGACAGCGGGCTAGCGCGTCAGCAGCCGCTGCCCGACGCTCCCGTTCTGCCGCCGCCTCCCGGCTTCGAGAACAGCGAGCCAGCGTGTCAGCAGGCGCTGACCGATGCACCCGTCCTGCCGCCGCCTCCCTGCTTCGAGGACAGCGAGCCAGCGTGTCAGCAGCCGCTGACCGACGCACCTGTCCTGCCGCCGCCTTCCAGCATCGATGACAGCGGGCTAGCGCGTCAGCAGCCGCTGCCCGACGCTCCCGTTCTGCCGCCGCCTCCCGGCTTCGTGGACAGCGAGCCAGCGTGTCAGCAGCCACTGTCCGACGCACCCGTCCTGCCGCCGCCTCCCGGCTTCGAGGACAGCGAGCCAGCGTGTCAGCAGCCGCTGACCGACGCACCTGTTCTGCCGCCGCCTTTCGGCTTTGAGGACAGCGAGCCAGCGTGTGAGCAGCCGCTGTTCGACACACCTGTTCTGCTGCCGCCTTTCGGCTTCGAGGACAGCGAGCCGGCGGGTGAGCAGCCGCTGACCGACACACCTGTTCTGCCGCCACCCCCCGGCTTTGAGAACGTCGTTGAGCCGTCGTCGAGCGCACTGCACGCTCCCACGCCTGCGTCGAGCGCAGTGACCGCTCCCACGCCTGCGTCGAGCGCAGTGACCGCTCCCACGCCGTCTACGAGCGCAGTGACCGCTCCCACGCCGTCTACGAGCGCAGTGACCACTCCCACGCCGTCTACGAGCGCAGTGACCGCTCCCACGCCGTCTACGAGCGCAGTGACCGCTCCCACGCCGTCTACGAGCGCAGTGACCGCTCCAACGCCTTCGCCGAGCACTTCTCCAGCCCTGCAGCCGCCGAGCACGCTTCCAGCCCTGCAGCCGCCGAGCATGCCTCCAGCCCCGTCACCCAGCCTCCTGGATAGGAGGCGAAAGGTAGAACATTGGGTTGGGTGTCCGGGGCCTCCGGTGATGCTCCGGAGGAGCATTTTTTTGAGGGGGGATACTGTGACGGTCAACCCCTAGAGGGCGCCTAACGCCCGTTTTTGGTTTTTGGTTTATTTTGTAGTTTGTTTGAGTTTGAGTTAAAGACTATATTTCCCAGTTTGCCCCTCGGTCAGGTGACGTAGAAGCTCACCTGAACCGAGGGAAGTTAATGAGTTCATTTGTCTTTATGTTTAGTATAAATAGCCTGGCTGAAGTTCAGTCAGGCGTCTAGCATTTGTTGTATTAAGATTAGTTTGTGTTTGGTGAGTTACTTTTATTTATGTTAATAAAAGACTTTAATGAACCGTCAGCTCGCCTCCTCCGCATTCATGCCACGACCACGCACCAGACGCAGACCTCAGAGAGGAAATCATGACAAGTTTGTGTTTAATGAATCTAAAATATATGAAAGTCTAATGTTTATCATTACATTACAGAAAATAATGAACTTTATCACAATATGCTAATTTAGATAGATAAATAGATAGATAGATGAAAAATCTAATTCACTCCAAAATGAATTTTAAAATCGTATATGTATACATTTGTATATGTGTGCATTTGAGGTGGTAATATGTTTTGATCCTAAAGCTGGTGCTCTTTAAATTATTCAAGTCAAGTCAAGTCAAGTCAAGTAGTCCTTTATTGTAATTTCAACCATACACAATTCAGTACACAGTAAAACGAAACAATGTTCCTCCAGGACTGAGGTGCTACATACAACATACATTAACAAAACTAGCTGAGACACATTATTAGCTACCTAGCTATGACAACAAATAACAACATAAATTAACAAAACTAGCTTGGCAGGCAGCACAGCATCATGTATGATGGATGCTGAGTTTATTTTGAATTGTAATGAAATCATTAAAAAATAAATTGTGAAATTTATAAAATTCTGATAGTTGCAGAATTGATATACAAATTAAATCTGCACCTGGGTATCATGATAATGTGTTATCGGATAGTCTCCTGGGATTCCCATTAGATAGATAGATAGGATCTATGTATGTATGTATGTATCTATCTATGTATCTATCTACCTATCTATCTATCTATCTATCTATCTATCTATCTATGTTAGATAGATACATAGATACATAGATAGATACAGTACATACATATAGATAGATACATACATACCGTTTTCTGTTTCAGTTTAAACATTACCTGTAAAAAGGGCCCCTGACTACAAGAAAAGGAGAGAGCCCAATAATATATGAGTGCTCAGGGATCTGAAGTCTATCATTACGTTAAAGGTGGGAACACATCCTCTCGATATGAAGTTTTTCCATTACAGAGCAGAATGAATATATATTTATTTATTTATATACACCTACTTGCTATCCACTAGTTATGTTTAATAGTTTTATGTACAAGCCATTAAAACTAGTGACTTAAGAAAATTACACCATATCAACAGAAATAGGGTCTGAAGTTGACAACAACCCACCGAGCTTCCAGGTTTAAAAGAATAGCCGAAAATAGAAACAATGCAGAGGTAAAAAGAACAGCAATTCATAGAGTCAATCACAAATCAGCTTGGGGGTAAATGCACATTCATAATTGAAAATAGCAAGGGCAATGGTTCGTTAAAGTTTCATTACCAAACATTATTTAGCACTTTTACAAATCTGTCAGCAATTACATGTCATTTGTAGTGTTAAAAAGGTAATTAATCCATCTTGTATTAATTGATATCAAAATAACAAATTATGATAGGCAGACTTACTTTGACAATTATGTTGGGGGGGGGAGGGGTATTTTATAACTGACATTGGTACATAGTTCAAACTACTTTAAGGCATGTTATACCTATTCATATAGCAGACAATAATAATGACTAGCCTTCCATAAACCCTAACAGCACAGCAAATTTGATCAGTGATCAGTTTCTGAGCACTGCATGAGTACACTGGCACTTATAAAGTCTGTTAAAAGTGTAATATCAGTCAGTATACTGTACACTACTCACAATAAGTTAGGGATATTGTTATTTACAGTACATGAGTGCTTTTCCTATTTGCTCTGAATTTGAATGAAATTTGACTGTAAGTTCCCTTTGATATTACTAATAATGTACAGTATAAAGAAACACAGTATTAGAAGAAACACCATTTTCATTAGTTTAATATTTATTACCCCAAAGATTTTGACAGGGATAGCCCCAAATAACAAAAATTTACAATGTCAGTAGAGGGTGTTTCCACCATTTGCCGCAATGACAACTTGACAGCGACGTCTCATGCTCCTCACTAGCCTCATGATGTTGTTCTGAGGCAATGCGTTCCACTCTTCCACAAGTGCTACACGCAGTTCTGCCATGGTATTATCATCCAGTCTCTTCTTCAACTGGTCCCAGATGTGCTCTATGGGGTTCAGGTCAGGGGACATTGATGGCCATACCTTATGAGGCACTCCAACTTCCTGAAGTCGAGCTCAATTCTGACACAATGTGGTGCAGCATTATCATCCATGAACAGAAAGTTGGGGGTGTGCTGGCGGAATTGGGGGATAATGATGGGTTCTATGAAGTCTCTGAAGTAAGAGCGTGCAGTGACTGAGCCATGTACAATAACCAAATCTGTTTTGCACTGACTGATGATGCCTGCCCAGACTGTTGCACCTCGTCCACCAAAGCAAACCCTGGAAACCATGTTGAACTCAGCGTATCAATCATCTCGCATTCTCCAGTAGCGCTGACGACAATCATTTCTGTGCAAGGTGATGCACTGCTGCATTGTCCACACTGTAAAAAAAAAAAAAAAAACGGCAGCTGTGGTTACCAGAATTCTACTGTAAAAAATACCATAGCACCGTTATTGTACTGTAAAAAATTTTTTTTAATTTTACAGTAAAAAAATGGCAGCTGTGGTTGCCAGAAGTTTACCGTAAAAAATACTGTAGCAATGATTTGGTTGTACCTGGAGGAAACCCAGCAAGCACGGGAAGAACATACAAACTTCATGCACACAGAGATGGGAATGAAGCCTGGCCAGGAATCAAATCCGGACCCTGGAGGTGCAAGGCGACAGTGCCAACCACTACACTACCATGCTTGCTACACAATTGCTGTCGTTGTTGGACTATTTGTTTTATTATGAATAACCACAATGAATTCATTCAGCAATTCTGTGAAAGCATCATTTTATCACACTAGCTGGAGCTAACAGAGATAGAAGTTACATTGCTAAGCATTCGGATTTTACTGTTAAGAAACTATTAAGAGTACTTTTTTACTAATTGATGAATACAAACCTAAATCAAATCATCAAAACCCATCAAAATTTATTCAAGATAAACATCAGCATGGCCCCATGTATTTTTTAATAAAGACAGCAAAACAATATTTAAATTATCAAAATCAAATATACAAATGTTTTGGGCAGACAATCTAAGCATATAATTTTATAGAAGGGCTTTTATTACAAATTTACACAAACAACTCATTTTATCACACACATGTTAAAATTGTTTATGTCCTCTGTCCTGCATTGTGGTTTTTAAGTACACACTGCACTGGGGTGTTAAATATGTTCATGTATTTTGTAATGGGTTTGGCACAAGGGCAAACACGGACATGTGGCGAGGTCTTATGGAAAAGGGGTAATTTTAACTAGGGAAGGAAAGGATTAAAGGAGGGAGGAAGGGAAAAAGGGAAGGAAAGGTGTGCACGTGCAGGTCTGGTGGGCAGTGCCCTGCTGGCATGTGGGAAGTGGCAATGTGGCGGCGGGCAAAGTGGCGCGTGCTAGCGGCTGTCCTTGCCACAGTGATCAAAGGGCTGAATACCATTCACAACTTTAAAGTCCTTGGTTAATTAGACGGCTATAAATCGCTAGCCTCTCTGTGTCCCTAGCCTAGCTCTGTGTCTCTAGCCTTGCTCTGTGTCCCTAGTCTAGCTCTGTGTCCATAGCCTAGCTCTGTGTCCCTAGCCTCTCTGTGTCCCTAGCCTAGCTCTGTATGGCTAAGCCTCTCTGTGTCCCTAGCCTCTCAGTTTCCCTACCCTCTGAGTTGCAGTGTTCCGAGTCTGTGTGTATGTTGGGCTAAAGACATGTTTAGCTAAATGTATGTTTAGCCAATTGCCATGGGTAGCTAATCACCATGTTTAGTTAATTGCCATGTTTAGCTGATTGCCATGTCTTTAGCCCTAGTCCTGTCTCTAGTCTCTAGTCCTGTGTCTTGTTCCCCCTGTCTTTAGCCCTAGTCCTGTCTCTTGTTCCCCCCATGTCTTTAGCCCTAGTTCTGTCTCTAGTCTCTAGTCCTGTCTGTCGTTCCCCCGTCTTTAGCCCTAGTCCTGTCTCTAGTCGTAGTCTTGTTGCAAGTCTTGTCCTGTCTCTAGTCTAGTCTCTACACGTCTCTAGTCTCTACGTGTCCCTAGTCCAATCTCTCGTCTCTCCGTGTCTCTAGTCTTGTTTTGCCCCGTTTCAGCTCGATGCTTAGTTTGTGTGTACTAGGTCTTTGTCAATAAGCCTGTGTTTCGCCATAGGGCTTATAATATGTGTAACGGGTATTAGAGCCTGTCTTCGTCATTAAGCCTGTGTTTCGACATAGGGCTTATAATATGTGTAACAGGGATTAGAGCCTGTATTTGTCCGATGTCCTGTATGTACAGTAATGTCTTAGAGCCTACGTCTTGTATGTGCCGCCATAGCGCCGGTGTCTCGCCATATCACCTGTGTTTCACATTATGCCTTGTTATAGTTTAAGTTTGTTGTTTGTTCGTTTTGGTTTGGTCTCGTCAGTGTGCGTGTTTTATGTTATCATTTCATTAAAGACACTTTTTGTTGAAAACACCCCTCTGCACCTATGCCTGCCTGTTTATGCCCATGGCAATAATATCAGCCTGTAACACCCCGAAAGTGACAACCACAGCTGCCAGTTTTTTACCGTAAACTGTTTTAATATAACAAACATGTAAATTAGATAGCTATAAACCGTAGAAAAAAATATTAAAATCCGTAAAATATACAGTACAATGAGTGCAATCCTGTACAACCAATAACATTGCTACCGTATTTTTTATGGTCGATTTCTGGCAAAATTAAGTTTTTCTCACCGTAAAATTTACGGTTTATTTTCTACAAGGCAGATATTTTTCTGATTTTTAAACTCTATTTACAAAGGTTTAGTAAAATAAAAAGTGATGCTTCAGTATATTAGTAACAAACACCTTCTCTGAGAGTTTATATGTAACATCCATAACTTTTTAAAATTTTACTGCAATAAACCATATTTTCATATGTTTTTAACTGTAAAATTTAAAGTCTTACTTTGTAAAACTAATTACAGTTTTTCCACTGTAAATTCTACGGTTATCCCAAGTTTTGTGAAATACGGTTTTATTCCGTAGCATTTATACGGTATTTTACTGTTGAAATTACAGAATTTTTTTTTACAGTGCAGGTCACATGGTCTTGTGTCCACTGAAAACGTTCACGGCGGCGTCTTGGTCACCTGCAAGTCTTGGTCAATGGGCCTGCAGCTGTGTGGCAGTTGCATGACGATGTCTGATGCATAGGTCCTTAGGTACTGGTCATCGTTGCAGTCTGTCACTCGTGGAGCTCCACTCCGCCAGTAGTCCAGTGTCTTGATGCAAGTCTGACACTTTGAGACACACCAAGTTCACGAGCAACATCTGACTGCCTGCCACCTACCCGAAGGCGCGCCATGGCTAGGTGGCTTTGCTCGTCCGTTAAGTGACGTCGTGTGTTCATGGCTGTTTAAATGATGAACTTGGAATGACTTACTGACAATACCAGCTTTTTATACCCACAGAATGTTGAAATTGATGCCACATTGAAAAAGGTTGTCTTTTGGGATTGGCCCCAATATAAGGCACACCTGTACACAGTGAGACTATTTCTATTACATGAAAAACACAAAATGAGGTGTGTATCACCCCAATACAATAGCCTCCCTATCCCAAAAATGTCTGAAGTGAAACAAACATTGTATATATGACATTCACTAAGTCTCTCACAATATCCCTAACTTATTGTGAGTAGTGTATACTGGTGGCATAGTGGTTGGCACTGTCGCCTTACACCTCAGAGTCAGGGTTCAAGTCCTACTTTGGGTCTGTATACATGGAGTTTTCATGTTCTCCTCCTGCTTTATTTGCATTCCCTCGATGTACTACAGATGTTATAGACGGATGGATGCTTGGATTTCCATGAACTCTTTTAAATCATTAAGAGTCCATCTGATCTAATTTTGTGTTAAACTTTTAACTATAAAATATGCATATTAACTTATATCCAACACACATGCACACACAATTAGAACATTAGCAAGCAGTTTGTGTTGATACAGTAGGATTGTAAAATATATATTTTAAAAAATCTGCATCCTACCTAGAAGTAACCACCAAGAAATGTTTTAAACAATAATTAATAATACTTGTTAAATTTACATTTGGAGAGCATTAGGTTGCTTTGTTTTGTTATTGTAATCTATAAAGTCCTTACACATTTTTTTTTATCTGTTATATATAGGCGCTTATTATTTTTTTTTTACTGAAAACTAATTTTGCATTTACTTTAAAGGTGTGTGGAAATGTGAGAATAACAGATATAAGCCTCTTTGTTGATGCTTCATGAGGGAAAAAAGCGGTTTGTTTCATTTTCTTTTGTATTTTTAAAAACACTAAGTTGTAGCCTAATCTGAAAGAGTTTTACTTAGGAAGGCATGATTGGCTTATTGCAAAATTAACATAAGCATGATCAAAGAAAAGGCATTAAGCATGTGTCAATTCTGTATGAACAAGACATTCAGGCGTTCGTGCTGATACATTAATTTACAAGATGTCATTTATTTTATTTCTCATCCGAATAAATTGGTGACAATTAAAAGCCAGAACATCAAATAGAGTTTTGTCGGATAGGCACTGCAGACTTTTTTTTTTTTTTCTCTTTTCAGAATCATTACTAATTCAGTTAGAGAAAGGGTTGCAACGACAGTCAGTCAGGTGAAGTTCATTTTATAGCGTGTTATGTAGAGGAAATGTTTCAGGTTATAAAGATGTTTCCAAGCTGATTTTCAGGTTGTGTTAAAGTCACTTATTCTGTATATACAAGAATCCACATGATAAGAGAGGTATAAAAGATCCAGACTGATGCCATGTGCGCAATCATTTATCCACATACAGACAGCATGTCATTATGAGAGGTAAATATTCTCATAAAATGCAGCTGGCATAACGATACCCTGCAAGTGATGTCATTGTGAAGCGTGATCTGTAGGAGGATGGTGACAATAATATTTTAATAAGCCAGAACCTTGACAGCTTTGTCAGCATATTTGGATGTGCTCTTTCTCCACTCCTTTCATCTCCAAGCAGACAGACCTTATCGGCTTGCTTGGCCTTTTTTCCCCCCCTCTTCTCTGACTAACAATGTGTTTTTCCAAAAATAGACCTGACTGAGGAACTGTAGAAATGCAGTCTTGGGAGTCTTGTGTATATCCGAAGCAATGAGCAGTGTGCATCTAATTGTGTTTCGTCCACTTTTTCAATTTAAAGTGTGAATCAGATGTCATATCTTTGGCTTTGTGAGTCAACCGAATGTGAGATTTTCTAATCACAAGAACATTTAAGTACCATAAGCCAAGTTTCTAGGATATTTAATTAAAGTTGGCAGCGATGAGCATCAGCATTTCTACTGGCTATATGAATCATCTGCATATGATTCAGCCCAGTCTTGCTGTTTTCTTTTGATTTCTCTTCCATATGTGTGTTGATTTTTTTCTCTCACTGAAAGAAGCACCACATTATAGCTATATAAACATAAAACTGTCCAAAATAAATAAATTAATAAATAAATAAATAAATAAATAAATAAATAAATATTTAATCCTGGTTCTTAGCACTGCACATGGTTACTGGCACGACTGATTTGGCCACAGGGCCTTAGGAATTCACAAGCGTTCCAATATTCGGTATAATCTAGCTGCATTTACATGGACTATATTTCTTTAATCCAACTGAAATCAATCCAATTAAATATCCCAACATAATTGTTTACATGACTGTTAATCCGATAAGATGCGCTTACATGTTCGAAGCATTTAATCAGAATGTAACTTTTTTGACATGCACAAAGCGGTTGTGCCGGCTGTGAAGCGTTTTTTTTTTTTTTTTCTATTTGAAAAGTATTTTGCTCCAGCTCTGAGGTTAAGTTAGCCTTATCGTGTTTTCCAGTAAATGCCACCTTCTGCACTATGATTGGCTACAAAAAGGCAGCATTATCTAGGATTGGTTCAATGCTGACATACATTTGGTTCCGCTTTCTCCACTAAAGACCTAGTAGATGAAAGTCTGAAGTATACAGATAAAGAATAAAAGCAAAATTTTCCTTTTGGAAATTTTTCAAGTCACATAATATTACCTCCACATGGGGCAAAGTGCAAAACATACTTATTCCAAAAAAAAAAAAAAGAAAAAAAGAAGAATCAGTTTTCTAGTGTTTACATGGCTTATATTTTACTAATAAGTATTTTCAAGAGGTTTACACCACCCTCTTTTTGAAAATTCATCCCAAATAGGGAGGGCCTGGGTCAGGCTGTTGTGAGCTTGGCACAGGTTTTATGCCAGATGCCCTTTCTGATGCAACCCTCCCATTTTATTTAGACTTGGGACCGGCACGGTATCCAGTGGCTGGGGATTGTGCATCGGTGGGGATCAAACTCGGGCCTTACACATTATTATTATTATTATTATTCATTCATTCATTCATCTTCTATACCGCTTTATCCTTATACACAGGGTCGCGGGGGGCCTGGAGCCTATCCCAGGAGGCTTAGGGCACTAGGCGGGGTACACCCTGGACAGGGTGCCAATCCATCGCAGGGCACACACATGTACGCACATTCACACACTCATTCACACACTACGGTCAATTTGGGAACGCCAGTTAGCCTAACCTGCATATCTTTGGACTGTGGGAGGAAACCGGAGTACCCGGAGGAAACCCACCAAGCACGGGGAGAACATGCAAACTCAATGCACACAGAGACGGGAATCGAGCCTGGCCGGGGAATCGAACCCAGACCCTGGAGGTGCAAGGCGACAGTGCTAACCACTACACCACCGTGCCGCTATTATTATTATTATTATTATTATTATAGTTATTCCAACTATTAGTCAAATATTAGGGTCCACGTGAACATACCTTGCAAGTGTGATATTCCTTTTATACCAAAGTTCAAAAACAAACAAAAAAAAACATTTCAGACATAAGCTAGCCAAAAGTTAAATTTATTTTTACCCCACTATCGTACATATACAGTATGTACTGTATATACTGTACTGTATATTATAAAGAGGCTACACTCACTGACTAGCAGCATTCATAAAATTGTAAGCACTCTTGGAATGCTATTCATCCAAACAGATTAGCAAATCTAAAAAAGTGTTGTACACTGCCTGGACAAAAACTGTCACAATTGAAATTTAAATAGGAAAATACCTAAGGGACTTTGACTAGATAATTACTTCAGGGACTAATATTTTTCAGCTGGTAACATTTTTTTCCAGCCCTACCTGATGCAGAAAGTAGCTTCTCATTTCTTATACATCCATGTCAGATGTATCCTGAAGTCATGAAATTGATATTTATGTGTTGACCAGCATCAAGCAAAGATACTGATCAGCATAGTGCTGAACTGTCTACTTTGTGTCTACATGATTTACTTTTTTTAAATCATGAAAGATCGTAATCGGAGTTAAACATCTCGCTATATTTAATATTGTATAATAGAGAGCAGTAAATCAGAAATACAGCCATGTGCAAAATTTAGTACCCCCCTTTTTTTAATTCCTGTGTGTGTGCATGTGTGTGTGTGTGTGTGTGTGTGTGTGTGTGTGTGTGCGAAAACATAATAAAAATAATTCATCATTCATTCAATCGATTTGATCACAGCGAGTCTCAGTATTTAGCAAATACAATCTCAGACAAACATGTTTTTTTTCACCGTGCTATTATTTATTTAATAAAATAAAGGCAAAAAAAAAATGGTGGGAATACTAAGTACCCCCTATGATTCAATAGCTTGCAGATTCACACTTAGCAGCAACAACTGGAAGGAATTGTTTCCCTAGATTCTCTTACATTGTTATTAAGATGGTGACTTAGTAGTTAGCACTGTCGCCTTGAACCTCCAGGGCCAAGGTTCGATTCCTGCCTTGGGGCATAGAGTTTGGTATGGTCTTCCCATCCTTGGTGGGTTTGTTCTGAGTATTCTGGTTTATTCCCACGGTCCAAATACAAGCAGATCAAATTACCTATACTGTATGTATGTGACTTGTGATGGATTGGCACCCTGTCCAGTGTGTACACCACCTCGTGCTCTATGTCTCCTGGCATAGGTTCCATGACCCTGCATACAGGATAAAGCAGTATAGATGATGAGTGAATGTTGTAAAGGAATTTTGGTTCATACTTCTTCACAACATTGTTTTTGTTCATTACGGTTTTGGACATGTGCTAATGCACAACTCTCTTAAGGTCCCGCCACAGCATTTCAATTGGGTTGAGGTCTGGACTTTGACTAGGCCATTCCAAAACCTTGACACTTTTTTTTTCAGCCATTCTGGTATAGATTTAGATTGAGATTTTGTCCTGTTGCATGACTCAACTTTACCCATCAGACAGGTGGCCTCACATTTGCCTCTAGAATCCTCCAGTATACAAAGGAGTCCATGGTCAACTCAGTGACTAAAAGATGCCCAGGTCCTGTGGTGCAAAACAAGTCCAAATGAAACAAATCTCTACCGTGATTGGATCTAGCTTTTATCAACTCCGTACGCTCGCTAAAATTAAACCTTTTCTCACTGATAAGACTCTAGAGATGGCCATTCATGCCTTCATTACAACCCGGCTTGACTATTGCAACTCTCTTTATTATGGTGTTTCTAAAGCTCAAATCGCCCGTCTTCAACTGGTTCAGAACGCTGCTGCTAAATTTCTAATGAAAAAGAAAAAAGGGGATCATGTGACTCCGCTTCTGAAAGCCCTTCATTGGCTGCCTGTTCAATTCATAATTCATTTTAAAATTTTACTATTTGTTTTTAAATCGTTACACCAGCAAGCACCCATCTACTTATCTGAATTGCTGCACCATCATACCCCCCTGAGAAGATTGAGATCCTGCGACCAGAACCTCCTCTTAATCCCACACTCCAGACTTAAGCGTAGAGGTGACCGTGCTTTCTCGGTTATTGGGCCTCGTCTCTGGAATGACTTGCCACTTTATATTCGAACGGCTCCCAGCTTGACCATTTTTAAATCCCTTTTAAAAACCCATTTGTTTTCCCTGGCCTACTAGGCGCTACTGTGCCTATTTCGCTGTTGTATGTACAGTATAGTGCATTTTTAGCCTATTACATTTTTGTGTGTATAGTGTATTTTTAGCCTTTTTATGATATTATGATGTGGATGTACAGCACTTTGGTCAGTCTCACGGCTGTTATAAATGTGCTTTATAAATAAACTAAACCTAAATCATCACCCTTGCACTGCTGTGCTTGAAAGTGCATATGCGGTATTTCTCCTAAAATGCTGTTTGGTTTTTACCAAACATGGCACTGGGTACTAAGGCCAAATGACTCCACTTTGGTCTCATCTGTCTGTAGGACATTGTCCCAGAAGTCATTGTTATTTGTTCAGATGCTGTTGCAAACCTCAGTCATTCTAAAATGTTCCTTTTAGCTATGATTATCAACTCTCTTGAATGCTTTCCACTTATGAATAATCTTCCCCACTGTAGAACATTAAACTTCAAATTGTTTGGAAATGGTTTTATAACCCTTTTCACACTGATGTGCAGAAACAGTTGCTTCTAAGACCAATGCTTATGTCTTTCCCTCTTGGCAACACACACCTGAATGCTCCAGACCAGCAAACTGCCAAGACTTCTGCTTTTATAGAGGTCTGCACACCTGCTGATGATCAATTAATCAAGGGGTGATGATTAGCAGCACTTGGTTGCATCTTACCCTCTTAAATCTTGTGGAAGCAGTAAGGGAGTATTTAGTATTTCCCACATACTAAATTATTATTTTTTTCTTTTTGGCTTCATTTTTGTTAAATAAAATAATGGCACAGTAAAAAAAAAAAAACCTGCCGTGGTCATAAAAAAGGGTGCATACAAATTGGACATAAAAAAACAGTGTTATGAGGAATCCAGATTGACCCTATTTCAGAGTGATGGATGCATCAGCATAATAAGGAAAGTGCATGCCCCATCATGCATAGTGCCCACTGTACAAGCCTCTGAAGGCAGTGTAATCATATGAGGTTTCTTCAATTGCTTCAATTGGTTCATGATGGTACAGGAACAATCCAGGATGACAATGCCAAGAGTCATCAGGCTCAAGTTGTGAAAGAGAGGCTCTGGGAGCATGAGGAATCATTTTCACACATGAATTGGCCACAATTGAAAGTCTTTTAGATGTTCTGGGGAAGACTTGATGTAGTGATTTGGGTCTCTCATCATAATTACAAAATCTTGACCAAAGATGAATGTCGCTCTGGTAAGAGAAAAGGACATATGCCATACTCCACACGTACATCTGTATTTTTTGCTCTCCATGTACAGTACAAGCCAAAAACAGTCACTACTGAAATTAGATTTTCTAAACATCCTTGGATTGCGTTTTTCAAAAGATGTGCTTTCAGTGTAAAAAAATAGAGTTTGCATGTGAACAAAAGGACAAACTCTCTCATTAAAAAAAAAACCTGCATACATGTGGACAAGACCTCAGTTTAATGATGTTGCACAAGGTTATGGGAATAATGCCATGGTGAATACACAGCATACTGTATTCATAGCTAAGAGCAATCAAATATTCATATCATGCAGAAGGCCCGGTTTCGATTCCCAGCCAGTGCCCAAACCCCAGCCACTGAATGAAATGGCGCTCCAAGGCCCGGATGAAATGGGAGGGTTGTGTCAGGAAGGGCACCTGGCATAAAAACCTGTGCCAAGGTTGTGAGGCAATCCCTTGCCGGGAACAGCTGAAAGACCAACAGCATTATTATGATTATTATCTATCTATCTATCTATCTATCTATCTATCTATCTATCTATCTATCGATCGATCGATCGACTGCTTTATTAATTGATTGGCTGATTTGCTGACCAGTCAATAATATACAATAAAAATATGTACAGTATAGCGCATAAGTAACTTTGTTCACCCTTCCAGATCAGGTTTATTCCCAATTTAACCATTTTTTTAATGTTAAATAAATTACTTGGACTATAACTGTATATTCTGGGGAAAATAGCAATTACATTAAAGCCAATAGGTTTCCAAAAATGTAGGTTGATACAGTGCATTTTTATAAGGTCAGTTTGCAAAGAGATTTTTCATTGTCGGGAACACAGACAAGGCAATTGCAAACTTCAAAGATTAATGACTGTATCTATAGGAATCGTAGTGCTTATGAATGTTTTGCAATAACAGTAATCCGGTAATGCAGTAATTTAAGTCAAACTGCATAGAGTACAAGATGATACACATACTGTATACATGGTATTACAGTACAATGCCTTATTAATTGTTGTTTAGAAAGCCATCATTGTTCCATCTGTGAAGTCTAGTGATTTTTTTCATGCTGTAGAATTACTAATTAGAGTCTATTATGTGCAGTATGTACTGTATGGGTATGTATCAGGTAGTGCTACACCCTCACAGCTCCAGTGTCCCTGGATTGATCTTGAACTTGTTTCACTGTTTGTGCAGAATTTCTGCACAAAGTTTCTTTGTGTCCACATATTTTTTCCCCTCATTTACCTCAAAACATACCAGTGGTTAAAGTATATCGTCCCTTGGTCTAAGATGTATTCCACTACATGCCCAGTGTTTCAGAGATAGACTCTGGATAAAACACCAACCTGCAGTCAGCAGATAAGTGAGAAAGTCAATATTTATATGTTGTAATATTTTATATACAGTATGCCAAGAGCATAATTATAATATATTGATGGGGATATTTTGGGTATTTTGGTCCATCCAGGTGCCATCCGCGATTCTCCCCACTCAGCAAATGCATCCGTTGTTACTCAGATTATCATTCAAACATGTCGCCATTTACCCAAACCTGCATGACTTTGGACTGTGGGAGAAAACCGCTTTGTACCCAGAGAAAACTCACTAAGCACGTCGAAAACATACAACCTCCATGCACACAGACCCCAGACAGGAATCGAACCCCAACCCTGGACAGGCAACCACACACCACTTTCTAGATTAATCCTTAGCAAATGTTACATAATAGTAACTAATCTTAACAAAAACTCATGAATTATTATTATTACCACTGCTTCAATTATTATAGTGTATTGTAGTTCTGTCTGAGTGCAGTTGCCATCCCCAAGCAGAAGCTGCTGCTCAACAAGATAGGGTAGGTACTGTCTTTCTTCTTTGTCGTTTAGCTGTTCCCGTTCAGAAGGCCCCAACGCAAATCATCTGCCTCCATCTAACCCTATCCTCTGCATCCTCTTCTCTCACACAAACTAACTTCACATCCTCTCTCACTACATCCCTAAATCTCCTCTTTGGTCTTCCTCTAGACCTCCTGCCTGGCATTTTCAACCTCAGCATCCTTCTAACAATATATTCACAATCTCTCCTCTAAACAGTACAAGTAATTAATCACTTGCTAAATTTGTGTATTCCTATTCAGTGTTGACAATGTAACACTAACAATGCTTTGCTTCAACTCACTTGAAAAGATAACAATAATGTCAATATTTTATTTGCTGCTGAAACTATATTTGTGAAATTATAAATATATCTGTTGTTTGAGCAGATGCATGGGGTAACTAATGTTAGTGATGGTTGATTGATTAGAACTCAACAACAAGCTTATTTTTTAAGGCTCTGAATTACTGATCAGAAATTCCTCAGTTCAATCCCAACCTCCATCAGGTTACCATTGTTGGGCCCTTAATGACAAATAACTTATTTATCCACACATTCACTCATCAACCGGCAAAAGTACATGCGGACACAACTAATGTTAATGTCTTTTATACATTGTATTTTTATATAAAGCCAGAAAGTCTGAGTGTCAGTCATTTATGTTTCACTGCATGTGTAATTTATATAGATTTATGTGTTTGTATAGTATACTGTACAGCTGTGCTTGTGTATTATAAATAGCATTATTAGTGTTTGTTTGAATGATGTGCAAGCTGTTGTATTACATCCAGCTTTCATTCACAGTGAATATTATTATGAAGGCTGGCAGTGCCATTCGCCTTTTTTTTTTGGCAGACTTAGAAAACAAGAAAAGTAAGTTGAGATCAATGAGAGAATGAGTAGTAGACGCATGAATGAATGGATATAATAATATTTGCCATTCAGTTCAGAAATGATTGGGAGGTCATTCCTGATCATCATGGCAAGAAACACCACTCGCTTACTTATACAGTATATTAGAGATGTTCCGATACCATGTTTCCCCTCCCGATACCGATTCCGATACTTGGGCTCAGGGTATCGGCCAATACCGAGTACCGATCCGATACCTGGGTGTGTATCTGTACAGTGTATATATATATATATATATATATATATATATATATATATATATATATATATATATAGCATTTCTTTTTTTAAGTAAAATACTACTAGCCGTGTGTAACGGGTTCGACCCTAAGTGCACGGGCGACACCATGAGACACGAGGCGAGGTCTTACAGGGAAAAGGGTAATTTATTTAGAAAAATGGGTAAGGAAAGGGTTAAAGGCTCTATGCGGTCTTTTCCGCTTTGGCGGCAGGGATGCGAAGGCAGGCTCGACGCGGAAGTGAAGGTGCCGCGGGAGCTCACGCAGCTCGTTCACACGCTCCTCTCGTGGAGATCAAAGGCGCCCCCCTTTTTAAAGTCTTTGGGGCGCATCACATCGCCCCACTCTTGTGCCACTGTCTCTCATAAAATCCACCGCGTCACAAAGTCCAGCTTCCCAACAGTCAGACCCCGAGCTACGCTGTGACACTGTGTAACTAAGCTAAGCTAGCAAAGCTAGCGGGCATAAATATGTTATGTTTAGGAAAATGGTATCGGATCGGTACGTGGACTCAAGTACTCGCCGATTCCGATGCTAGATTTTTTTGTAGAACAACCCTAATATATATATATATATATATATATATATATATATTCATTCATTCATTCATTCATTTTCTGTACCGCTTTATCCTTATATACAGGGTCGCGGGGGCCTGGAGCCTATCCCAGGAAACTTAGGGCACAAGGCGGGGTACACCCTGGACAGGGTTATATATATATATATATATATATATATATATATATATATATATATATATATATATATATATATATTGTCACTTTGGTGCATTTGGACTACAGAGAGAAAGAGTGTAAGAATGTTAACAAGGCAGGGAGTGCAGATGAGATGGAGGTGATTGAAATATGGAGCAAATACTGATGGTTAAGATTTAATAATGACAGGTTAAAAGGAGAGAGAGAGAGAGAGAGAGAGAGAGAGAGAGAACTGAGCAAACTATCACAACAGACTGTTTTTTTTATTACAAATTGGTGAGGATGGCAAAGAAGGATGTTGGGGCAGATTTGGTCCCCACTATGCCGACTCTATGAATATGGTCATGTGGTATGCCCAGGCTTTAGGCTGTCTACTTTGTTCAGTATCTTTTTTTCCTTTCATGAATGTTTATCTATGTGTGGCAGCCTGGGAAAACCCCTCACGTACTGACACTTTGATGTTTTTACACGGTTTCCTGACTGACATATGTTTCTCTTTCAGACAACAAGGAGTGGTGCTCTAGCATTCTATAGGATGTCTATCCCCAAAATTAAATAGAATTTAAGGATTTTGAATGATTAGGTTTATCTGTATTTGGATTAAGCCTGGCACATTGACAGTGTCAGGAAATCACAGTTGTAACGAGATATTGATTTAAAGTTGATTACTTTGTCTATACAGTGCCATCTTTGATTTGCTGGTTAGTTCAGTTTACTGTTTTGTACGTACACTGCTTGAGTTGTTGATCCTGTTAGTTGATCCTGTTGTAACCTAATAGTTGTCCTTTTGAATGATCCTTAGGTCCTACTGTAGCCCTATTTGCACTTTTCCTTTTGTCCCTGCTTTGTTTTTTATTAAAGTGGATTTAAGCTCGTTATTGAACCACAATTTGTGTTTGCAGGCGGCACGGAGGTGTAGTGGTTAGCACTGTTGCCTTGCACCTTCAAGGCCCGAGTTTGATTCCGGGCCTGTTCAATTCCCGTCTATGTGTACATGGAGTTTTCATGTTCTCCTTGTGCCTAGTGGGATTCCTCCGGGCTACTCCGGTTTTCTCCCACAGTCCAAAGACAGATTAGGTTAATTGGCGTTCCTACAGTAAATTGCCCGTAGTGTGTGAATCAGTGCATGTGTGGTCTGTGATGGATTGGCACCCTGTCCAGGGTCTCGTGGGATAGGCTCCAGCCCCCCTGTGACCCTGAACACAGGATTTAGCGGTATAGCCGATGAGCGAATGAGTGTCTGTGTTTGCATCCTGTCTCTCCTCCAAATGTGAAATTACGTTTATTGACATTTCTGTGAATACTTCAGGAGGTAGTTTATAATCTTATTGAAAAGTGATAAAAGTGTGTTGAAAGCTGTAAAAAATCTATCTTGACATTTTTGGTCAAAGCAAAATATTTTTTTTACAGATGCTCAGATTCGGTGACTTGATGCATAAACATTAATTTATGTGCGCGTTCTTGTCATGCGACCGGGGGGTGGGGGGGGATGGGTTGCGTGTTCTGATCATAAAAATATAGTAACGAGGCTATTTTTAAAATGTAAGGAGTAGAAAGTACAGATAATTGCTTAAAAATGTAAGGAGTAGAAGTAAAAAGTCGGCTGAAAAATAATTACTCCAGTAAAGTATAGATACCCAAAATTTCTACTTAAGTAAGGTAACGAAGTATTTGGACTTCGTTACTTGACACCTCTGGTATTATTGTAGTTGAGATAGGGAGAAGTGATTCAGTTACAGAGGCGGCACGGTGGTGTAGTGGTTAGCACTGTCGCCTTGCACCTCCAGGGTCTGGGTTCGATTCCCCGGCCAGGCTCGATTCCCGTCTCTGTGTGCATGGAGTTTGCATGTTCTCCCCGTGCTTGGTGGGTTTCCTCCGGGTACTCCGGTTTCCTCCCACAGTCCAAAGATATGCAGGTTAGGCTAATTGGCGTTCCCAAATTGCCCGTAGTGTGAGTATGTGTATGTGTGTGTGCCCTGCGATGGATTGGCACCCTGTCCAGGGTGTACCCCGCCTAGTGCCCGAAGTCTCCTGGGATAGGCTCCAGGTCCCCCGCGACCCTGAACACAGGATTAAGCGGTATAGAAAATGAATGAATGAATGAATGATTCAGTTACATTTTGATTCTTTTATTTGTCCGTTCATATATTGCCACACTGATTGACTTAATATATTTTTTTATTCACTTATTTGTTTGCATTTGAGATGTTAAATGTTGCAATTCCTCCATACTCCTCCATCACATCATGTAGGGGTGAATTATTTGCTAAGTTTATTTGGAATTGAAAGAAAGAAAATCATGATACTAACAAAAACATAATACAACTCGAGGTGACACCCAGGTATAGTGATAATATTGTACACATGAGCTACGTTTGAATAACATTTGCAATATCTCTGTCCACATGAAAATGCTAAATGCCCTGTTAAGTGGTGTTTGGAGCCCGCCTAGACAAAACATTGGACAAGGCTAGACAAAACAAAGGTTCCGCTTTGTAGAAGTCCAATGGGTCTTACAAAACTGTTATCGCTGTCTCTGTGGTCTGAGTTTTGTATGGAGCAGCAGTGAGCTCCGTAGTACTTTCAGGCACCTCTGAATGTTAACGTCTACGTTAACGTGTATGTGTGAGTAATTACACACAGTAACACTAAGCAACATTACTCACTAGTTTACTGTACGTAAGTCAAAGGTGATGTCAAATCAAGGAGACTAACACACAGACATTGACATCATATGCACACATGGTGACGTTACAAAATCTCCACTTCCCCGTCCACACAACACCACTGAAAACAGAGTTTTGGAAAATCTTCACTTTGGACGTAGTTTTCCAAAAACCCAGTTTTCAACGACCAAAATGGCATTTGCATGTGGACGAAAGGCCAAAACCGCAGATAAAAATCCTCATCTTTAAAAATACCCAGCTACTGTACAGTATGAGAGGGCATGGCCTCAATCTCTCCCTTACTTCTCCGCTTATACCACAGTTTACAACCATCTTTACCACATTACAGTAGCATAAAGAACATTTCTTTTCCCCTGCTGTGTTTATTGCCCCTGCCTGCCCCAGTCAGTAGCGGTATATTTATCTGACAACACCAGAAGTGTCTCTCTGTAAGTGTGACCAGAAATCTAACATGATAAAGGTTACAGAAAACATTTCAGTGACTTTGAACTGTTGTCCTTTTTGCTTTCTGCCTATAAATCATTCTTTGAACAACAACAAAGTGTAGTAGTAGAAAAAAAAAAAGAATTGTGTTGTGTGCTTGGTTTGTTGCCCAAATACGATAATTAATTGTGATAAAAAAATAAATGCCTTCCAGCAACAGCTAATGTCAAGCTTTTCAGTCAAAGCTTGACAGCTTGATTTGTGCCAGGCATACATGATTATAATTGAAATAACTTTAATACATAACATACTGTGAATGTAAAAAAAAAAAAAAAGGTATAATGACAAATAATTTATTAAATAAATAAATAGCAGCAGAAGAGGCTATCAACCCTTTTTTTTTTTGCACCTAAAAATAGTTTAATTAATTTGTATCATGCTTTTAAGTTTTTCAATTGACTCACCCTCTTACAACAAAATGAATGTGAAATTTTGTCAAAATGCTCTGCAGTCCTTTTATCACATATTGAATGATATGAACTACTTAATTTTTTTTTAAATGTGCAGTTTTAACGTTTATATGTATTTCCACAGGTATTTGTAATTTTTTTAATAAAGTGGGAACATACAGCGCATATCACATAACTGCACATTGGTTTCTGTGTGGCTTCTTCAATGATCAAAGTATCACTTTGTACAGTACATTCTTCTTTAAGGTATTTCTGATAAAGTTGTCAAAATTAAAAAAAAAAATTATCGTTATCCGATGAGCTGTCAGAATTTAACTAAAAGGTTATATCAATTAAAGGACATAGATGGTCACTGATGGTATTGTTAAAGTTACTTTAGTAACCTCGTTAAAATAGGTAGAGGAATATTACTGTAGCTAGAACAGAGACAAGTGAGTGACAAACAATTAAATTCCGGAGACACTTTGTTCCTTACTTCATTGCTAAGATTTATTCCATTGGTCTATTTTGTGAATTTATGACTCACATGGGCAACAGATTCACAGTGAACTGGTTTAAAGTTATTATAATAATAACTCATTCATTCATTCATCTTCTATAACGCTTTATCCTTCTATACAGGGTCGCGGGGGACCTGGAGCCTATCCCAGGAGGCTTAGGGCACAAGGCGGGGTACACCCTGGACAGGGTGCCAATCCATCGCAGGGCACACACACATACACACACTCACACACCCAATCACACACTACGGGCAATTTAGGAACGCCAATTAGCCTAACCTGCATATCTTTGGACTGTGGGAGGAAACCGGAGTACCCGGAGGAAACCCACCAAGCACGGGGAGAACATGCAAACTCCATGCACACAGAGACGGGAATCGAGCCTGGCCGGGGAATCGAACCCAGACCCTGGAGGTGCAAGGCGACAGTGCTAACCACTACACCACCGCGCCGCGCCTATAATAATAATAATAATAATAATAATAATAATTGCATAAGATCTCAGGAATCATACTTCATTCTGCAGAATTTTCTATTTATATTCCTATAGTTTCATAGCAAATGTTCCCTAAAATATTTTAATTAGAAATTCATATTAATGTGTTATTTTCCTTTATATATTCTTATTTAGGATTGTAAAAGTACATGAAAGTGGAGATATTTATACTGCTTGTGTCAAATTGTCAGTAAACATTTTACATCTTATTGTTTCCCAATTTTTGTTTTTGGAAAAACATTGCAATCTCAGTTTTTAGTCATTATTATCATCGTGAGAAAAAAGTAATTAGTGTACAGTGCTATGAAACTGTATTTACTCCTTTACTTTTTTTGCATGTCACACTCAAATTAATGACAGTATCAAACTAATTTTAATATTATACAAACCTGAGTAAATACAAAATGCAGTTTTTAAATGATGATCTCATTTATTAAGGGGCAAAAGCAGTCCAAACCTACCTGGTCCTAGTGTAAAAAAAAGTTTAGACTTTCTAAACATAACTGATTGTGCCAACTTGGCAGCAACAACTGCAATCTTATGGTTGTAAAGCTGACAAAGACTACAGTAAGTCTTTCACATCCCTGTGGAGGAATTTTGGCCCACTCTTCTTTTTAAAATAATTTTAATTCTTTGAAGAGTTTTCGAGCATGAATGGCTTGTTTATGGATTAAGGATTACTTTATCCACATAGGGCCAGACAGATTCGGATAGCTGTTTACCCTTAATAAATTAAATCATCATTTAAAAACTGCATTTTGTCTTTACACAGGTTATCTTTGTGCAATATTAAACTTTCTTCCATCATTCAAGAGTGATGAATATGCAAAAAAATAACAATTCAGGTGTCACACCTGTGCCACCACGGTCCCGGGAAATAAGATCTGGTTCTCCGGACTACTGAGCCGTAACCTTGTCGCCCCCTAGTGTGTCAACGTTGGTATGTCTCCCTGTGTTGTCAAATGAGTTGCACCTGTCTTTCCCCTGTGTGTCACTATTTAAACCAGCCGAACCCGTAGGTCCCTGTCCGTTCACTGTTGTGTTATCTGTGTTGATGTGTGTTTGTTGTCCAACAATACCAGGTGCTTATTTATGCCTCCTCTCTTTGCCTCCCAGTACTAAGTGGTGTCTGCACGGCCAGCGTGCGCCGAGGACTTTCCGGGGAGTCTTGACCACCGATAGTGGGTCACGCGATCGCCTGGGCAGGTGGCTTTATTGTTTAATGTTTGCTTTTGTGTTTCACTTTTTTGCATAACAAAAGTGCACCTCCGACATCCCACTGGCAGACCCGGCTCGGGGAGAGAGGGAGAGTTATTTCTGTTAAGAAAGTCCACCAGCTAATCGGCACCGCGTGTTTTGTTTGTTCTTTTTCCCTGTCTCGAAATAATAAAGGCGAGACTAAACTGCACCCTGCATCTTGTGTCCTACTTCTGAACTCAAGGGATCATGACAGATGAACGGACCTTCATGGACGCAGCAGGGGTCCCGCTGCCAGACGACCGTGCCAGCATGCACGCCTTTCTCCGAGACCAGCAACGGGAGATCGACAGCTTGGCGCGGGCCGTGCATGACCTCGCCTGTAGTGTCGGCCAACTGGCCACCGCATGACCCACACATCCAACTGCAGCACCTTCACCGCCCCGCCCCGCGCCACCTGAGAGGTACGCAGGAGATCCTGAGGGATGCAAACGCTTCCTATTAGCCTGCGAACTGTACCTGGCGGAGTTTCCGAACATGACGGATCTCCAAAAGGTCAGTTTTATCACCCAGCAGCTCTCGGGAAGAGCCCTAGATTGGGCCACCGCGGTATGGAATGCGGGAGGGGTTACGACGTCGCGATACCACCGCTTCATAGAGGCTCTTCGTGCTGTATTTGACCACCCTGATCAGGGACGATCCGGAGAACAGCAACTGATGCGGATCAGGCAGGGCAACAATCCAGTGGCGGAGTATGTGGTCCGGTTTCAGGTTCTGGCCGCAGAGAGCGGATGGTGCGATCGGAGCCTGCTCGCACACTTTCGGGATGGACTCAGCCCGGACATTCAGCTGGAGCTTGCGTGCCGGGATGCAGAAATGTCACTGGAAGGGTGCATCGCTCTGGCGATAAAGCTGGACCAGCACCTGCGGGCACAACGACGCTCAGCATCTCGACCATCCCTCAAGCGACCTGAACCCCGCCGAAAGGACGTTTACCACCCCCCGCCTTTGAATCAGCGCGACGACACCTCATCAGAGCCGATGGACGTCGGCTCCTCTCGTCTCTCAGCCACGGAAAGGTCCCGATGCATGTCCGCGGGACTCTCCCTGTATTGTGGGGGGGAACATCATCAAGTGCAGTCCTGTCCGTTACTTAAAGTAACCAGCTACACGCCATCACGCACTCACCTACCTTTTAGTTTACGAGCCACATTATCGCATAATAACTTTACACTGTCTGTCTTTCCCCTAATAGATTCCGGGTCGGCTGGGAACTTCATCTCATCCACTCTACTTTCCTCGCTGCGAGCTCCTATGTCGAAGCTTCCATACCCGATATCGATTAAAGCTCTAGATGGCCAACACTTAAAACAATCGCCTGTTACATTAATTTCTGCGCCCCTGCGGTTAACTTTCCCCGGTCACACCGAGGAAATAAAATTCTTTGTGCTTCCTCGATCTGATCAGTCCGTCGTGCTGGGACTCCCATGGCTCAGTTTTCACAACCCTAATTTTAATTGGACTAATCCGCGCATCACGTCCTGGTCCCCTAGATGCTCCAAATATTGTAAACCGTTATCATTGACGGTCCAAACCACCAGTATCGAGATCCCGCGTGCCCAAGTGTCAACTACAGTGCCATCAGAGTATGCGCAGTTTCGAGATGTATTTAGTGTTAGGGCAGCAGCGCGACTTCCCCCTCGTCGTCCGTGGGACTGTGCGATTGAGCTCCTGCCGGGGAAAACACCGCCTTGCTCGCGTATTTACCCATTATCCCTGGAGGAGACCAGGGCGATGGATGAATACGTGGAGGAGGCTCTTCGGCAGGGGCTCATCAGCAAGTCCACTTCCCCCGCTTCGGCAGGTTTCTTTTTTATAGAAAAGAAAGGCGGGGGCCTCAGGCCCTGCATTGATTACAGAGGTTTAAATGCAGTAACAGTAAAGTATAATCACCCACTGCCGCTGGTACCGGCCGCTATCGACCAACTCCGAGGCGCTTCCATCTTTACTAAACTTGACCTCCGCAGCGCTTACAACCTCGTTCGTGTGCGTAAGGGCGACGAGTGGAAGACTGCGTTTAGCACTACATCAGGCCATTATCAGTATAACGTGATGGCTTATGGATTGGTAAACGCACCTGCGGTGTTTCAGGGGTTCATGAACGACGTGTTTAGGGATATGTTCAACCGTTTTGTGATAGTATACTTAGATGATATCCTAATATACTCGCGGTCATATTCCGAACACGTCTGCCATGTAACAGCCGTTCTGCATCGTCTGCGCGCGCACGGGCTCTACGCGAAGGCTGAGAAATGCACATTCCACAAGAAGGAGATCGCATTCCTCGGCTATCGCATAGGGCCACGGGGGGTCGAGATGGAGGCGTGCAAGGTGGAGGCGGTAACACAATGGCCCGAGCCCAAAGCAGTAAAGGCGCTACAGAGTTTTCTCGGGTTCGCCAATTTTTACCGGCGTTTTTTTCGAATCTTCAGTACGATCGCAGCACCACTCACTACTCTACTCAAAGGTAAGCCACAACGATTAGGCGTGTTTTCCGCGGAAGCGAGAAAAGCCTTCCTAAGACTTAAGAGCGCTTTCACTACAGCCCCAGTTTTACGGCTACCTGATCCCGAGAGACCTTTTGTCGTTGAAGTCGACGCCTCGGAAGTAGGAATAGGCGCGGTGCTATCCCAACGCCAAGGTCAACCCGAGAGACTCCACCCCTGTGCATTCTTTTCTCGCAAACTGACACCTGCCGAGCGAAATTATGACATTGGGAATAGAGAACTACTCGCAGTGAAAGCGGCGTTAGAGGAGTGGCGTCACTGGCTAGAGGGAGCCAGACACCCTTTCATTGTACTAACCGATCATCGAAATTTAGAATACATCCAACAGGCTAAGAGATTAAACACTCGCCAAGCCCGGTGGGCACTGTTCTTCACGCGCTTTCGCTTCCAAATCACCTATCGGCCCGGGTCCAAGAATAAGAAGGCAGATGCCTTGTCACGTTACTATCCCACACCACAGTCTAACTTGGACCCGGTAACCATTCTGCCCGCCTCTATGGTAGTCGCGCCCATGCAGTGGGATATCGATGAGGAGATTGAACGGTGGGCGCGGGACAATCGTTCCGTGCCGGCCGGCTGCCCCCCTGCTCGAACGTTTGTCCCAGCCCCGCTGTGTGAACGCATTACCATAGAGGCCCACACTAGCCCGGCTTCAGGGCATCCAGGTATTGCTCGCACCTTAAGACTTCTAAATCAGAAATACTGGTGGCCAAAGATGCGGGAAACGGTGAGAACAGTCATGTTATCGTGCTCAGTCTGTGCAACCACGAAACATCCGCGTGGGTTGCCAGTTGGAAAATTAACGCCCCTACCTACACCGAGCAGACCGTGGTCACACATAGCTGTAGACTTTGTGACGGACCTGCCGGTGTCAAAAGGGTACACAACGATATTGGTGGTTGATCGATCAGTTTTCTAAGGGCTGTCGCTTCATTATATTTGGCTCCCTCCCGTCAGCGCTCCAGGTGGCAGAAACCCTATTCGAAACAGTGTTTCGCTGCTATGGCATCCCGGAGGACATTGTTTCAGATCGGGGTCCCCAATTTATCGCCAAGGTCTGGAAAGCTTTCTTCCAGAAATTGGGGACCACCCCGAGTCGAACGGACAGGCAGAGCGGGCTGTCCAAGAACTTGGGAGGTACCTCCGTGCATACTGTAGCAGTAGACAACACGAATGGGCAGACTGTTTAATCTGGGCAGAATACGCACAAAATTCGTTATGCCACTCCGCTACCGGCCTAACGCCATTTCAGTGTGTACTAGGGCATCAGCCTCCGCTCTGTCCATGGGATGCCACCCCCACCGATGTGCCCGTGGTGGATGAGTGGTTTAAACGAGCGGAAACAGTCTGGGGGGACGCACAGACAAAAATTTCACAAGCAGTAGTTCGCTTCAAAAAATTTGCAGACAAACGACGAAGGGAAAGCCCCCCCGCTCCAGGTAGGCGATCGGGTATGGCTCTCGACACGGGACCTTCACCTCCACCTCCCCTGTCGCAAACTATCCCCCAAGTACATTGGTCCTTTCCCTATTCTGTCTCAAGTCAATCCTGTCTCCTTTAAATTACAGCTTCCTAGTCATATGCGCATTCACCCTGTTTTCCAAATCTCCCTTCTCAGGCCAGTGGTCCGGGGACCCCTAGACGAGGGCCAGACAGAGCCCTCGCTCCCCGGGGCGGTGGAGATCGGGGGCGCCCCAGCGTTCAAGGTAACGAAACTATTAGACTCACGCAGGAGAGGGGGGACCCTGCAATATCTCGTCGAGTGGGAGGGATACGGCCCGTAGGAGAGGAGTTGAGTCCCCGCTAAGGACATCTTGAGCCCTGAGCTCATCACATAATTCCACCTCGCACGGCCGGATCGCCCGGCTCCTCGACCCCCGGGCCACCCCCCCCGCCGACCTCCTCACTCGGACGGGCCATCCCGACCCTCTCCACCTGGGCGAAGAGGGCGTCCTCGCCTCCCTCGGGAGGCCGGTCCTGGGGGTGGGGGTACTGTCACACCTGTACCACCACGGTCCCGGGGAATAAGATCTGGTTCTCCGGACTACTGAGCCGTAACCTTGTCGCCCCCTAGTGTGTCAACGTTGGTATGTCTCCCTGTGTTGTCAAATGAGTTGCACCTGTCTTTCCCCTGTGTGTCACTATTTAAACCAGCCGAACCCATAGGTCCCTGTCCGTTCACTGTTGTGTTATCTGTGTTGATGTGTGTTTGTTGTCTAACAATACCAGGTGCTTATTTATGCCTCCTCTCTTTGCCTCCCAGGACTAAGCGGTGTCTGCAGGGACCGGGCCAGCGTGCGCTGAGGACTTTCCGGGGAGTCTTGACCACCGATAGTGGGTCACGCGATCGCCTGGGCAGGTGGATTTATTGTTTAATGTTTGCTTTCATGTTTCACTTTTTTGCATAACAAAAGTGCACCTCCGACATCCCGCCTGCAGACCCGGCTCGGGGAGAGAGGGAGAGTTATTTCTGTTAAGAAAGTCCACCAGCTAATCGGCACCGCATGTTTTGTTTGTTCTTTTTCCCTGTATCGAAATAATAAAGGCGAGACTAAACTGCACCCTGCATCTTGTGTCCTACTTCTGAACTCAAGGGATCATGACATCAGGAAGGGCTTTTTATATACTTTTTAAATACTTTTTTTTACGGCACTGTACATGCTACACAATTTCCTATTTATATATGCATGTATTTTTCTAGATTTTATTTTTGAGACATGCTATGACTGGTTGTCTTTTTCCCTGACCTTAACCTTAACCATTTATAAAGTGCACATTTTTTAAGTTTAGCCCCAGATTAATTTCCGCACATTTTAAGACATTTACCTTTACATTTAGGCATTTGGCAGACGCTCTTATCCAGAGCGACTTACATTTTTATCTCATTACACATCTGAGCAGTTGAGGGTTAAGGGCCTTGCTCAAGGGCCCAACAGTGGCAACTTAGTGGTTGTGGGGTTTGATCCTGGGATCTTCCGAACCGTAGTCCAATGCCTTAACCACTGAGCTACCCCTGGCTGTCAGACTAAACCAAAATTGCTGCTGGACCCCATTGTCGGTGTTTGATTTGTGTGAAAATATCTGAGATTTGCTTCTCAGTTTTTGTGGTGGACACAGAGACTCTGACATTCAAACTGTGGCTCAAAAGTAATGACATTATCTACAGTTATAGTTCAAAGTGTACACATCAAGGGTGCTTTAAAACAACATGACAAAATTCTAAAAATGCAATATTTAGAAAGTTTTGCTATGCAAACAGAAATAGTTTTTTTTTTTGTTTAGTTCTTTTTTAAGTGTTAATCAGCCGGTTGCTCATTAAGCCTTCCACAATGTCAGTGACCCGCAAACAGATCAGATTAACCCCCGGCAAATGATTATATTCTATTTGAGATATTTCTTTTATTATTCATCAAAACTGGACAGTTAAAGATGGAAAAAAATATAGTCAAGTTGTCTAGTTGTTTAGTGCCTCTGCATTGTTCATGCAATGGTAATTGTATAATGGTTATTCATGGAGATGACTGATTGTACCCACAGATGTTTGATCAGATTAAGATCAGGGTTAGTAGGAGACAAACTTTTTGTCATGTTCCTCTAACCATTCCTGAGCAATTTTTGCAGTGTGGCATATCACATTATCCTGCTGAAAGAAGACACTTCCATTAGAGATTCGTGTTGCCATGAAGGCATGTACCTGATGTGCAATATTTTTAAAGTAGGTGTAAACATCCATAAATATATCCTCCCGTCACACTGCTTTAGGTGGCCTCCTTTCCATAGGGCAGCCTGGTGCTTGCTGTTTCTGGAAACACAGGCTAGCCATCATTCCTACATGCTTTAACGGCTCTTGGGTGTCCATGACCGTTTCTCCATTGCTAACCTCTGCAACGTCAGAATGTTCTGTAGATGCTCTTACCTACAGTAGTTGTCCAGCCATCACAATTTGGTGTCCCGTCACCCAACCTTGCTGGCTGGCAACGTTTCTTTTTTTGCTGGCAAAGTTTGTCTGTGCCATTTTGTTAAACAAATACACAACCAAAGAAATCATTATGCTACGTGTCAATGCACATACCATAGAGTTGTAATTATTTGGATTTTAATACATATTTTTTACAGGAATGTTTTAGTCAGATAAGACATTGTTTGTTTTTTAAATCCCACTACGACGCCATAAGTGTTGGGTAGGCACAATGGTTTCTGCAATATTGTCAAGAGCAGTGCAAATGTTAGAGTTGCTGATTAGAACCAAGCTTTTGTGTAATGCAGTCATCACCTTTGGAAGGAGGAGGAGTCTTACAGGACCCATTATATTCATGGCAGGATGGTAGCAATAAATTAACCAAATCCCACTGCTCGAGTGTCAGGTAATGATTTCACTAATTACACTTTAATTCAATTTGAGAATATATTGACATCCTTCAGTGGCTCTTAAGCATCTCCCACACACACTCTCCCTTCCTATCTGTTTCTCACAAGAGAATAAAAAGACCAGTGACTTTATTTCCTTCTGTGACTGCTTTCTGTGTTCATTTTACACTTCGTAAAATTACCACGTTTTTTTTGCTATGCAATGCAATGATATATTTATACTGACAAATTTCAGGATATGTGCCAAGTTTGAATCTATCTTTTAGAACTTCTCTCTCTCTTCTTGTGTTTGTGTGTGTGTGTGTGAGAGAGAGAGAGAGAGAGAGATGTGCCAAAAATGTATAGATCACACCAACCCAGATTCAACACAAAGTCAATAGAAGAATCTGTGCAGTTAGCTGCAAAGCCGAATGAAAAGTCATTGCTGGGATAACAAGCAGTATGTTTTCTTCACTTAAGAAGGAGGGGATTAGCATAGTGCTGGGCTGCCATAGGGAAACTCAGAATGAACGAAGGCACTGCGGCAATGGATCAAGCATCCAAGAATTCAGACCTCAGAGCTGGAACAGGTGCAAAGCCAGAGCACAAAGAAGGCAAACAGAGAAGGCAGTGTTCAGCTCTGACGGAGGGATGAAATATTTAGGGGGCTTGGTAGAACGGCAGGGGGGTTCTTAGGCCCTCTGTGACATCACTAAAGCACTGAGTAAAGAGGAGATTTAGGATAAAAGGGAAATTGTGTATATTCACAACATAAACACACAGCCAAGCATTTATCAATCTGCAATGCAGTGTTTGATAAAATACATAAATAATACGAATACCTACTCAGTTCGCACTGAATATTCATTCATTTTCTATACCGCTTAATCCTGTGTTCAGGGTCGCAGGGGACCTGGAGCCTATCCCAGGAGACTTCGGGCACTAGGCGGGGTACACCCTGGACAGGGTGCCAATCCATCTCAGGGCACACACACTCACACACACACACACTACGGGCAATTTTAGGAACGCCAATTAGCCTAACCTGCATATCTTTGGACTGTGGGAGGAAACCCACCAAGCACGAGGAGAACATACAAACTCCATGCACACAGAGACGGGAATCAAGCCTGGCCGGGGATTCGAACCCTGGACCCTGGAGGTGCAAGGCGACAGTGCTAACCACTACACCACCGCGCCGCCCCGCACTGAATAATGATTCTAAATTTAACTTCATCTTAGAATTCATCCGACGTGGTTACATTTCTTTGTTGCAAGCTTGGAAGAGCTCCATAATCTAATGTTTAACTCAAGAGTGTCTGTGTTTATTAAAGAGGGCCACCAATTTATAATGGGATCACTGCAGAAGAACAGAACAATTATATGAGGGGTTTTCAAGTCAAACTTTTGATTGTTCAAAAGTATCAATTCTAGCAGTAAAACCTCCCTTTATTTCTCTATATCGCGTTTCACTAGTGCTTGGATACCATGAAGGTACAGTATGTACTGTAGGAAGTTGCTGATGCAGTAAGTCATGATCAGACTTCCTGATTCACGTCCGAAACACTGGCCTCCCAGGAACTCCTTTTATGGCCCGAACATGTGGAAATGACTTGGAGCAAGGTTAGGACTGTGTGGCTTATGTGGCAATAATTGCAGCTGTGTTCCCTAAATGATTGTCTGTACAGTTCCCACAGATGCTTATTTTTCATGAGTTGGTTACAAGGTAGCTGCAGATTTATAAGGGTCAGATGGGCCACTTTCTAAATGTTCATGGGAAGGACTACAGTAGGCTCCGAGTCACCTCAGCTAGGAACGTCATTCACTTGTAAAACATTTGCACCATTCAAATGTTTAACAGCGACTAAGAGCCTCATGACCGTACTGTACTTGAAGTCTTTTGTAAATGTCAATTGGTTTTACACCCTCATTCAAGAGAAAGTTCATCACAAGCTGCTGTTTGACTTGAACACTCCTCATAATAAATTGTATTTCAAAATTCATCCTTTAGTCTCTGCTAACCATGTCAAAGCCTATACAGTATGGGTAAAGTAATAGTTTATATTTATACATTCATATATAAAACCAATATCCTTAAACATTAGATTTCAATATCCTTCCTCTCCCAGTATGTCATCTGTTTTGCCTTTTAGATGAGGTAACAGATAAAATAAATGTTGTCAAGGTATTAAATGACAGATGCAACGCTCTGCCTGAGACTGATGTTTAACGGGAAATATGCATCAAGGTTCTTTCCATTTTCCTTTAGTTACATTTAAAACAAAGAGACAGCAGAAACACAATGTCTTCAGTGTAACAGAAATGCATTTATTTTCTGTCAGACTTGTTTTTGTTGGGCAATAAGTACAATGCACATTGTATAAATTCTGTTATCTCTCTATAATGGATTTTTTTTAAGTATGGTATACTTTAGAGACATTTAGCGCTTTAGTAAATATTAAATATATTCGTGTGTGTCAGCCAATATTATAGATGGGTTGATGGATGGATGTACTGTATAGATGACTAGATGGATAGACAGAATGAAATAACTTTATTTTCCTTGCATAGTACAGATAAACTTTTGCAATGAAATGCATTTTAGCATCTACCAGAAGTGCAACTAGTAGTACAAACTTATAATGTGCAGAAGAAATAAGTGTGTGCGGTATATACTGTACAATATTATGTAACATAGCTATGAAGTGAGTATATGCAGTAACATATGTCTGGGATATGTTAAGAACATTAATATTTATTTGTATGTATAGTATGTATAGCCTGCTATAAATAAAACATATTTGCCACGTACCTGAATTTTTTGTTTTTCATATTTGTCGTCCTTAAATGATATTAGGATCATCAAACTTATTTTAGTAATACACAAAGATAAATACAAACCAGAATAATTACACACTACAGTTATTCAAATGATGATTTCATGTATTAAGGAAATAAAATCTGCATAAACTTACCTAGCCCTATGTGAAAAAAGTAATTGTTGTTAAAATTAATAACTACTTAATATGCTAGTTAACACATTAAGTAGTTATTAGTTTTATCAACGCAGCAGCAACTTCGCAACCACTGGCGGCAACAACTTTGTTCTGGTGTTTGCTATAACTGTCAATGAGTCTTTCACATGCTGTGGAATATTGTCCCGCTCTTCTTTGCAGAATTGTTTTATTTCAGGAATATTTTGAGCATGAACATCCTGTTTAAGGATGTCAATTGGATTATGTCCAGACTTTAACTAGGTTACTCCAAAAGCTTTATTTTATACATTTTAATTAATAAATTATATATACAGTGGTGTGAAAAACTATTTGCCCCCCTCCTGATTTCTTATTTTTTTGCATGTTTGTCACACAAAATGTTTCTGATCATCAAACACATTTAACTATTAGTCAAAGATAACACAAGTAAACACAAAATGCAGTTTTTAAATGAGGGGTTTTATTATTTAGGGAGAAAAAAATCCAAACCTACATTGGCCCTGTGTGAAAAAGTAATTTTCCCCTGAACCTAATAACTGGTTGGGCCACCCTTAGCAGCAATAACTGCAATCAAGCGTTTGCGATAACTTGCAACGAGTCTTTTACAGCGCTCTGGAGGAATTTTGGCCCACTCATCTTTGCAGAATTGTTGTAATTCAGCTTTATTTGAGGGTTTTCTAGCATGAACCGCCTTTTTAAGGTCATGCCACAACATCTCAATAGGATTCAGGTCAGGACTTTGACTAGGCCACTCCAAAGTCTTCATTTTGTTTTTCTTCAGCCATTCAGAGGTGGATTTGCTGGTGTGTTTTGGGTCATTGTCCTGCTGCAGCATCCAAGATCGCTTCAGCTTGAGTTGACGAACAGATGGCTGGACATTCTCCTTCAGGATTTTTTGGTAGACAGTAGAATTCATGGTTCCATCTATCACAGCAAGCCTTCCAGGTCCTGAAGCAGCAAAACAACCCCAGACCATCACACTACCACCACCATATTTTACTATTGGTATGATGTTCTTTTTCTGAAATGCTGTGTTACTTTTACGCCAGATGTAACGGGACACGCACCTTCCAAAAAGTTCAACTTTTGTCTCGTCGGTCCACAAGGTATTTTCCCAAAAGTCTTGGCAATCATTGAGATGTTTTTTAGCAAAATTGAGACGAGCCTTAATGTTCTTTTTGCTTTAAAGTGGTTTGCGCCTTGGAAATCTGCCATGCAGGCCGTTTTTGCCCAGCCTCTTTCTTATGGTGGAGTCGGGAACACTGACCTTAATTGAGGCAAGTGAGGCCTGCAGTTCTTTAGATGTTGTCTTGGGGTCTTTTGTGGCCTCTCGGATGAGTTGTCTCTGCGCTCTTGGGGTAATTTTGGTCGGCCGGCCACTCCTGGGAAGGTTCACCACTGTTCCATGTTTTTGCTATTTGTGGATAATGGCTCTCACTGTGGTTCGCTGGAGTCCCAAAGCTTTAGAAATGGCTTTATAACCTTTCCCAGACTGATAGATCTCAATTACTTTTGTTCTCATTTGTTCCTGAATTTCTTTGGATCTTGGCATGATGTCTAGCTTTTGAGGTGCTTTTGGTCTACTTCTCTGTGTCAGGTAGCTCCTATTTAAGTGATTTCTTGATTGAAACAGGTGTGGCAGTAATCAGGCCTGGGGGTGACTACAGAAATTGAACTCAGGTGTGATAAACCAAAGTTAAGTTATTTTTTAACAAGGGGGGCAATCACTTTTTCACACAGGGCCATGTAGATTTGGAGTTTTTTTTCTCCCTTAATAACGTAAACCTTCATTTAAAAACTGCATTTTGTGTTCAATTATGTTATCTTTGACTAATAGTTAACGGTTTTTGATGACCAGAAACATTTAAGTGTGACAAACATGCAAAAGAATAAGAAATCACACGACATCAATTTTTCACACCACTGTATGTTTTACCATGGTGTGGATAGGAAAAGAAATGGAGTAGGAGCTATCCGGAAAGAAGAGTTTGTTAGGAATGATCTAGAGGTGAAGAGAGTATCAGATAGGGTGATGAGTCTAAAGCTGGATATTGAAGGGGTGATGTTCAATGTTGTTAGTGGCTATGCCCCACAGGTAGGATGTGAGTTAGAAGAGAAGGAGACATTCTGGAGTGAGTTAGATGAAGTGATGCAGAGCATCCCCAGAGGCGAGAGAGTGGTGATTGGTAGAGACTTCAATGGACATGTGGGGGAAGGGAACAGAGGTGATGAAAATGTGATTGGCAGGTTTGGTCTTCAGGACAGGAATGTAGAAGGACAGATGGTGGTGGACTTTGCAAAGAGGAGTGAAATGGCAGTAGTAAATACCTTCTTCCAGAAGAGGCAGGAACATAGGGTGACATATAAGAGTGGAGGCAGAAGCACTCAGGTAGACTACATCTTGTGTCGACGTTGTAATCTGAAAGAGATTAGTGACTGCAAAGTGTTGGTAGGGGAGAGTGTAGACAGACAACACAGAATGGTGGTGTGCAAAATAACCCTGGTGGTGAGGAAGGTGAAGAGGACAAAAGCAGAGCAGAGGACAAAGTGGTGGAAGTTGAGAAAGGAAGAATGTTGTGTAGTCTTTAGGGAGGAGTTGAGACAGGCTATGGGTGGTCAGGAGGTGCTTTCAGTTGACTGGACAACTACAGCCAATGTGACCAGGGAGACAGGTAAGAGGGTACTTGGTGTATCATCAGGTAAGGGAAAAGTGGACAAGGAGACATGGTGGTGGAACGAGGAAGTCCAGGAGTGTATACAGGGAAAGAGGCTAGCTAAGAAGAAGTGAGACTCTGAGAGGACTGAAGAGAGTAGACAGGAGTACAGGGAGATGCAGCATAAAGTAGAGGTGGCAAAGGCCAAACAAAGAGCATATGAGGACTTGTATGCTAGGCTGGACAGTAAGGAGGGAGAGGTGGATCTGTACAGGTTGGCGAGGCAGAGAGATAGAGATGTGCAGCAGGTTAGAGTTGCTCATCAATTGCACATCAATTGCTCAGATGTGTAATGAGATAAAAATGTAAGTCGCTCTGGATAAGAGCGTCTGCCAAATGCCTAAATGTAAATAGAGATGGGAAGGATGTGCAGCAGGTTAGAGAGACTAAAGATAGAGATGGAAATGTACTGACAGATGCCAGGAGGGTGATGGGAAGATGGAAGGAGTACTTTGAGGAGTTGATGAATGAGGAAAACGAAAGAGAACAAAGAGTAGAAGAGGTGACTGTTGTGGAGCAGGAAGTAGCAAATATTAGTAAAAGTGAGGTGAGAAGGTCGTTGAAGAGGATGAAGAGTGGAAAGGCTGTTGGTCCTGATGGCATACCTGTGGAGGTATGGAAGTGCTTAGGAGAGGTGGCAGTAGAGTTTCTGACTAGTTTGTTTAACGAGATCTTGGAGAGTGAGAGGATTCCAGAGGAATGGAGGAGAAGTGTATTGGTGCCGATTTTTAAGAACAAGGGAGATATGCAGAGCTGTGGCAAATACAGAGGTATAAAGCTAATGAGCCATACAATGAAGCTGTGGGAAAGAGTAGTGGAGGCTAGGTTAAGGGCAGAGGTGAGCATTTGTGAGCAGCAATATGGTTTTATGCCTCGAAAGAGTACATCAGATGCAGTATATGCAGAGGTGGAGGTATGCTCTGGAAAGCAGAGTAATGAAGGTTAGCTGCAGCAAGACGGAATACATGTGTGTGAATGAGAGGAACCCAAGAGGAACGGTGAGGATACAGGGAGCAGAGGTAAAGAAGGTGCAGAACGTTAAGTACTTAGGGTTAAAAATCCAGAGCAACGGAGAGTGTGGAAAGGAGGTGAAGTGGCACGTACAGGCAGGTTGCAATGGGTGGAGAAAAGTTTCAGGTATGTTGTGCTATAAAAGAGTATCAGCGAGAATGAAAGGAAAGGTGTACAGGACAGTGGTGAGACCAGCGATGCTCTACGGCTTAGAGACAGTGGCACTTAAGAAAAGACAGGAGGCAGAGCTAGAGGTAGCAGAGTTGGAGATATTGAGGTTATCTTTGGGCGTGACAAGGATGGATAGGATCAAGAATGAGTTCATCAGAGGGACAACCCATGTGAGATGTTTTGGAGATAAAGTCAGAGAGGCCAGATTGAGGTGGTTTGGACATGTTCAGAGGAGAGATGGTGAATATATAGGTAGAAGGATGCTGAGGTTGGAACTGCCAGGCAGGAGGTCTAGAGAAAGACCAAAGAGGAGATTTATGGATGCAGTGAGAGAGGACATAATCTTAGTTGGTGTGAGAGAAGAGGTTTCAGAGGACAGGGTTAGATGGAGGCAGATGATTTGCTGTGGCGACCCCTGAAAAGGAACAGGTGAAAGACAAAGAAGAAGAAGATCGCAAGACAAGGATAAATATTAAAAAATATTAATAAGTCTCATTCTTGTAAACAAATATTGTACTGATACTGTACTAAAATACCATCATACAAATTGACATCACAATGCATGATCTGGAAAGGTTGAGATCAGAATTTGTGTCATGCAGCCTCTCCAAAATCAGTCTCTTGATGCCCACAAACAGGTTGTACTTCTCTTCAATTTCTTTCCCACTAAACGACTGAGACAGGGGAACCCTAAACCCAACCAACTGTTCAACTAAATAAAAAATAAAAAGGTTCATTTCACTTGCTACCATTTTGCAGAGGCTTGCCTGGTATATCAGAATGAGTGATAAGTTTAAACTGGACATCATTTTGAACTGAAGGAAACTATCACAAATTAATATCCAACCTGAGACTTACTGATATGGAGAGTTGATAATCCAACCACCTGCCAAATGGTAGATGAATCAATGATGCTGTAGTAATCTGGTGGCGAGAAACACGAAGCAAGCATTGGATTTATGGTGGACACGTCATACCACCAACCAATATCTGGCAGTCCTCACCATCAACAGCACAATCAAAGCCCTTACAATCAGACCCATCCAAGAACCATTTTTACAATCAGCTTAAATTCCATTTGGATTTGAGGTGATCATCCTGGCTGGAGAATTCAATGTCCAAATTGGTAATAGGCCAATCTGGCTATGGGGTGATCAATGACAGTGAACTGAGCATCCTATCCTTTGCTGTAACCAACATTTTGGTGTTGGGAACAGCAACTTCCGCTGTCCCCGAAAACAACCAACTCATATAGTGAAACCCATTTGGCCAGGAGTATAGCAATGTTGGACTACATTCTGATCAACTCTTGGTTCAGTTCATTGCACCACAGTACCTCGTTCAAGCTAAAGACCTGGAAAGTTTATTTCAGCAGCAAGTATAGGTAAATTTACAAGGGTATTCAAGTCAAACAAAGGCATACAATTGATTGACATTTACAAAAGACTTCAAGGGTAGTACAGTGACGAGATTCTTAGCTGAGGTAAAACATTTGAATTGTTCAAACTGTCTGCACATACAGTATGTGAATGACAATCTCAACCGGAGGTGGCTTGGAGCGCACTGCATTCAGCAAGGGGATTGCCTCACCATGCTCATTAAAGGAGTTCTTGGGAGCCCAGCATTTCAGAGGTTATACAGATAGTCATGGCTCCTGTGTATTGAGAAAACTTTCAACCTTGATGGTATCCAAGCAGTAGTGAAGTGCTGGGGTAAGTGCATTAGTGTGGCACGGGATTCTATAGAGAAATAAAGGTATTTTTTGTGTTATTCTACACAATCAAAAGTGCCTGTATGACTTGAAAGCCCCTTGTGGATATCTCTGTTTCCTACTAAATTGACTTGAGGTTTGTCTTCTCTTGATGAAACACTCTGTGCTCCTTCACCCATCCAGAACTGAAGAGCCAGTAGGGTTTTAATGTAGTTGGTGTTTATTTAATCCAAGAATCATAGTCAGTTCACATCGGGGATGAAATCACAGGCAGGCAAGAGTAAACAACTATAATTTGCAATCAACAGGGGTCATATGCAGCAAACAAAGACAAGGCATTAGGCAAGCAAGACTTGGACTTATACACAAAATTAAAGTAGGATAATAATTTGTAATCAGACTTTGCAAAAAGGAAATTGATGCAGGATATATGTTAAAACATCAACAACAAAACAACATCAATAAAATAACATGGAGCAGGGGACAGAATCAGCTAATACACTAATAACAGAACAGGGGACAGAAGTACTGTAGAACATCAAGGCAAATATAAACATCCACCCATCTATTCACCCATTTATTATCTATACCACTTATCATGGGGCCTGAAGCCCTCGCTCTGGGAACTTTGCAGGGAACGGTAAGTCACTTCAGTACACTTGCACACACACTCAAACACCCAATCAGACAATAATGGCAATTTGGAAATTGCATGTCTTGGAGAGTGTGAGGAAACCTTTGTTCCCCTGCTGGAAACCCAGTGGGAGACCATGCAAACTCCACGCACTGAGTCTCAAGGCAAGATTCAAACTGCCAAATCTTATGATGCAAGATGCACATCATGTGTTCACAAAATATAAGGAAAGTTTTTCTCGCTGGAAAATATGCTTTCCATTTTATGAAAATATGTTTTCCTTTTTTTTTATTTGTTTTGAGGTTTGGAGTCTCAAAAATAGACCAAAGGACTGTATATCAGGAAAACACAAATTGATACATCTTCCTTCCAACAATTTGAATTATCAGTATTCAGAAAAGCATATGTGGATTACAGTCTATAAGGTGTACCATTTATTTCTTCCCAAGTAAAAAAAATATTTAAGGCATTTTACACCTCTAGTTATGTTCGGGGTGTGCAACAAAGCCGGAAAATCAGCTTGAATTACAGCAACCATAGCAGAAAAATCATGTGACTAAAATGCTTGGATAGGACAGATTAAAGGCTACTGGATTTGCACCAGGCATTTGGGTGTAGATTGGTAATTGAAATGATGATTTGATCCTCCACTTCCCTAAACTTGCACTTTGCATACAAACTCTCTCTCTCTCTGCATCTTGATGCTGATAGTGTGGACTTTAATTATGCCCTGCTATTGTGTATTGGTGTGTGAAAGGGAGAGGGAGCCCACTGGGTGAGCAGCCACCACGACTGCAACTGTTATTTACTGAGACATGCAGTGTGAAAATGATGAGAACATTATGCACAAGCTTTCAGACCCACTGCCCAAACTAATCATGCTGGAAAATACCTCTCTCTCCCCATCTTTTTACTGTAGGTTCCTTTTTAAAAGTCAACGAAGGGGACCAAGCACTCTGCTAGTGTTATCTGTGTGGAGCAGGATGCATCCTTGATGGGTTTTCCTTTTTTTTTTTTTTTTTTTAAAGTAGGTGTGTACCAGGAGAGGTTGAGCATGTGTTCTTTTCATTATTAACCACGTCATTTGCCATGCTTGGCATTTAGTTATCTGGTCTTAGCACTCTAGCCAGTTCCAGGCCCCTGGAACTGAATGGGAATGCAGACGGAAGGACTTTATTTATTTATGTTTTTTATACATTAGACTTTTTCCTCCAATATGTGTCTACGTACATAAGATTATGATATCATCATCATCAGACAGGACAAAAGTCACTATGTGTAAGCTACAAAGTCCATACATTCTATGAAAATATCCTGCTTGCAATATTGTTAATCTCCAGTGCACATTAGCAGACGATGAAACACTTGGCATTTTGTGTCAGGGCGATTTTTATACAGCTACAAGGTCCCTAAGCCTCTCAGGAACTAACAAACATTGCAACAAATCATTACAATGGCTTATTCCAGTAGCCATCACATGAAAAGCTGTTTTTATTTATTTATAAATTTTCTTTCATCAACTTTGACATTAAAATGAATTAAATGTCAAGTGGTTATTGTATGCAAGCAAAAATGTCTATGCTTTAAAGCACAGCAATCACACTGGTGAAAAAGTACAAAATTACAATTTGTAAGTGTCATTAGTGGCATGCAGAGAACACTGCACAATGAAAAGCAAAAGCACATATGTTGCTTGATCTGAAAAACAACTTTAAAAATAAAATGCTGTCTCACATCTGCTGTGAAAGTGCTTCCCTGTTCCCAGAGTTTCACTTAAGGCTCTGTGTTGTGGTTAGGTCATGGAGAAACAAAATTAATCAATACCAAACTCTATGTTGTGCTGTTGTACTGACGGCATGGCTGTGATGCTTTTCAAGTGCCAAAGATATCATAGCTGTGCCGGTATTCGGTATAACAGCACACTCTTTAGTGATATTGCATTATACAACAGTTACACAAATACCAACACAAACATTTGTTGGCAATATACTGTACAGTATTATAATTTGTTCGATTATTTAATCAGTTTTTTTTTCTCCACCAGAACATTTCCAACCATGAGCTGGTGACTAAGTTAGCAACCAACAACTTGTAATAAACAGGGGAAAAGTAGTTTAAAGTTTTAAGAGGTACTATGTTGCCAAACGGTGACCAAAATAAACCATGATGGTGGACTCTCCTGAGAGACATACGAGATTACATTATATTCCCACTTATTCCACTTTAGAATATCATCAAACTTCCAGGTTTCCAGGGTTAAATCTTAAAAGGCGTCAAACTGGGAGCTCCTCTTCAGGGTGTCAGTGTGATCTCCACCTCATGCCCCAAGTTCAATTCAATTCAATTAAATTTTATTTGTATAGCGCTTTTAAAAATTGACATTGTCTCAAAGCAGCTTTACACAATCAAAAGAACTATTTACTGTAAGTTTGTATGGAATGTGAATGTGTATGAAGCAAAATGGTCAGATAGTCCCTGGTGAGCAAGCCGCGGGCGACAGTGGCAAGGAAAAACTCCCTGAGATGGTAATAGGAAGTAACCTTGAGAGGAACCGGACTCAACAGGGAACCCATCCTCATCTGGGTGAAACAGATAGCAGGAAATGATTTGCATTTATACAGTGTGTTAGGTGGCAGGCAGTTCAGCTATAATAATTTATGTTGAAATGGAGTCCAGGTAGTTATTGGAGACTCAGGTAGACTTGTAGAAGTCTACCATGTGACGAGATCTCCAACCAGAAGCGGGGCACCATGATGGGAAGGGTCAGACAGGTCCGGAGGGCAGAGGGAGTCTGGATCACTGGCAGCTCAGGAATGACATGTGTAGCTCGACAGAGAGAGAGAGAGAGAGAGAGAGAGAGAGAGAGAGAGGAAGAGAGAGAGAGTGAAAGGGGGGAGACAGGGGGAGAGAGGGAAGAGAAAGAGGGGGAGAAAGAGAAGAAGAGGAGAGATGGCAATTAGGTATGGTCACAGTCACATAATATACAGTGGTGTGAAAAACTATTTACCCCCTTCCTGATTTCTTATTCTTTTGCATGTTTGTCACACTTAAATGTTTCTGATCATCAAAAACCGTTAACTATTAGTCAAAGATAACATAATTGAACACAAAATGCAGTTTTTAAATGAAGGTTTACATTATTAAGGGAGAAAAAAAAACTCCAAATCTACATGGCCCTGTGTGAAAAAGTGATCGCCCCCCTTGTTAAAAAATAACTTAACTGTGGTTTATCACACCTGAGTTCAATTTCTGTAGTCACCCCCAGGCCTGATTACTGCCACACCTGTTTCAATCAAGAAATCACTTAAATAGGAGCTACCTGACACAGAGAAGTAGACCAACAGCACCTCAAAAGCTAGACATCATGCCAAGATCCAAAGAAATTCAGGAACAAATGAGAACAAAAGTAATTGAGGTCTATCAGTCTGGTAAAGGTTATAAAGCCATTTCTAAAGCTTTGGGACTTCAGCGAACCACAGTGAGAGCCATTATCCACAAATGGCAAAAACATGGAACAGTGGTGAACCTTCCCAGGAGTGGCCGGCCGACCGAAATTACCCCAAGAGCGCAGAGACAACTCATCCGAGAGGCCACAAAAGACCCCAGGACAACATCTAAAGAACTGCAGGCCTCACTTGCCTCAATTAAGGTCAGTGTTCACGACTCCACCATAAGAAAGAGACTGGGCAAAACGGCCTGCATGGCAGATTTCCAAGGCGCAAACCACTTTTAAGCAAAAAGAACATTAAGGCTCGTCTCAATTTTGCTAAAAAACATCTCAATGATTGCCAAGACTTTTGGGAAAATACCTTGTGGACTGACGAGACAAAAGTTTAACTTTTTGGAAGGTGCGTATCCCGTTACATCTGGCGTAAAAGTAACACAGCATTTCAGAAAAAGAACATCATACCAACAGTAAAATATGGTGGTGGTAGTGTGATGGTCTGGGGTTGTTTTGCTGCTTCAGGACCTGGAAGGCTTGCTGTGATAGATGGAACCATGAATTCTACTGTCTACCAAAAAAATCCTGAAGGAGAATGTCCGGCCATCTGTTCGTCAACTCAAGCTGAAGCGATCTTGGGTGCTGCAGGAGGACAATGACCCAAAACACACCAGCAAATCCACCTCTGAATGGCTGAAGAACAACAAAATGAAGACTTGGAGTGGCCTAGTCAAAGTCCTGACCTGAATCTTATTGAGATGTTGTGGCATGACCTTAAAGAGGCGGTTCATGCTAGAAAACCCTCAAATAAAGCTGAATTACAACAATTCTGCAAAGATGAGTGGGCCAAAATTCCTCCAGAGTGCTGTAAAAGACTCGTTGCAAGTTATCGCAAACGCTTGATTGCAGTTCTTGCTGCTAAGGGTGGCCCAACCAGTTATTAGGTTCAGGGGGCAATTATTTTTTCACACAGGGCCATGTAGGTTTGGATTTTTTTTCTCCCTAAATAATAAAACCCCTCATTTAAAAACTGCATTTTGTGTTTACTTGTGTTATCTTTGACTAATAGTTAAATGTGTTTGATGATCAGAAACATTTTGTGTGACAAACATGCAAAAGAATAAGAAATCAGGAGGGGGGCAAATAGTTTTTCACACCACTGTATTATGTGAATGTACAGTGGTGTGAAAAACTATTTGCCCCCCTCCTGATTTCGTATTCTTTTGCATGTTTGTCACACAAAATGTTTCTGATCATCAAACACATTTAACTATTAGTCAAAGATAACACAAGTAAACACAAAATGCAGTTTTTAAATGAGGGTTTTTATTATTTAGGGAGGAAAAAAATCCAAACCTACATGGCCCTGTGTGAAAAAGTAATTGCCCCCTGAACCTAATATCTGGTTGGGCCACCCTTAGCAGCAATAACTGCAATCAAGCGTTTGCGATAACTTGCAACGTGTATTTTACAGCGCTCTGGAGGAATTTTGGCCCACTCATCTTTGCAGAATTGTTGTAATTCAGCTTTATTTGAGGGTTTTCTAGCATGAACCGCCTTTTTAAGGTCATGCCACAACATCTCAATAGGATTCAGGTCAGGACTTTGACGAGGCCACTCCAAAGTCTTCATTTTGTTTTTCTTCAGCCATTCAGCGGTGGATTTGCTGGTGTGTTTTGGGTCATTGTCCTGCTGCAGCACCCAAGATCGCTTCAGCTTGAGTTGACGAACAGATGGCCGGACATTCTCCTTCAGGATTTTTTGGTAAACAGTAGAATTCATGGTTCCATCTATCACCGCAAGCCTTCCAGGTCCTGAAGCAGCAAAACAACCCCAGACCATCACACTACCACCACCACATTTTACTGTTGGCATGATGTTCTTTTTCTGAAATGTTGTGTTACTTTTACGCCAGATGTAACGGGACACGCACCTTCCAAAAAGTTCAACTTTTGTCTCGTCGGTCCACAAGGTATTTTCCCAAAAGTCTTGGCAATCATTGAGATGTTTTTTAGCAAAATTGAGACGAGCCTTAATGTTCTTTTTGCTTAAAAGTGGTTTCCGCCTTGGAAATCTGCCATGCAGGCCGTTTTTGCCCAGTCTCTTTCTTATGGTGGAGTCGTGAACACTGACCTTAATTGTGGCAAGTGAGGCTTGCAGTTCTTTAGATGTTGTCCTGGGGTCTTTTGTGGCCTCTCGGATGAGTCGTCTCTGCGCTCTTGGGGTAATTTTGGTCGGCCGGCCACTCCTGGGAAGGTTCACCACTGTTCCATGTTTTTGCCATTTGTGGATAATGGCTCTCACTGTGGTTCGCTGGAGTCCCAAAGCTTTAGAAATGGCATTATAACCTTTACCAGACTGATAGATCTCAATTACTTTTGTTTTCATTTGTTCCTGAATTTCTTTGATTCTTGGCATGATGTCTAGCTTTTGAGGTGCTTTTGGTCTACTTCTCTGTATCAGGTAGCTTCTATTTAAGTGATTTCTTGATTGAAACAGGTGTGGCAGTAATCAGGCCTGGGGGTGACTACAGAAATTGAACTCAGGTGTGATAAACCACAGTTAAGTTATTTTTAACAAGGGGGGCAATCTCTTTTTCACACAAGGCCATGTAGATTTGGAGTTTTTTTTCTCCCTTAATAACGTAAACCTTCATTTAAAAACTGCATTTTGTGTTCAATTATGTTATCTTTGACTAATAGTTAACGGTTTTTGATGAGCAGAAACATTTAAGTGTGACAAACATGCAAAAGAATAAGAAATCGGGAAGGGGGCAAATTGTTTTTCACACCACTGTATATTTACTGTAGAGTGCAAGCAGAGACTCCGGCAGGACTAACTACGACAGCATAACTAAAAGGGAGAGCCAGAAAAAACACAAACATGAGGGCTCCCTGAGATGCAGAGCAAACAATCACCTCACCGTCTACAAACCTGAGTGATCAAATGAGAGTGAGGAAGACAGCAATACTCTACGTCCATGAGTCCCCCAGATCTGCTCCTTTACCTAAGGCAAATCTATTTATAAAAATGCTTGGCTAAATAAATAGGTTTTTAGCCTAGACTTAAACACTGAGACTGTGTCTGAGTCCCGAACACTATTTAGAAGACTATTCCATAATTTTGGGGCTTTGTAAGAAAAAGCTCTGACCCCAGCTGTAGTTTTCATAATACGCGGTACTGACAAGCAGCCTGCATCCTTTGATCGAAGTAGGCGTGGCGGATCGTAAGACACTAGCAGTTCGCTCAGATACTGCGGCGCGAGACCATTTAATGCTTTATATGTCAAGAGTAGTATTTTAAAATCAATGCGAAATTTCACAGGGAGCCAATGCAGTGAAGATAGGATAGGTGTGATGTGCTCATATCTTCTGGTTCTAGTGAGGACTCTCGCTGCTGCATTCTGGACTAGATGAAGCTAGTTTAAGCACCTAGCTGAACAACCAGACAGTAAGGCATTACAATAGTCCAACCTAGAAGTGATAAAAGCATGAACTAGTTTTTCTGCATCGTTTAGCGACAATATATTTCTTATCTTGGCAATATTTCTGAGGTGAAAGAATGCTATCCCAGTAATATTATCTACATGAGCTTCAATGAAAGGCTGGAATCTATAATCACGCCGAGGTCTTTTACTGTTGCATTTGATGGAACAGAAAGGCTAAAGTTACGGTGTGATCTAAAATTTTACTCCGAGCTGTATGCGGTCCTATAACTAGAACTTCTGTCTTGTCCAGATTAAGCAGAAGGAAGTTAATTAGCATCCAATTTCTTATGTCTTTCCAATTTACATTGCTCATCTTTAGTAAGCTGGTTTTTCTCATCAGGTTTTGCTGAGACATATAACTGTGTCGTCAGGCGAACAATGAAAACTAATACCATGCTTATGGATTATCTTGCCCAGAGGAAGCATGTAAAGGGAAAAAAGCAGTAGGCCTAAAACTGAACCCTGCGGAATGCCAAACTCCACTAGAGAACATGCAGAATAATCACCATTTAAGTCTACATACTGGACTGATAATGATTGGTCAAATAGGATCTGATCCAGGAGAGGGCTGTACCCTTAATTCCTACTACATTTTCTAATCTGTGAAGAAGAATACTATGATCAATGGAGTCAAAAGCTGCACTGAGGTCGAGTAATACAAGCATAGTTACACAACCCTGATCAGAGGCCAATAGGAGGTCATTTACTACTTTAACGAGTGCTGTTTCTGTGCTGTGATGAGGCCTAAATCCTGACTGATACAGTGCATGTATGCCATTTCTATGTAGATATGAGCATAGCTGCTCCGCTACTATCTTTTCCAGAATCTTCGAGATAAAGGGGAGGTTTGATATTGGCCTGTGATTGGACAGCTGACAGGGGTCGAGGTCAGGTTTCTTAATTATTGGTTTGATACAGTAACTGCTAATTTAAAAGATTTTGGAACATAACCAATGCTGAGTGAGGAACTAATTATCCTCAACAGCGGTTCTGTTATTACTGGTACTATCTGTTTAAGAAAATGTGTCGGTATAGGATCTAATATACAGGTTGATGAATTTGCAGAAGAGATGAGTGAAATTAGTTCATTCTCTTCAAGGGGAGTAAAGTATTTTATGTTCCGATCTGACATGGCTAGGTTAACATCTGCATCAATTACATTGTTCGGTTTCAAAGCCTCAATTTTATGCCTAATATTTACAATTTTATTATTAAAAAAGTTCATGAAGTCCTCACATTAGCATTATGTTGTTGTGGAGATTTCTGCAGTGGTCTTATCTCTGGTTAATTTGGCTACGGTATTAAATAAAGATCTAGGATTATTTTTGTTATTTTCAATAAGAGTGGAGAGATACGTTGATCTGGCTACACTAAGAGCTTTCCTATAGTTCAGGATGCTCTCTTTCCATGCTATTTGAAAGACTAACAATTTAGTTTGACGCCATTTACGCTCTAATTTCTGAGAGATCTGTTTTAAAGTTCATGTGTGATCATTATACCAGGGAGCAAGTTTCTTATCTCTAATAATTTTTCTTTTAACTGGGGCTACATTATCTAAGGTACAGTACAACGAAGTGTCGACTCTAAATATTCAGTCACCTGATCAAGTTCTGTGGGGTCAGACGGTGGCCTAATCGAAGTTGGTAACTCTGGGAGATTACTGATAAAACTCTGTGTGGTAGTTGATGTGAATGTACGTTTAATACGGTAGCGCGGTGCTGTGCATACATTATCACTGTGACACACTTGAATGGAGACAAGATAGTGATCTGAGATAATTTCAGAGAGTGGAATTGTGAATACATTTCTTATACTTAATCCGAAAAATATTATTAAGTCTAAAGTGTGACCTGCTTTATGAGTGGGTCCTACTACACACTGATTTACTCCTAAGTCCAGTATGAACATAAATGCTGTTCTCAGAGGGTCTTCTGCATTCTCAAAATGAATATTAAAATCTCCAGCAATTAACACTTTGTCTACAGAAACGACTACTGTAGGTTTGAGATGAAATCTGCAAATTCACTAAGAAATTCAGAATATGGCCCTGGAGGTCTGTAAATTATAATTAGTGGAATCGACTGAGCTGATTTAATATACTTAAATACACTTATGTTACTATAAATTTGTGTCCGTGTTTTTGTACGATAGACAGATTATCATTATGAATAACTGTGACGCCTCCTCCTCTACCAGTTAACCGAGGCTGGTGTATGTAGCTGTATCCAGGAGGACTAGCTTTATTTAGAGCTACATACTCGTCCTGTTTAACCCATGTTTCAGTTAAACAGAGTATATCAAACGCCTGATCTGTGATAATTTCATTAACAATAACCGCTTTTGATGCGAGAGATCTAATATTTAACAATCCTAGCTTCAGATCAGAGGTGCCAGCTGCACATTCGTTGTGATGCGAGTTTGTGGTCTTTATGTTAATTAGATTATTGAAACAGACTTTCTGAGTCTTTCTACATTTTTGCTTAGATCGGGGAACAGACACAGTCTCAATATGGTGAACCCTGAGTGACGACTCTATGCAGCTAGCAGACGGTTGGTTTAGCCTGTCTGTCTGCTCCCTGGCCTGGGCTCTGGATTGTAACCGATTAACTAGACCTCTACTGAGACTATGAGCTATACTACAGGAAATGAGAGCAGCACCTTCCCGAGTGGGATGGACACCGTCCCACCCTAACAGGCCTGCTTTGCCCTCAAAGGTCTTCCAATTGTTTATGAAGCCCACATTATTTTCGGAGCTCCACCTGGACATCCAGTGGTTCAGCAACCATAACCTGCTGTAAGATATGTCACCGCATCTCATTGGGATGGGACCAGAGTATATTACCTCATCGGACATCGTCTTCGCTAATTTAAACACCTCTGTAAAGTTACTCTTACTAACCTCTGACTGACGAAGGCGTATATCATTAGCTCCAGCATGTACCACTATCTTAGAGAACCTGTGCTGTCCTAGAGCCCTAAGATTACCTGCTATCTCTTGTGCTCTGGCTCCCGGGATACACCTACAGTAACCACTGCCGCTGGCGCCCCTAAAGGTCTAGCTAATTTCACGTGTCTCAATATAGAGTCTCCTATAACCAGAGCTCATTCAGGTTTCTCAGCGGGTACAGCACTGAGGAGAGCAAACCTGTTGGACACATGAAGCAGCGCAGAGGAGGTGTGCTCCGGTGGGCTAGCCTTAGCGTTAACTTTGGCTGAACGAGTATGCCGCCGAGTCGTCACCCACTCGCCCCGCTGTGAGGGCTCTAATGCCGGAGTCGGGGGCTGATTATCTCCACCTGCGGCACCCAGACTGTCCGCTACAGGAATAACGCTGCTCTCACACTGTCTAACACTCTCTAAAGTCTGGATGCGCTCCTCTAACCCTAATATCTTCTCCGTCAGAGTGCTCACTAACACACACCTATCACAAATAAAATTATCGCTAATGACGGAGGAAGAATGTCTAAACATCCTGCACTCCACACACTGAACAAGCTGAACAGTAGACTATATAACGTACCTCTGCGTTGGAGTTTTAGTTGTTTGGAGCTGAATTCCGTTTGTTGTTCTTAATCGAGGAAACTCGCGCATTCTCCAAAAAGCGCAGAAAAAGGCGAAGCCGAATAGTATGAAGATGTAAAAAACTAGTTGCTATTAATATTATTATTGTATAAATGAAAAAGCTATGTAATTTAAACGCTGATAAGTTTCCTGGGATAGGCTCCAGGCGCCGCCAGCAACCCTGTATACAGGATTAAGTGGTATACAGTATACATATGATGAATGGGTGAGCGATGAATGTTAATTATTATATTTTAAACTAACTGTTTTGATTTTATAGAAGGTTGGACGTGAAAAAGAGTTATAGATTTTGCAGGGTATATTAATATTATGTGATTCACCTGACCCATACATATAGATTGTTGTGATGGACACTTTACTCATGCTTAAATTGTCTCATACATTTATGTTATGTGCAGACTTAGAGGTAAATGTAAAACCACTGCAAAAGAATTGTTGCACATATTAACATGCACTTGTGGTTATGTGCCATCTCATTAGTTTTATTGAGGAGCAATATGTTCCTTGGTTTCATGGCTTATTCAGAAGCAGAAATATAATAATTCAGCTCAAGAGCTGAATCTAATGCCACATAATACCATAATGACATTTAGGAAGAAGAAGAAGAAAAAAAATAAATAAAATGATCACAATGTGCCCCCCCCCCACTGCCAGTTCAGTAAATTCTTCCTAATATGTAGAAATCTTTCAGTGCACATAACTCCTGACATCTGAACCAGAGAAACTCAATGATTATTCACTATACAGTACATCAAAAGACAGATTATACATCTGTGCTCTGTTTCAACATACCCTGCTATCAGGTCTGCATTTTCACAACCCTATGTCTCTATTAAAGCACGAGGGCAAGGAAAAGAGCAATATGGAACATCACACTTATTGTGTTAAAGCCTGAGCTTATTATATTGCTCTGAATTTCCATTGGGCCTGATGGCTTGTTTGATATAGATGAAATGTAATACACTAGTGCTCATACCACAATGTTAGGACCCCAGTTCTAGCTGAGATGTGGAATGGGAATGAAATAAAGAAAAGAAAAATGTCAGCAGTTTTCATTGCATCACTGTCTATAAGATTTATTTATTTATTTATTTATTAAACCCTGCTTCTTTCCTGGTTGAGTTGTGGGAGATCAGAGGAAATATACAGTATACTCTTAATATAGATTAAACAGAGTAAACATTTCTAATAGTAACAGATAAAAAAGGTAAGTTACATCTGGTCAGCTAGATTCTAGGTACTTGAAGCTAGATTTAATAATTCTTGCATTTTAAACAGACAATAAACAAACAAATAAATAAATATCCAGTAAACCTGTTCTTAAGGCTGGAGTTAATCACCTTTATCCACATAAAAAGGAAGTGTATATACTGTATATTCATGATTCTTTTGTCCAAGTACTTTTAAGCCTGTGGAAATAGAGAAACTATGACAAAAAATATAAAATAAAAAATATGAAATAACTATTCTAAAATTGAATACAATATCTTTTTGATAAATTCCTTGAATTAAGGTTTATAAACTATACTATAATTTCATATTTATTGCTTTATTTCAAATAAAGTAGAGTATACACAGGCAAAAATACAAAAATGGTCCATATGTCCAAAATTGTTTTCAAAGACTTATGGACCAGATTGCGTCTGTGTGTTTGTATAATTATGGATAATATGGTCTTGGGAGTTCTGTTCAAACAAATTACCGTACATATCAAAATGTGCTACAAATCTGCAACACTGTACAAAATCTTCTTTTGTCATCACATTGTTTTGATATTTAAATATGTAAATATTTGCAGAGACTCACTTTTTCTGCAGAGCACACAAATGTGCAAGTCTGGGACATTTAGTGTTGCTGCACTCTTTTGGTGAGTGTTCTACAATTACATATATACAGTATTAACGAAACTCATATGTAACGTTGCAAACCTTACAGTACATAACATCTCATTTCACTAAATGTACAGTGGATGTTAAGCGATGCATGATTATATTCAGAAATATTCTTTGCAATTTTGAGAAATCCAGTCATGCCTTCCTTGATTGGCTCAGTCCCAAATGACTGGCTGCATCCTACTGCAATACAGTCTCATGTGGGACTCAGCTTATGTCTCTGATTATTTCATCAAAATATTAGTCATTGGCGAAGTGTGAACTGTCAGCCAGCTGTTCTCTGTTCAGCTCCACTTGCTGAGAGTGTAACATCAAGCTGTGCAAAGGAAAGCTTTATGATTATATCTCAAAGTTTTAACTAATTTTAAACACGGTGAAATAAAAATATAAACAAAACGTTCCAGTAATTTACTGTTGGTTTTAATCATAAAATGAACAAAATTTACCTATATTACTATAAATAATCATGTGACATTAAATACATTCTGACATTCAGATTTTTGTCTTTCCGATGGGCTTTTGAAATTCACATTAATGTCAATTCCTGTTAAACATGTGATTTGTGAAGTATTGCAAAGATTTTTAGATTTGATTTCCAAAACCAAAAACATGCATCGAACGCATTGAAAATCATACTGTGCCACAGGGTCTGTTAGGCTGGCGCTCATAATTATAATATTAGATGCTGCAAGTACAAGTGTATTCTTAGAACCAGGGTTCTGAGACATAATTCATAATGACTGATTCTGCCTGAAAACATGCCACTAGTTATTCCCTAAGCCCAGACCCAATGTTTTACCTTCCTGTACTTATTTACACCCCCATGGACACAACTAAGTCTGCTACATGGTGAAAGCAAGCCATGCTGATATGAAACTAGCCAGAAGGCAAGGTCGTACAATATGTTTCATTCTTCTCATTTGATCAATCAGACCTGATGAGCCAAATTAGCTCTGTGCATAAAATGAAGGGAGGAAATACGCACATTAAAGATGCATGATAAAACCAGGTAGGGTGATAAAATAATTATCAGATGAGCAAGATTAATTTTTTGCTCATAGCTTCTTGTTGATGAATGACATGTCGTGGAAACTTCATTAAACCAAGTACATGGTTGTATTAATTATATAAAAAAAATAGCATGTAAAAATCTTTGCAAAGCCGCAAAGCCAGCTTATTTAGACTTATTGTTATTAATAAGTGTTTTTTTTTCTAAACTATGTTAGGTCAGAACATATTGATTAATTTTCTATAAAATAAAAACAATTGTGACATCAGTGCAGCTACAGTGTAGTTCAAATGACAGATTAAAATTAATGAACCAATTTTATTACATTATTGTTTTTTATATTAATAACTCATCAGCACAGATGCTTCGCATAATCTAAGCCTAATAATTTTACATGTCATGCAGTGTGAAAAATATATAACTGTTGTCAGGGTGGCATTTTCCTCAATTAGATGTTAGCTAAATATTTAAAAAGTGTCAAACCTTTGTAATGTTCTGTATGTTTTCTGCTTCGATGACAGATACTTCAGGACAAAAAACAACTTGTGGTTTCCTGGAGTGAGAGATACAGAGAAACCAAGAGAGGCTGGTGAGGAAACAACTATTTATAGCTGAAGTTTCATAAGTGATAACAGGAACTACAGTAACTCTTGTCTTATGAATGTTCCAGAACATTAAATGTAACTGTAAATGGGTAAAACTTATAACATCTGATTTTTAAATGAAACAAGTGTTATCACTGACAAATGGCTATGGTATACAAGGAATAATGCACACTGGGATATGTTATTGAAAATCAATCATCATCTTGGAGGTGATTAAAGTAAGTCTATTCCATGCTAGGCTCTATCATACCACACATTTAGTATTTTTCTGAGGAACAATATGCCTTTCAGCATTATTATTATTTTTTATTTCCCAACATAGAAAGCAGAAAAGTTTTGGAATAAAATATATTTATGTATCCAAATTATATATTCATCACACACATGAGGACCTTAAGGAACATATGTGGAACATACTACTACTACTACTACTAATAATAATAAAACAGTTTCATTTCATTTCAGGATTTCAAAACTATAAAATAACACATATGGAATCAGGTAATTACGTAACAACAACAAAAACAGCAGTTAGTTGTTATGTTAAGACACAGAGGTCGGCCTTTCTGTAATAGTTCCTGCAAGAACATTATTGTCAAGTGCATTTGCAAAATCCGTCAAGCACCATAATGAAACTGTCTCTCATGAAGGCCGTCCCAGGAGGACGAGACCAAAACCTCCCTCTGCTGCAGACGAGAAGTTCATTTAGAGTTATCAGCCTGAAAAATGACCAATTAACAGCAGCTCAGATTAGAGGCGTTATGAAGTCTTTACAGAGCAGAAGTAGCAGAAACATCTCAATATCAACTGTTCAAAGGAGATTCATGCATTTTTTGGACGCCTTCAGCAAAACTTCACACTGTAGAAAGAAATAAAAATCAGGAACCATCATGGAGTTGGAAAGTGACCCCAAACTTTTGAATGGTAGTGTATTTCTACTAGTATTATTCTATTTATTATTTAGTAGTCTATATTTATTATTATTTTTACAGAAAGATGGTGGTCTTCATGGAGCAGGAGGTTCTGCTGCTATCATTAGTAAATCTTAGTAGATTAGTAGATGCTTACTAAGCTTGCTAATAATAATAATAATAATAATAATAATAATAATAATAATAATAATAATAAAACAAGTGCTACATGGGAAGCAAGTAAATAAATAAAGTCTTATGTAATGCCTTTTCTACTGGAACTCTGTGTGGCTCACTTTTATTTTTATCGCGTGTTTTCCATGTAATTCAGAAGTGTACAGAAAGATGGTGGTCTCCATGGAGCAGGAGGTTCTGCTGCTGTTGTCATTAGTAAATGTTTTACGGAGGACCATTTTTCCTATCCTTAGCTCTGCTCTACTAAAGAGCTTGATTTTGCTTATAATATCTTTTTTTAAACAAGAAATTTATAACCCCTCATATAAAGCCTGACCAAAGAAGCTCACTTTGCTTGACAATAATAACAACAACAACAACAATAATAATAATAATAATAATAATAATAATAATAAAAAACAGGTGCTACCTGTGAAGCAAGGAAAGAATGAATCTATCCTGTCTTATGTAATGCTTTTTCTATTGGTATTACACAGGAACCTGGGACTCTAAGTGTGGCTCACTATTTTATCGAGTGTTTTCTATGTAATTCAGAAGTGTACAGAAAGATGGTGGTCTCCATGGAGCAGGAGGTTCTGCTGCTGTTGTCATTAGTAAATGTTTTAAGAAGGACCATTTTTCATATCCTTAGCTCTGCTCTACCAAAAAAGCTTGATTTTGCTTATAATATAATATCTTTATCACAAGACATTTATATCCCCTTATTTAAAGCCTGTAGCCATGATTTAGTTGAATTTTTATTTGCCAGGGCAAAACAAACAACATGGTTTATTCTTCTTCAGCCATTATGAGGTCTGGTGGGACCAAAATGTACCTCGGGTCTAAGCAGTTATGTGCTGTACGTGATAAATGAATCAGCAGTTAATAATAAAAAATAAAAAAATTGACTGCTAGTGCCCTGTGATGGATTGGCACCCTGTCCAGGGTGTACCCCGCCTAGTGCCCGAAGTCTCCTGGGATAGGCTCCAGGACCCCCGCGACCCTGAACACAGGATTAAGCGGTATAGAAAATGAATGAATGAAGGATGAATTGACTGCTATAAGGAATTTACCATACTGTAGATCTATCGATCTATCTATCTAAAAAGGTGAGTATTACACACACACACACACCCCCACACACACACACACACACAGTGATTGCACATTATAGATAAGATACAGTGTAAGTAACTGAATTAGGACATGTTTATTAGTTCTGCTTGACCTCACACTCCATTTTTTTTAAATAATGCAGCGCAGCCTGTTTTCTGAGAAACAATGTCTACTGCACTCTTACTTGTTTTAATAAGTCTAGTCCTTACAAAATACAGTATATTGATTTTATCCAACCAATTTGTATACATGCATTACACCTGGTCATTACCCCCTCCTGTGTGGTAAAAAGGGTAATTACTCAAGTGCCTTTGTAGCATTTTGCTCCATAATCACTAAGGACCTGTGTACATGCACTCAGGGAGAAAACAGTAATATCAAGCCAATTTTGAGATGATTTCCCTGCAAGGGAAGGAAACAATTTAGCTGGAGCTTTTATCGACTGTACAGAATTGCTTATTGGGCAGGAAGATATAACTGAAGTAAACTCCATTAAAAGAATGACCATCTTAGATTTTTTTTTCCCTTTCTTTGTCCTTGCTCTTGCTTTCTCTTTTATTGCTTTTATTACCCCTAACCCTGAATACCAGTATGTCTGTTATATAACTAAAAATAATTCAACCTGCAGATGTTTGGAGCAGTCCAGGCTTTATTAAAAGTTCTCTATTGCTCAATATCTTTTTCTTCCTATTTTATCCTTACTGGTTTCTTTGTGCCTTTTCATTTGATCCATGAATAATAAACTTGGCCAGGGTTTAACCTGTATTATAACATTTGATCAGGTTCTCTCATGAGTGCTGTTCTACCTGGGCCTAATAATAATTTTAGGTTGATTATTACTTGTATAGCACCGTTTATACATATTTAAAAAAAAAGGGGGGGAGGGGAGGGAAGGCAATGAGTTGTATAAAATATCATAGAAGAGATGCATTCTTCAGTAAGAATCAAGTAGTTTTTCAATTAAATATAAGTATCTACAGATTGTGTTTGCCCACCGCATTTATGATGGATCAAAAAGAAATGAATGTGTTGTTTAATGTTAACAATGCTTACATTGATATACCTGACTTGACACAGGTAGCAAAACTATGCAACATTTAGCAATGTTCACTAACAATTACAATCTATGCAATCCACCTGAATGGCCAAAATGATATTGTTTTGCATGTTGGCTTAAACAGAATGATGAACGCTATGAATAGCACTTACCTGTAGAGCCGGTAATGAATGCTAACCTGATACAGTCAATCCTTTATATTCAACTGAACCGAATAATGAGTTATTGACTGCATTTTCCAATAACGTACTTCCAGCTTTTGATGTGCTATAATGTAGTACACAGTTACAAGAGATTACATGAATATGCATGGAAAAGCAATCAGCCGGTCAGTGTCCATCGAGAGAAAAGAGCTAATGAACCGAATTGGCTCTGTGTTTTCCTCTATTATAATCCATTGTGATTAAAGAGATTATGATTTGTATCCACAATATTGAACAGTGTCAACTGGAAATATGTTGTGTAACTGGAACATGTATGAAATACAAAGAGTTTATAAATCATCACATGATATTGTGTGTTTGAGAGATAAACTGCATCCTACTTTCCCACATGAGTGATTTCTATCCAATAAATTAAATTTCTTGTAACCAGTTATATGGCCACTATGTCTTTGTATGAAAAGAACATTTCATGTCATTTTCGCATGCTTTCATCTTTGTGGTTGTTTTCCAGGAAGGAAAAAAAGATTTCTAATGCACTGTTCCTACTGTACTTCTATTCTTCTTCAAACATGTGCACAGCTAACAATCTTCAAAGAATGTTAAAATGAAGGACTTTTTAGAACTATAGAAAAAAAAAGTTTAATAACATATTTTCCACAATCCTGCTTGAAAAAAAGGCAGTTTCCAGGACAAAAATCCAATTATTTTACAGGAGAGCTTTGACTGCACTGCTCATGGAGCATAGACGAAAGAGACAAGGCCTAGAGCGGCCAAGGCATTACACACACAAATGAACTTAACTACCCATGTGATTTTGTGAAAAGTACCGGCAGAAACATGGGGCTGTGTTTAGAGTTGGTAACGTAAAGCCAAAAAAACTTGACTCAAAAATTACTTGACAAGTTTTATGTACAGAACATTCAGTCAGGTTACACAAGAAGAATTTTCGTTTTTCATAAGATTAAAAAAAAAAGAAGAAGAAAGAATGGAACCATATTATACAGTGGTGTGAAAAACAATTTGACCCCTTCCTGATTTCTTATTCTTTTGCATGTTTGTCACACTTAAATGTTTCTGCTCATCAAAAACCGTTAACTATTAGTCAAAGATAACATAATTGAACACAAAATGCAGTTTTTAAATGAAGGTTTACGTTATTAAGGGAGAAAAAAAACTCCAAATCTACATGGCCTTGTGTGAAAAAGAGA